>CM027118.1:11603362-11976176 GCA_015476505.1 Urochloa ruziziensis
CTCAAGCTCGCGTTCATGCTCAAGAGACATGCCGCGGCCCGCGGATGAGGGCACGCGCAGTTCAGAATGCGAAAAGGAGCTCAGAACAAGAGACAGGGAAATGCCAGCGAGGAACGATACTGGTTGGGCCCGCACTTAGGAATGGAACAAGCAATGCAGCAAGTCAAAGAGCCATGACAGCAGGACTGTATAACTCGCGTTGGTAACACTATCAGTTTAGTTCCCACCCAAAATCTTTTCACCCATCACATCAAAGGAGAATTTTAGGTGCATAAAGTATAAAATGTAAACGAAAAAGATGAAATGTTATATGGATGGGTTGTAAATCGCGAGACGAATCTAATGAGCCTACTTAATCCATGATTTGCAATAGTAATGCTACAGTAACCATCCGCTAATTATGGATTAATTACCCTCTAATTATCATCGTTAGATTCGTCTCGAGATTTCCAACCTATCCATATAACTTTCCACCTTTTTCGTCCACATTTACTACTCCTAAATTGGTAAAATCAATACCTGAAATCTTTTCACAAAAACTTTTTATCAACTAAACACGGGACAAACGTCTGAAACATTTCGTCTGAAACATTTCTTCATCAGAAGACAATATGTCTGAACGTATATTCAGGCAGGTTCAATATATGTAAGGCACATAGGTAGTGGATGGTTAAGATGAATCTCAGAAGAGATCAGACAGCCGGGGTTTTCTTGACGATGTGGTTTCACAAGAGAAGAGAGAAATATCATTAACGATGTTCAGATAACTGGGTTGCTGCAAACTGTTGCAAGATTTACAGTGCAAAACGCTACGAGATCAGGAGAAACACTGACTGAACTAAATCATAGTTTTGCTAGAATCGTTTCTTTACACTACAGTATGCTACACTACACGCTACAAAATTTCAATGTGAAAATGCACATTCTATACATGACAAAGTGGAAACTACATCTGAAAATATCAGCTGCGGCCTGTAATTGGTACTATATGCACTTGATTTAGAGTTCATCGCTAAGCCCCAGTTCGTCTTCAAAGTCATCTCCCTCTTCAAAGAGCTTGAGGAATCGAGCCTGGTCTCGCTCCCTCTTCTTCTTCTGCCAGTACTTATAGCCCCCAAACAAGGCAATGATGACAAGGACTGAAGCAAGAACACTAACTACGATGATAACCGGAACAGATGCCTTATTAGTTTCCGCCTCTGAGCTATGCTCATGGTTTCCATGATCACCTGGTACGAAAGAAACATCTTGAGGAAAAACAATGCAGAACTCAAACACAAAAGGCGTTTTTTAATTATCCATTAATTCAACAATAATTTCATCATAAAAGATGATACGCAGGTGATATCCATGAATTTGAAGTACTCCTAATAACCAAAAAAAAAAGAGCTGTGAAGATCCAGCTAGGTCATAGAAAATGTCTTAACAAACATAAAAGGATCGTATTAGATATCAGCGTACCAGCAGAGGTGGTGCAGTTTGGGCATAGGAATGTTGCATTGAACTGGTTTTCCATAAAGCGCGTGTATTTTCCATCCTTGAAATCACTAGAACACATCTCCCATTCATCAAACACATCAGCAGGTTTGAATGTGTCCTCTTCATACAAACCGCACCGCTTGCATTTCTTTTCTGGAAGCTCTGCTAATGGCTGCAAAATTGCAGAATATGTAATGTGGTGCTAACAAAACAATTAGTGAGGACCTGAAGACGAACTACACGAGTAGTATGACTAACCTGCCATGATTCTTCACCCTTAAAGGTATATAGCACGTGTGCCTCCTTCACATCTGGCAAATATGTCTTGTTGTCTCCATTGCAACGGAAATACACTGTTGGCTTGCCAAACCATTCATGAGTATTAAATATCTCAACAGTATCGAGTGTGACGAACCTCAATGAAAAAGTCCCTACACAATTTAGCTCATCAGTGATGCACAAATAATTAGTGAAGGAATAAACAAACATGTTAAGTCTTACAACGCTATACAAGTATCACAAATGACAACACAAGAATGTCTGTAATAAAAATAGCTCAACTTTGATCAAGCAAAATTACTGACATTCATCATGAAACCACATGCTGAACAGCTGCTTTTGATCAAGCAAATTACTGGCATCCAATATGAAACCACATGCTGAACAGAGAATCATTTTTCTTTTTGCAGGGAAGATGATGAGAATCATTTAGCTTAGTCTGATGGCTGTAACTGCAAGTCATTAAGGTTACCAAAAGTTGTGTTTGCTCAATTTTGAAAATACCAATACTCTTCTCCTGATGATGTTATGATAGAAAAATAACTGGAATGCACAGACAAGGATGAGATAAATCATTCTTGGGTATTGACACTTGATGCTGCTAAGAATCTGGGACATGTGTTCCAAAAATTCAAAACAAAAACCCCCACGAATATTGAGCATGTACGAAAGATGACTGGGATTCACAAATATGAATTATGCAAGTCTAAAAAAAAAGATAGTATGAATTATGCACAGAACAATCTGGGTGGTATCCTTCAAGTTGAACAGATAGATGCGCCACAACACTGATCCAACACCAACCAAGACAATCCCCAAGCTGTTCCTTAAGACACAAATCAATGGCCCCTTTGTCTATACCAACTTTGAAACAATTCATCATAATATTTTTAAAACCTTCGCTATACTTTCCATTGCAGACCATGCCACAGAGTGCAGAGCATGTTACCATCTCATACTTAGCATGGATGACACTTCTGCACATAAATCACAGAGATACATATGCCCTAGCTGGCCAAAACTTCTCTGTTGCTGCACGCAATTTCGTTTCCGAGTCACTATATATAAATTACGAAACCTCTTCCTCTATGAGAATCACACCTAAGACCTCACCATGCGCCATTTTCTTTTTTCGCTGGCCACAAATCCATTGGATAAAAATGTAATATGTGAAGTGGGCGGACCTCTCCATATAAAAAAATAAGCGATAAATTTAATTCGGTCAGACCTCCCTCACGATCAGACATCCAACTAACAATTCCTATTCCGATAACAAACCTTATTCCGTTAGATAGGACCCAGATCTCACCAGGAATCGAGCAGAGGGCGACGACGACGAGGAGGAGGAGCGGGCGGCGGCGAGGCGAGATCGGCGGCGGCCACCTCATGCTACGGCCGCAGCAGGCGCAAACAACTTCGCAGCGGGATGGGGATCCGGAGCTCTTCCGCACCTCTCCTGGCGCGGCTTCGTCGCGGGCTGGTCGCCGGTGGCCCGGTGGGGTGCTCGCCTTCTTCTCTTCCTCGTCGTCCTCCTAATCGAAATAGACAGGACTGGTTCTTCCTCTTTTCCTTCGTGGGGAATCACATGCTTTCCGTCGTTCTAGAGCTTTGCTTCGAAGACGTATTCTGAAGTCTGAACCCTCGTCACTGGCGTACTTGGAGTCTCGGGCTTCGCAACTCACAAAGCCCACTGAGTTCTGATGACGCAAAAAGGCCCATTTGGTAACGGCCCAAAATTAGCCCGCATTGAAAGGGAAACCCATCTGCGACCCGTTTCGTTCTCCCACGAGTCCGATTCCGCCTGACGCCATTCCTGATTCCTCCCTCTTCCGCCGCCGCGCCGCCGGAGACATGTCGAGACTCGCGGCCGCCGTCCTCCGTCGCGGCGTAGCCGCATCGAGGGATCCCTCCTCCTCGCGCTTGGCCGCTTCCGTGCCGGCGTCCTCTCGGCTCTTCTCCGCGGATGCATCCGGCGAAGCCGCGGCCCCGGCCGCGGACTCGCAGAACGACCCTTTCCTCAAGGCATCCAGCGAAGGTAGCTCGGCCATCCTCGTGCTTCTGCTTTAATATTTACCTGTTCGCGTTCATGATGTAGACTGTCGCTTTGTTTGGTTCTTCGTGGGTTTAGGGTTTAATGCTCTATTCCTGTTTAGAATATCGATTAGGAATGCAGGGATATTGACTAGACGACGATAAATGCGGGGTGTGGGGGGGGGGGGGGTATCGTTGAATTCGATTGAAATCTTTGATTTCTAAGGTTATGACATCGCACGACTTTTGGAAGTGCGAATTAGGTTTGGAAGCAATATTGCTAAGTGTGTGGGATACTGGGATGGTGTTCTGATTATACTGTAGATCACTGTGAAGAAATATTGCTAGCAGTATAAGGCCACTCTTTTATTATCGCTGGAAGCTCCATCACGTGTAAGCTAGAAAAGAAAATGGTTGAATTTTGGAAGACATCTTTTTATTATTTGGGATGTGAGTGTACAAGGACAAATAAAATGTTCTTAGGTGTTTCTGTTGATTTCATATCTGTAGGGTACTGTAATTCTTATCTTAGAGAAGTATCAGCTGGATAGGTCACTGAGTTTGTGACATAAGTATGTTGCAGCTTTCAAAGCGAGTCTTGTTTCTCAGTATCTTGAGTTTTGAGATCAAGAGGATTTTGTTGTGTCCTCTGGTGCTCTTAGTTTGTTTATCTCCTAAGATACTTGTTCACCTTACATTTAAATAATACTTTTCTGCTTCAACAGGATTGGCCTTTGGAGGTTCTACAGTAACATTGGTGGGATAAACCGTCTTGAAAAGAACATGTTGAAAACTGACATTATCCATCACCTTGACAGATGTGGATTGTCATTGGATGATGTGAAGATTGATTATAACAGGGGATTTAATCCGTTGTGCGCGTATGGTTCCTCTTGTTCCCAATCTTTCTCTTACTCGGCATGCTCTGTATATACAACCTTTTTTAACTTGAATTTGGGGCCCATAACCCACTTCATGTGTTCATCCAGATCCCACCCCTTTATACAAGTGATACGTGAGCCATTTAGAACTGTAGATTATATATTTAGATGTGAACCTTGTTTCTGGTCGATGCATTCTTATTTTCATATAGTGTTCATGAAGCTTTGCCCTTTATTAAAGGCCAACTTGTCCCGGACTAGTCTTTGCTGATCTTTCTGCACGGTAAAAGTGATGATCTATTTGGTTAGGATGTCTACCAGTGCAAGATTCCCTGAGTCCACGATGAGGGGACTATAGTTTCATCTTCGTTGATGCTATTGTCTGCATGATGCTGAGGAAGACTATACAAACAAACACAAGTACTTGGTTTACCACTATCAAACATTTTGTATTGATGGTAAACTTATGAAATGCCTTCATTAATATTTATAGTTATTGACCTGATATTAGTATAGATTTGGAGTTGAATAAATATTTGTACCATTAATTTTCTTATTCCCACTTCTGCATGTGATTATCAACCTGAAATTTGTTTTAATGCCTTTTTATTAGTTTGTTGAGGTTTCCTTCAAAGGCAGCGTTTACCACTGCAATTAGGCAAACAAGTCAGAGTCGTTTGTACAAGATGGACACGGTAAGTCAGTACTTGTTTTTTTTTACTCAGTTTTGCAATCATTTGGTCCAGCAAGTTGTAAACAATGATATGTTTGTCAACTCTAATACAACAGATAAGCCGTGATGAGTGGGATCTCAAACAGTCTTTTGATGGAAAAGCTGTAAGTTATAATTTTGCATTAAAGTATCAATTTCTGTTTATGCAAGTAAGATGCACATAGAGCAAATGTATTCTTATCTATCCTCTGCTCACTGCTATTGATTGTGCATATAATCTCTCCATTCCAAATTATAGGTCATTTTGGCTTTTATAGATGCATGGTTTCTACTATGTGTATCTAGATATAGCGTATATACCTAGAAAAACCAAAATGACCTATAATTTGAGACGGGGGGCGTTACAAAGAAGTACGATACTCTTGAATCCCCTAGCTCTTATTCTTGGTTCTTGCAAATTATACGCATTAGATATCAACTGGTTGGTTGGTCTTGAAACGATTCACAATGTTTTACTTGGGTTTTTTGCCATATGGGTCTTCACAGGTACTATTGCAAGGAGTTCCTCGGAATGCCCTGCCAGAGGACATAGAACGTTTTTTGTGTGGAACTAACTTTGAACCTCCTCCATTTGAAAGCTTTCTCAGTAAGGATTTTGAGACGGCACTCTTTTCTGTCGATATTTAACTTGTTCAGTTCATGGTTGTCTGATATCACGCATGACTGCTGCGCAGACCTGGTGTCCCAGAGCCCATAAGAATGGTGCTGGTTAAATTTCGTACAAAGACCGATGCGATGAATGCTTTCATTACCAAGAACAGGGGTTTCTGTCTGAACAATCAAGTTAGCATGCGTGTTCTTCATTAACTGAGTAGCCTTTGGAATCATGTGATGTTTGGGCCAACTCTTTCAACGCAACTTTTAGATCCTTTGATCTGAGGTCTATCCACACACGTCGCATTGTGTGGTTCTGTAGGTTTATTGAACTGGCAGCCTGATTTGAGCCTTTTTTCTGTCATATTGTTGCGCTGTTTTAATTGTACTATTTCGCATGTTTCATATGTACCCAGGATGTTACTGTACTATTCCCGGTTACTGTAAAATAAATTAACAGTAAACCCAATTAAAGTTCGTACCTACCTTGTTCAATGTTCTGTCTCCACCAGAACAAAGGATAGTTTTGAATGTGCGACGTTCCCTCACAGTTCACGGCAATGCTTTATTAATTGAGTATTATTCGAGGAGAACATGGCAAATATAATTCTACTCGTCGGTGTGAATGCAGCAGCCTTTGACTATTCTATTTAATAATAAATACTCCATCTATCTGACATTAGAAGTGCATTTCGCTTTTGCTACGAATGCTTTGACCAAGAATATACTCCGTACGTGTAAACGATCTGCGCGTATCTAAGAAAAATGCTCAGAGGTGAAGGTTTTTATTTCGTACAATTATTCATGTATCTTACCACACAAAACAGTATTGCACTTTTTTTTTGTATGTAGAGGTTCCTAATAAGTCAATATAATGTATAGGGACGTTTGGAGAATCATTTTGGAGTATGCAGGTCAAAGATTCGAAAATATGTGCTCAAATTTACTGATAGTTCCTGTCCGATCGAGACACGGATGGCTCTCTCTTTGTTGCTGAAGTCGAAGCCAAATTATATAGATCATCGAAGAGGAAATTATGTCGAAGAAAAAAACGTGCGTTGACGCAGGAGAAGCAGCCCCAGGCTCTTTGGACTATGGAGATCAGCCAAGGCGAGAGAGACAGCGCATGGATGGCTAGCTTCGCTACCAAGCATGCCATTTTCCCACAGTGGCTCCTTATTCTTGGGCGCTTCTTCTCCGTCGCTGTCAGTCAAATGGAAAGATGGGCCAAGTCAGTCTAGCACTAACAAAGGAAGCATCCAAACGGGTGAAGCAGCAGCGGAGACAAAAGCCACTCAGCATGGCGTGCAAAGCAGGGTGATAGCTTCTGCTGCGGTGCGACCAATTACATCACCTGTAAGCATTCGCGTATCCGTCCTGCTCCTCACTGACTCCACTAGGCCACCCGTCGCGGACGCCCATGCCCCCGACCGCCGCGGCCGCCATGGCGGCAACGACGGCCGGAGAGCAACCCATCGTCTTCTTCCTGCAACCTCTGTTCCTCCACGGCATAAGCGCCGCGGCCCACCTCATCGTCGCGCTCGCCGTCGCGGGGCGCTTCCTGTCCCGCCTCTTTCCCGTCTTCGCCGGCCGCGCCAAGGATGGCGACGTGGGCGAAGATGCCGGCCGCGGCGTCGTCGTCGGGTTCCCGTGCTACCGGGTCGTTCTCTGCACCACGTGGACTCTGGCGGCGTTCGATGTTCTCCTCGCCGCGTACTCATGGTACGCGGGCGCCGGCGCCGGCGGCTGGTCGCGCGACGCGGTCGCCGAGCAGGCGGACGCCGCGGCGTGCGCGGCGGCATGGCTGCTGCTCGCCGCGTTCCTGCAGGTCGGCTCCGGCCGGCGCCGGCAGGCGCGGTTCCCCGCGGCGCTCAGGCTCTGGTGGGCGCTCTTCATGCTGCTCTCCGCCCTCGCCGTCGTCGTCCACGCGGCGGCGCGCCTCGACGGGCTCCCCGTGCCCGGCCGGTCGTGGGCGGTCGACGCCGTCTCTGTTGCTGCCGCGGCTGTTCTTCTCTCAGCCGGGTTCCTCGGAAGGAGGGACGACGGGCGCGGCGGCGGCGTTGCTTCCGAGGAGCAGCAGGAGCCTCTGTTGAACGGCGATCACGGGCACGGGGCGGCCAATGACAGTAGAAGAAGCCGCGCCGGCGGCAGCACGTCCTTGCTCTCCGGCGCCGGCTTTCTTAGCGTGCTCACCTTCTCGTGGATGGCCCCCCTGCTCGCCGTCGGCCACGCGAAGGCCCTCGTCCTTGACGACGTCCCGGGGCTCGAACCCGGCGACAGCGTCGCTGGCCTGCTCCCGAAGTTCAAGGCCAACCTCGAGGCGCTCACTGGCAGCAGCGACGGCTCCGGCCGCCGGAAGGTCGTGACAGCGTTCATGCTCACCAGAGCCCTGCTGCGCACCGTGTGGAGGCTCTTCGCGGTGACCGCGCTCTACGCGCTGGTCTGCAACGTCGCCATCTACGTGGGCCCGTACCTCATAGACTCCCTGGTGCAGTACCTCAATGGCAACGAGAGGTACGCGGGGCAGGGGCAGCTCCTCGTCGTCGTCTTCATCGTCGCCAAGGTGATCGAGTGCGTGTCGAAGCGGCAATGGTTCTTCCGCGTGGAGCAAGCCGGTATCCGCGCGCGGTCGGCACTCGTCGCCGTGGTGTACGAGAAGAGCCTCGTGCTTTCCAGCGTGTCGAGGCGGAGCCACACCAACGGGGAGATGATCAACATCGTCAGCGTCGACGCCGATCGCATCGGCATCTTCGCCTGGTACATGCACGACCTATGGCTGATGCTGCTGCAAGTAGGCATGGCGATGTTCATCCTCTACTCCACCCTCGGGGCCGCCTCCCTCGCGGCACTAGGCGCCACCGTGGCCATCATGCTTGCCAACATGGCGCCGGGGCAAATGCTGGAGAGGTTCCAGGAGAAGATGATGGACATCAAGGACGTCAGGATGAAGACGACGTCCGAGATCCTGCACAACATGAGGATCTTGAAGCTGCAGGGGTGGGAGATGAAGTTCCTGTCCAGGATCATCGAGCTGAGGAAGACGGAGACCAACTGGCTGAAGAAATACCTTTACACATCGGCCGCCGTGACCTTCGTGTTCTGGGGGACACCGACCTTCGTTGCCGTGGTGACCTTTGGAGCTTGCATGCTCATGGGGATCCAGTTGGAGTCAGGGAAGGTGCTGTCTGCATTGGCTACATTCCGGGTGATGCAGGAACCGATATACGGCCTTCCTGACACAATAGCAATGCTGATTAAGACCAAGGTGTCCCTTGACAGGATAGCATCATTCCTATGCCTCGAGGAGCTGCCGAGTGATGCTGTGCAAAGGCTGCCAAGTGGTAGCTCTGACTTTGCAATCAGCATAAACAATGGGTGCTTCTCCTGGGAAGCCTCACCTGAAGTCACAACACTGAAGGACCTGAACTTCAAAGTTAGGCCAGGCATGCGTGTTGCAGTTTGTGGAACAGTTGGCTCCGGCAAATCTAGCTTGCTTTCTTGCATTCTTGGTGAGATTCCAAAGGTATCAGGAGAGGTTCAGATCTGTGGGACGACAGCATATGTCACTCAGTCGGCATGGATACAGAGCGGCAAAATTCAGGAGAATATACTGTTCGGCAAGGAGATGAACAAAGAGAAATATGACAGAGTCCTTGAGTCATGCTCTTTGAAGAAAGACTTGGAGATCTTGCCATTTGCTGATGAGACGGTCATTGGCGAGCGAGGCATCAACCTTAGTGGTGGGCAGAAACAAAGGATTCAGATTGCCCGCGCTTTGTATCAGGATGCTGACATCTATTTGTTCGATGATCCATTCAGTGCAGTTGATGCGCATACAGGATCCCACCTTTTTAAGGCATGGTTTATTGATATATTCTGATTCAGCCTCATCATTTATACATGTTCAATACAAGTTTCAGAACAAATTGATATGTGCGTACCTTTTTTATTTTGCAGGAGTGCTTGCTTGGAGATTTGGCTTCAAAAACAGTAGTTTATATCACTCATCAGATTGAATTCCTACCTTCTGCTGATCTCATTCTTGTGAGAGCTTCTCGGTAAAATTTCCATGTATAACTGATGCAAAAAATTGTATCACTCCTTACGGAGCTTGTAATGTAGGTCATGAAAGATGGGAGAATAGCGCTAGCAGGAAAGTACGATGAGATACTGGGTTCAGGGGAAGAGTTCATGGAGTTACTTGTTGCTCATAAGGATGCTCTAACAACACTGGACGCGATTGATGCCATGAATGGAGGCAATATGTCCTCCTGCAGTGGCACAGCAAAGCTGAAACTGTCAAGATCACTGTCATCAACTGAGAAGAAAGATGAAGCCAACGAAGATGAAGGCAATGCTCAGAGTGGGCAACTGGTGCAGGAAGAAGAAAGGGAGAAAGGCAGGGTGGGGTTCTGGGTCTACTGGAATTACCTCACCGTAGCTTATAGGGGAGCTCTTGTACCGTTTGTGTTGCTAGCGCATATACTTTTTCAAGCACTTCAAATTGCTAGCAATTACTGGATGGCCTGGGCAGCTCCCGTGTCAGAGGATGTCAAACCTTCAGTGAGCATGTCAACACTGCTCTATGTCTATGTCGCGTTGGCTCTTGGAAGCTCATTGTGCATCCTCGTAAGATCGCTGTTCCTTGCAACGGCTGCATACAAGACAGCGACTTTGTTATTCAACAAGATGCATATGTCCATATTCAGAGCTCCTATGTCTTTCTTCGATTCCACTCCGAGTGGGCGCATCTTGAATAGGGCAAGTCATCTCCATCAATCATCAGATCAAATTTCATAAGTTCAATTTATTTGCTTGGAGTATGCTAACACATGAATTTGGAACTTGCAGGCTTCAACTGATCAAAGCGAAGTGGACACCAACATTGCTGACCAGATGGGCTCTGTGGCATTTTCCATCGTCCAGCTTGTTGGAATTGTAGTGGTGATGTCTCAGGTTGCATGGCAGGTCTTCATTGTTTGCATTCCTGTATTTGCAGCCTGTATCTGGTATCAGGTGCCTTTCACCCACTCTTGTCCTCTTGCATGTAAAGCTGCAGGATACTCATATCTCATTATACTTGCCTTTTGCAGAGATATTACATTGACACAGCCAGGGAGCTGCAAAGACTAATAGGAGTTTCGAAAGCTCCTATTATACAACATTTTGCAGAATCAATAACAGGATTAACTACTATTAGAAGTTTTGGCAAGGAAAATCAGTTTGTAGCAACTAATAGCCATCTAATGGATGCCTACTCTAAACCGAGATTCTACACCATTGGGTCAAGGGGGTGGCTTTGCTTCCGTCTGGATGTGTTGACATCCCTTATATTTTCTTTCTCTTTGGTATTTTTGATCAATCTGCCGACCGGTCTCATCGATCCAGGTATCATGTAAATTATGAAGAAACTTATAATTCTACTGAATGGATAGTAGTAAATGGGTTAAGAGATTTCTTTGAGCTTGTAACTAATGCTACACCCAACTTTCAGGTGTTGCTGGTCTTGCTATCACATATGGGCTTAATCTGAACACGCTGCAAGCCTTGGTTGTCTGGGGTATGTGCAATTTGGAGAATAGGATTATATCAGTAGAGAGAATTCTCCAATATATAAGCATTCCTGCAGAGCCCCCGCTTTTCATGTCAGGAGATAAGTTGGCTCATAACTGGCCATCTAATGGAGAAATTCAGCTCTACAATCTCCATGTATACCCCTCATCCTTTTAATCGTCATTCTGTTCTGTTCTTCTTTTTTTTCATCACTAGAGTAGTGTTCTAAGAATTAATTCAGATTCAAAGGAATAGATGAAACATGTTGCTTTGTTATGCTCTGATCATTCCTCAATGCATTTAAAGAAGCAAAAACGCCATATGAATTACCTAGTAAAAGAGCTTTTCCCCAAGCGTAGCTACGTGCTGACCCTCGCTGGAGAGGAAGCCCAGTTGTAGTACCTGCCAATGGGGGCTAGTTAAGCCTTTTTGTCTTACATGACACTTGTCCTATTAATACGCAGTTGTCCTGGGTGTTCAAGAAAAAAACTAGTAAAAGAGCTATATCAGGTCGACGATGTTTATAATTTTTTGTTTGATGCAGGTGAAATATGCCCCACAACTGCCATTTGTTCTGAAGGGCCTTACAGTCACTTTTCCTGGGGGCATGAAGACCGGTATCGTAGGAAGAACAGGAAGCGGAAAATCAACCCTAATTCAATCCCTTTTCCGTATTGTGGACCCTACTATTGGTTACATACTAATAGATGGTGTTGATATTTGCACCACTGGCCTACATGATCTGAGATCCAGACTGAGCATCATTCCACAAGAGCCAACGATGTTTGAGGGAACTATTAGAAGTAATGATGATCCTCTTGGGGAGTACACTGACGATCAAATCTGGGAGGTAGTTTTATGTTTCACATACTTCCTTTCTTGAAAGTTACTATTTCAGTTTATCTTTCTCAAAAAGAAAGAAATATTTCAGGCCTTGGATCGTTGTCAGCTAGGGGACGAAGTTAGGAAGAAGGAGCTGAAGCTTGATTCACCAGGTCTGGTATCATTATATTGACTCATGCAGTTCAAAGCTACTAGTATTTTTCCCTCGCCCTGTATATTTTAAAAAAATTTGTAGTACTAGATTTGTCAAAATGCAAGAATTGAGGCACATGGTACTGGTTGTTCTTCTGAAATCCTCTTGGCTTGGATTGCAGTGATAGAGAACGGTGAGAACTGGAGCGTAGGCCAGCGTCAGCTTGTCTGTCTTGGTAGGGTAATTCTGAAACGAAGTAAGATCCTTGTTTTGGATGAAGCCACCGCTTCAGTGGATACTGCAACCGACAACTTGATCCAGAAAACACTTAGGCAACAGTTTTTGGAGACGACGGTCATCACAATTGCACACAGAATTACTTCGGTTCTTGACAGCGACATGGTGCTGCTTCTTGACAACGGTTAGCACCACTAACATCAGTAACTACTGAATTTGATGTGTTGAGCATCACCTCTGTTGTGACGATATTGTGCTTTCAGGCGCAGCCATTGAACATGACACGCCGAACAAATTGCTAGAGGACAAGTCGTCTCTATTCTCAAAGCTTGTTTCAGAATATACGATGAGGTCCATGCACACATAGCTTGACATGTAAAAATTCAGTGCTTCTTTCTGCCATTGTCAAGGCAGGCTGAGTTGTCAAAATATCTATATAAAAAAAGTTACTAGATTGCATGACATTCAAGAACATACATGAAGGGTGTTATCAGAGTTGATGGGTAGATTTCATGAATATAGTAACTTATGTTACCAGAGTTGCTCTCCCTTGGCAAGCCTTTGATGGTTTGACCCTACCATACACTGCTAATAATGCGAATCAGACTAAATGCCAATCAGAATGACCCTACCATTCAACAATCATAAGCAACCAACATGAAGGGTAGAATCCAATCAGGCTAATGTTCAGAGCCGGGCAAAAATTTAGTGTAAAAAAAAGTGAGAAGATAGTGTTACCAGCTCCAATAGCATAGACATTCTTGAGGCCACCCGCCACCACTGCTGCCTCAGACAATGAAATGTGGCTGCCTCAAAACCTTAGCAAGAGGGTTCCTCCACTGGTTGTCGTTGGATCCTAAAAAACCTAGCCAAAATGAGCATAACCTTTATAGCAATAGAGAATAATAGTTCACAAGGAGCAACTTGCTTGTTTTCATATAGATGTAGCAAAACTATTAATTAGCTCCAGAAGTGAGTTCCTGCATTTTCACTCAAAGTCTCAAACACAAGTTGCTCAAAAAATGCACCAATGGCAAATATAGCCTGCAAAAATAGAAAAGTGAAACATATAACGCGACATGAAAAACAGACAATTATATATGTCAGGATCTTAAACAGAATTTGCAGTAAGTTTTGATATTCTCTAATTTTTTCACCCTCGAACCGTTGCCAAGTATTGTGACCTTTTAGGAGAATCATAGTTGTCGGCAAGCAAAAGATGGGCAAGTTTCTCAGATTGTTAGTGAATATCACCTCAAAAGAATCATCTTTGGGAGGAAGTGATTTTTTTTTCAATTGAACTGCAATCCTCAAGTACACTGTACATGGTTCAATTAAGCGGAAAGCAATAGCCAGAATGGCGATGCAGACAGAACAGACCTTTTTTTTAGCAGGATTATAAATCCTCTTCAGCATCGCCCGCGCCATGCCCGGCGGCGTGAGCTCAAGCATGCGACTCTCTCTGTTCGGATGTGGCGACGGCGAACGGAACGTTTCCTCTTGCTGCGGGAGAGCTGGTTCGTGCTAGGGCTCCAGTGGATATGGATCTTCGCCCTCCAGCCTGCGAAGGATGGTGGGGAGGACGGCGGCATCGCCGCATTGGGGGCCGGAACGGAAGGTGGCGAGGACGTCGATGTAAGGGCCGGAGCACGAGCCGACGACGAGATATGCTGCGGCAAACTAGGGGTATATCCATAATAAATATTCCAAATCAGGGAGGTATTTATAAATAACCGGATCGCGATTAATAATCGCAATCCAAATTAGGTGGTCTTTGTAAATATTCGGATCGCGATTAATAGTCGGATCGCAACTAGGGGGGAATATGAAAATATTTAGGGGCCTACCTGTAAACATTCCGGCCGGCGGCATGGCAGCCGGCGGAGGTCGAGCTGCCGCCGGTTACCCCCACTACACCGGCCGCCATGGCCCCTTGTGAGCCTCCAACGAGTTCCCGCGCGCATCCGCTGACTCCCTCTCCCCTCGCGCGCAGCTGGCGGCCCTCGCTCCTCCAGGTTCACGGGTGCCGCGGTCGCCTGAGACTGACGGACCTACAGCCCCGGCACTGCGGCGCCCGCGCGGTGGCGCTGGCGCGGGGTGGCGTTTGCTTGTCGCTAGCAAGAGTGGATAGGGCACGAACTGCTAATGGTGGGGGTTGCTGACTTGGCCCCGCTCCTCGTCGCATCTCTCTTGTGATGGATTGCTATGGTTTGGTCAGCCGGCGACTCAACTCTACCTTGGTAAGCATTCGACCATAGCACCATTGCATTGCGACCTTTTAGGAGAGTTACATAAGCGTCACTAGTGAAAGAACGAACTTCGTTCTGAATCATTCAGAGATGTTGCACGAACTTCGTTCTGAATCATTCAGAGATGTTGCACCACAATATATATTTGGTGGGTGGAAGTACATCTTCTGAATAAAACAGTAGAAGTGGAGAACGAAACATATCGAAATCACTCAACAGGCAAGCTATTGCCTATTGATCGAATCCTAATTATTCTTAGGGAAAGCCTGTGAACAGAATCCTATGTGTAGCCATTTAGTGAGCTGAAAACAAGTAGATTCGGTGCTTCCTTTCAATTCATCCTCCATCTGTTCATCATCAGAACACCGAGGTGGAACCTTATATCTGCAGAAAAAATTATAAGCTCCGTCAGAAACGCAAGATGCAGGTAGTATCTCAGATCAAGATGGTCATATAAAAGTTAATTCATACCCCAAACTTCTTCTTTGTGAGAGCAAGCAACACTTGAGGGTCCTGCTTTGTCTTCTTATACGCGTCAATCTTGTTCAGTTCCTCCAGTAGTGCGGTACATTGTTCTGGTGTCAGGACACTCTGTCAAAAGTAAGCTGATGAAAATGTTATTTCAAGTACCTCTATGAATTTCTGTATATGAACTCTCCCTTTTGTGATGTCATAATTATTTATGCCAGCAAAAAATTATCTGAAATCCATCGATGAATGGTACATGTGCAATGTCCACCTGTCCCGAAAACTCAAACAACATTAGTACTTTGATTTTTTGAAAACAACTAGCAGGAGGAGCCAAAATTGGTTTCTGCAAATTTACCAGACTGAATTGGCCTAGGAAGAAAGGGCCATCATCAAATTTTGACAGGGAGCTGTCTATTTTGTCCAGGGCAGCAACTGATCAATAGATATGCTGGACAAATTAGGATCCAGTATATGTGCACAATCATAACCACAACAGAAATCTAATAAGAACAATAAAGTATTTTTAGTTCTTGCCAGCTTCAGCAGTCACGGCCTCACGGGCCCCTCGGATCTCAGTCCGTCGAGCATTGCCCCTTGAAAGCATCTGAATATCCCAATAGTTCTTCTGCAAACGTTTGCTTTTCAGGATCCTGAGATAACCAGTTGGATTACCAACCTAAGAAGGTCAAACCACTCCATCATATGGTGAAGTACAGTTCAGGATCCTGAGATAACCAGTTGGATTACCAACCTAAGAAGGGCAAACTACTCCATCACGTTTGGAAGTGCGAATCATATGTTTGGAAATTGGAAGCATGAGATGGTGCTCTGATTATACTGTAGAACACTGTGAAGCGACATTGGTATCTCACGTGTAAGCCAGAAAAGAAAACTGATTCAATTTTGGAAGACATTATTTTCATTGTTTGGGATGTGAGTGTGTACAGGGACAAGAAAAATGTTCTTAGGTGTTTCTGTTGATATTCATATCAGTAGAGTACTGTAATTCTTAACTTAGAGAAGTATCATCTGGATAGGTCACTGAGCTCGTGACATAAAGTATGTTGCAGCATTCAAAGTGAGTCTTGTTTTTGTGTTATTGTACCTTGAGTTTTGAGATCAAGAGGATTTTGTTGCATCCTCTGGTACTCTTAGTTTGTTTGGCTCCTAGGATACATTTTAGCCTTACATTTAAATAATACTTTCTGCTGCAACAGGATTGGCCTTTGGAAGGTTCTACAGTAACATTGGTGGGGTAAACCGTCTTGAAAAGAACATGTTGAAAACTGACATTATCCATCACCTTGATAGATGTGGATTGTCATTGGATGATGTGAAGATTGATTATAACAGGGGCTTTACTCCGCTGGGCATGTATGGTTCCTCTTGTTCCCATTCTTTTTCTTCCTCAGCATGCTCCATATATACAACCGTTTTTTACTTCAATTTGGGCTCCTAACCCACTTCATATGTTCATCCAGATCACACCCCTCTATACAAGTGATACCTAAGCCCTTTAGAACTGTAGATTAGATGCAAACCTTGTTTCTGGTTGATGCATTCGTATTTTCATACGGTGGTCATGAAGCTTTGCCCTTTCTTTAGTAGTCCAACTTGTCCCTGACTAGCCTTTGCTGATCTGTCTGTATGGTAAAAGTCATGATCTATTTGGTTAGGGTGTCTACCAGTGCAAGATTCCCTTTGAGTGCACGATGAGTTATGTACGAGGGATTATAGTTTCATCTTTGTTGATGCTATTGTCCGCATGATGCTAAGGAAGACTGTGCAAACAAACACAAATACTTGGTTTACCACTATCAAACATTCTGTATTGATGGTAAACTTATGACATGCCTTCATTAACTGTTCATAGTTGTTGACCTGATATTAGTATAGATTTGGAGTTAAACATCTGCACCATTAATTTTCTTATTTCCACTTCTTCATGTGATTATCACCTGAAATTTATTTTAATGTTTTTTATTAGTTTATATTGAGGTTTCTTCAAAGGCAGCGTTTACCACTGCAATTAGGCAAACAAGTCAGGGTCGTTTTTTTAATCAGTTTTGCAATCATTTGGTCCAGCAATTGGTAAACAATAATATGTTTATCTACTCTAATACAACAGATAAGTCGTGACGTGTGGGATCTCAAACAGTCTTCTGATGGAAAAGCTGTAAGTTACAGTTTTGCATTAAAGTATCAATTTCTGTTTATGCTTGCAAGTAAGATTTACATAGAGCAAATGTTCACTTATCTCTCCTCTGCTCACTGCTATTGATTGCGCATATACTCTCTCCGTATCTAGACACATGGTTTCTACTGTGTATCTAGACATTGCGTATATACCTAGAAAAGCCAAAAACGAACTGTAGTTTGAGACTGAGGGAGTTACCAAGAAGTAGATACTCTCGAATCCCCTAGCACTTGGCTGTTGCAAATCATACACATTAGATATCAACTGGTTGGTTTGTCTTGAAACGATTCACAATGTTTTACTTGTGTTTTTGCCATATGGGTCTTCACAGGTACTATTGCAAGGAGTTCCTCGGAATGCCGTGCCAGAGGACATATGACGTTTTTTTTTGTGTGGAACTAATTTTGAACCTCCATTTGAAAGCTTTCTCAGATAAGGATTTTCAGATGCCACTCTTTTCTGCCAGTGTTCTATTATGTCTTTATAATCAGTAAGTGTAAACGATCTATGCGTATCTAAGAAAAATGCTCAAAGATGAAGGTTTCTATTTGCACAGTTTTTTTTTTTTTTTGATATGTAGAGGTTCCTATTAATAAGTCAATAATATAATGTATAGGACGTTCGGAGAATCATTTTGAAGTGTGCAGGTCAAAGATTCGAAAATAAGTGCTCAAATGTACTGATAGTTCGAGTCCGATAGAGACACGGATGGCTCTGTCTTTGTTGCTTAAGTCGAAGACAAATTATAGATCATCGATGAGAAACATGAAACATGGAGGTGGCGCAGGGAGAAGGCCCAGGCTCTTTGGAGTTTGGACTGTGTAGCTCAATCAAGGCGAGCGAGACAGCGCATGCATCGCTAGCTTCGCTACCGAGCATGCCATTTTTTCCACAGTGGTTCCTTATCCTTGGTCCCTTCTTCTCCGTCGCTGTCAGACAAATGCAAGGATAGTCAGGTCAGTCTAGGCGTCTAGCACTAATAAGGAAGGATCCAAACAGGTGAAGCAACAGCGGAGAGAAAAGGCACTCAGCAATCAGCATGCCGTGGAAAAGCAGGGTAGGTTCTGCTGCGGTGCCACCAAGTTTGAAAAGGCACTCAGCAATCAGCATACCTGGCCCGGTTTAGATGGCAGCGAAATTTTTTTCGAGTACGTTCCCTCACATGCATGACATATTAAATGTAGTCGAAAAAAATAACTCATTATATGGATGGAGTGTACTTCGCGAGACGAATCTAATGAGCCTAGTTAGGTCGTGATTAGACAATAAATTGCTACAGTAAACATGTGCTAATGACGGATTAATTAGACTCATTAGGTTCGTCTTGCGATTTACTGATAGAATCTGTAATTAGTTTTGTAATTAGTCTATATTTAATACTTTAAATGTGTGACCGACATACTGTAAATTTTTTTCCAAGTTCCATCTGAACGCGGTGACTGCAAGTTTGAAACGTGCATTTCTTTTAAATATTCCGTTTCGCTCTTTGGAACGCAAGTAAAACATAAAGATAAAACTGTGCTATTTTGCTTTTTAGTACAGTTCTATATAGGATTTTAAAAAAGAGTTTTGCTCCCCGTCAATTGTTTGAAATCTGCTTATCCATCAATCACTCAAATTTATACTAGAGCTTGAATAGGGAGGATTTGAGGTTAGGAGGGTGATTGATGAAAAATTACTTTTCACATTTGATGAGGAGAGTACTCCCAAAAACTTCTTTTTTTTAAACACACACATGGCGGGGGCTACTAACGTGGATTGGGTGCAGGCGCGCAGCCGGCCGGCGGTGCTTGGCGGCCAAGGAAGCCAAGTGACCGTCCTTGTCGCCGCTGTCACGGCGATTGATGATGAGCCACCGCCGGGACAGGCCCGTGCTAACTATATAGTCACTCGTGTATCCGTCCTGCGCCTCACTGAGTCACTGGGCCACCCATCGCCGACGCCCATGCCCCCGATCGCCGCGGCGGTGATGGCGGTAACGCCGGCCAGAGATCAACCCCTCGTCTTCTTCTTGCAACCTCTGTTCCTCCACGGCATAAGCACCGCGGCCCACCTCATCGTCGCGCTCGCCGTCGCGGGGCGCTTCCTCTTCCGGCTCCTCCCAATCTCCGCCGGCCGTGCCAATGACAGGCTCGTCGGGTTCCCGTGCTACGCGGGCGTCGCAATCTGCACCACGTGGGCTCTGGCGGTGTTCGACGCCCTCCTCGTCGCGTACTCGTGGTACGCGGGCGCTGGCGCCGGGTGGCCGCGCGAAGCGGTCGCCGAGCAGGCGGACGCCGCGGCGCACGCGGCGGCGTGGCTGCTGCTCGCCGCGTTCCTGCAGGTCTGCTCCGGCCGGCAGCGGCGGTTCCCCGCGGCGCTCAGGCTCTGGTGGGTGCTCTTCATGCTGCTCTCCGTCGCCGCCGTCGGCGTCCACACCGCGAGGCGCCTCGACGGGCTCCCCGTGCCCGGCCGGTCGTGGGCGGTCGACGCCGTCTCTGTTGCTGCCGCGGCGGTTCTTCTCTCAGCCGGGTTCCTTGCAAGGAGGGACGACGGGCGCGGCGGCGGCCATGCTTCCGAGGAGCAGGAGGAGCCTCTGCTGACCGGCGTGCACGCGGCGGCCGATGAGAGCAGAACCAGCAGCGACGCCGGCGGCACGTCCTTGCTCTCCGGTGCCGGCTTTCTTAGCGTGCTCACGTTCTCATGGATGGCCCCCCTGCTCGCCGTCGGCAACGCAAAGACCCTCGTCCTGGACGACGTCCCAGGGCTCGACCCCGGCGACAGCGTCCCCGGCCTGCTCCCGCAGTTCAAGGCCAACCTCGACGCGCTCACCGGCGACGGCCGGAAAAAGGTCGTCACGGCGTTCAAGCTGACCAGAGCCCTGCTGCGCACCGTGTGGCGGCTCGTCGCGGTGACCGCGTTCTACGCGCTGGTCTACAACGTGGCCACCTACGTGGGCCCGTACCTCATAGACTCCCTGGTGCAGTACCTCAGTGGCGACGAGAGCCAGGGGCAGCGCCTCGTCCTCATCTTCGTCGCCACCAAGGTGATCGAGTGCGTGTCGCAGCGGCACTGGTTCTTCCGCTTGCAGCAAGCCGGGATCCGCGCGCGGTCGGCGCTCGTGGCCGCCGTGTACGAGAAGAGCCTCGCGCTCTCCAGCCAGTCGAGGCGGAGCAGCACCAGCGGGGAGATGGTCAACATTGTCAGCGTCGACGCCGACCGCGTCGGCACCTTCGCGTGGTTCATGCACGACCTCTGGCTGGTGCCGCTGCAAGTGGGCATGGCGATGTTCGTCCTCTACTCCACCCTCGGGCTCGCCTCGCTCGCCGCAATGGGCGCCACCGTGGCCATCATGCTCGCCAACGTGCCCCCGGGGGAAATGCAGGAGAGGTTCCAGGAGAAGCTCATGGACATCAAGGACGTCAGGATGAAGGCGACGTCAGAGATCCTGCGCAACATGAGGATCCTGAAGCTGCAGGGGTGGGAGATGAAGTTCCTATCCAGGATCATCGAGCTGAGGAAGGCGGAGACGAATTGGTTAAAGAAATACCTCTACACATCGGCCGCGGTGACCTTCGTGTTCTGGGGGACACCGACCTTCGTCGCTGTGGGGACCTTTGGAGCTTGCAAGCTCATGGGGATCCAGCTGGAGTCAGGGAAGGTGTTATCTGCATTGGCTACGTTCCGGGTGCTGCAGGAACCTATATATGGCCTTCCTGACACTATCCAAATGCTGATTAAGACCAAGGTGTCCCTTGACAGGATAGCATCATTCCTATGCCTCGAGGAGCTGCCGAGTGATACTGTGCAAAGGCTGCCAAGTGGTAGCTCTGACTTTGCAATCAGCATAAACAATGGGTGCTTCTCCTGGGAAGCCGCACCTGAAGTCACAACACTGAAGGACCTGAACTTCAAAGTTAGGCCAGGCATGCGTGTTGCAGTTTGTGGAACAGTTGGCTCCGGCAAATCTAGCTTGCTTTCTTGCATTCTTGGTGAGATTCCAAAGTTATCAGGAGAGGTTCAGATCTGTGGGACCACAGCATATGTCAGTCAGTCCGCATGGATACAAAGTGGCAAAATACAGGAGAATATACTGTTTGGCAAGGAGATGAACAAAGAAAAGTATGACAGAGTCCTTGAGTCATGCTCTCTAAAGAAAGACTTGGAGATGTTGCCATTTGGTGATGAGACGGTCATTGGCGAGCGAGGCATCAACCTTAGTGGCGGGCAGAAGCAAAGGATTCAGATAGCCCGCGCTTTGTATCAGGATGCTGACATCTATTTGTTCGATGATCCATTCAGTGCAGTTGATGCGCATACAGGATCCCACATTTTTAAGGTATGATTTATTGATATATTCTGATTCAGCCTCATCATTTATACACGTTCAGCCTCAGTGTGTACCTTTGTATTTTGCAGGAATGCTTGCTTGGGGATTTGGCTTCAAAAACAGTAGTTTATATCACTCATCAGATTGAATTCCTACCTTCTGCTGATCTCATTCTTGTGAGAGCTTCTTGGTAAATTTTCCATGTATAACTAATGCAAAAAATTGTATGACTATTCTTATGGAGCTTGTAATGTAGGTCATGAAAGATGGGAGAATAGCACAAGCAGGAAAGTACGACGAGATATTGGGTTCAGGGGAAGAGTTCATGGAGCTAGTTATTGCTCACAAGGATGCTCTAACAACACTGGACGCGATTGATGCCATGAATGGAAGCAATGTGTCCTCCTCCTGCAGTGCCACAGCAAAGTTGAAGCTATCAAGATCACTGTCATCAACTGACAAAAAAGATGAAGCCAACAAAGATGAAGGTAATGCTCTGCCTCGGAGTGGGCAACTGGTGCAGGAAGAAGAAAGGGAGAAAGGCAGGGTGGGGTTCCAGGTCTACAGGAATTACCTCACCGTCGCTTACAAGGGAGCTCTTGTACCATTTGTGTTGCTAGCGCAGATACTTTTTCAAGTACTTCAAATTGCTAGCAATTACTGGATGGCCTGGGCAGCTCCCGTGTCAAAGGATGTCGAGCCTCCAGTGAGCATGTCAACACTGCTCTATGTCTATGTGGCGTTGGCTCTTGGAAGCTCATTGTGCATCCTCGTAAGATCGCTGTTCCTTGCAACAGCTGCATACAAGACGGCGACTTTGCTATTCAACAAGATGCATGTATCCATATTCAGAGCTCCTATGTCTTTCTTCGATTCCACTCCGAGTGGGCGCATCTTGAATAGGGCAAGTCATCTTCATCAATCATCAGATCAGATCAAATTTCATAAGTTCAATTTATTTGCTTGGTGTATGCTAACACATGAATTTGGAATTTGCAGGCTTCAACTGATCAAAGCGAAGTGGACACCAACATTGCTGACCTGATGGGCACTGTGGCATTTTCTATCATCCAGCTTGTTGGAATTGTAGTGGTGATGTCTCAGGTTGCATGGCAGGTCTTTGTTGTTTTCATTCCTGTATTTGCTGTCTGTATCTGGTATCAGGTACCTTTCACCCACTCTTATCCTCTTGCATGTAAAGCTGCAGGATCACCGATATCTCATTATACTTGCCTTCTGCAGAGATATTACATTGATACAGCCAGGGAGCTGCAAAGGCTAACAGGAGTTTGCAAAGCTCCTATCCTACAGCATTTTGCAGAATCAATAACAGGATTAACTACCATTAGAAGTTTCGGCAAGGAAAATCAGTTTGTAGCAACTAATAGCCATCTGACGGATACCTACTCTAAACCGAGATTCTACAACATGGGGGCAAGGGGTTGGCTTTGCTTCCGTCTGGATGCGTTGTCATCTCTTATATTTTCCTTCTCTTTGATATTTTTGATCAATCTACCGACTGGTCTCATCGATCCAGGTATCATGTAAATTATGAACAAATTTATAGTTCTACTGAATGAATAGTAGTAATGAGCTAAGAGATTTCTCTGAGCTTGTAACTAATGTTACGCCCAACTTTCAGGTATTGCTGGTCTTGCTATCACATATGGTCTTAATCTGAACGCGCTGCAAGACAGGGTTGTCTGGGGCATGTGCAATTTGGAGAACAGGATTATATCAGTAGAGAGAATTCTGCAATATATAAACATTCCTGCAGAGCCCCCACTTTTCATGTCAGGAGATAAGTTGGCTCATAACTGGCCATATAATGGAGAAATTCAGCTCTACAATCTCCATGTATATCCTTCATCCTTTTAATTGTCATTCTGTTCTTTTCTCTCTTTTTTTCAGCGCTAGAGTAGTGTTCTAAGAATTAATTCAGATGCAAAGGAATAGATGAAACATGAGCCTTGTTATGCTCTGATCATTCTTCAATCCATGCGAAGAAGCCAAAGATATGAATTACCTAGTAAAAGAGCTTTTCCCCAAGCGTAGCTATGGTGCTGACACTCGCTGGAGAGGAAGCCTAGTTGTAGTGTACGGCAGGAGCTAAGGGTTTCACCTTGCTAACTGCCAATAGGGCTAGTTAAGCCTTTTGTCTTACAAGTTCTAGAGGATGTGTATGGGTGTGTCCTTTCATGACACTTTTCTTCTCCTATTAATACGCAGCTCTCTTGCGTGTTCAAGAAAAAAAAACTAGTAAAAGAGCAAAGGAATTATTTCAGGTGGACGATGTTCATAATTCTCAGTTTGATGCAGGTGAAATATGCCCCACAACTGCCATTTGTTCTGAAGGACCTTACAGTCACTTTTTCTGGGGGCATGAAAACTGGTATCGTAGGAAGAACAGGAAGTGGCAAATCAACCCTCATTCAGGCTCTTTTCCGTATTGTGGACCCTACTATTGGTCAGATACTAATAGACGGTGTCAATATTTGCACCATTGGCCTACATGATCTGAGATCCAGACTGAGCATCATTCCACAAGAGCCGACGATGTTTGAGGGAACTGTTAGAAATAACCTTGATCCTCTTGGGGAGTACGCTGATAATCAAATCTGGGAGGTAGTTTTACGTTTCACATGCTTCCTTGCTTGTTGATTTTAGCTAAGTTGTAACACCAATCATTTTATCTTTCTCAAAAAAGAAAGAAATATCTAGCTGTTACTATTTCAGGCCTTGGATTGCTGTCAGCTTGGGGACGAAGTTAGAAAGAAGGAGCTGAAGCTTGATTCACCAGGTCTGATATCATTATAATGACTCATGCAGTTCAAATCTACTAGTTTTTCTTTTCCTATGCCTTTCCTATTTTTTTCGTACTAGATTTGCCAAAATGCAAGAATTAAGGCACATCATGGTACTGGTTGTTCTTCTGAAATCCTCTTGACTTGGACTGCAGTGATAGAGAACGGCGAAAACTGGAGTGTAGGCCAGCGTCAGCTTGTCTGTCTTGGTAGGGTAATTCTGAAACGGAGTACGATCCTTGTCCTGGATGAAGCCACTGCTTCAGTGGATACTGCAACCGACAACTTGATCCAGAAAACACTTAGGCAACAGTTTTTGGAGACGACGGTCATCACAATTGCACACAGAATTACTTCGGTTCTTGACAGCGACATGGTGCTGCTTCTTGACAACGGTTAGCACCACTAACATCAGTAACTACTGAATTTGATGTGTTGAGCACCACCTCTGTTGTGACGATATTGTGCTATTGTTTTCAGGCGCAGCCATTGAACATGACACGCCGAACAAATTGCTGGAGGACAAGTCGTCTCTGTTCTCAATGCTTGTTTCAGAATATACGATGAGGTCCATGCACACATAGCTGACATGTGAAGATTCAGTGCTTCTTTCTGCCACTGTCAGGGCAGGCTGAGTTGTCAAAATATATATAAAAAAAGTTACTAGATTGCAATACGTTCAAGAACTAAGAGGGAGGGTGTTATTAGAGTTGATGGGTAGAGTACTAGAGTTCATGAATATAGTAACTTGTGTTACTAGAGTTGCTCTCCCTTGGTAAGTCTTTGACGGTTTGACCCCACCATACACTGCTTAGAATGTGAATAAGACTAAATGCCAATCAGAATGACCCTACCATTCAACAATTATAAGTAAACCAACATGAAGGGTAGAAGTAAAATGCCAATCAGGCTAATGTTCAGAGCTGGGCAAACATAATTTAGTGTAAAAAAAAAGTGAGAAGATAGTGTTACCAGCTCCAATAGCATAGACATTTTTTAGGCCACCCGCCACCACTGCTGCCTCAGACAATGAAATTTGGCTGCCTCAAAACATTAGCAAGAGGGTTCCTCCACTCGTTACCGTTGGATCCTAAGAAACTTAGCCAAAATGAGCATAACCTTTATAGCAGTAAAGAATAGTTCAGAAGGAGCAACTTATTTTCATATTGATGTAGTACAACTATTAAGTAGCTTAAGAAGTGACTTCCTGCCTTTCCACTCAAACACAAGTAGCTCAAAAACTGCACCAATGGCAAATATACCCCGTAAAAATAGAAAAATGAAACATATAACAAGACATGGAAAATAGACAATTAAATATGTCAGGATCTCAAACAGAATTTGCAGTAAATTTTGATATTCTTCAATTTTTGCACCCTCGAACATTCTTCAATGAGAAGCTTAGCATTGGAAGGATACAGAAATAGAACATTGCTATGAGACTAACTTGAATCCCTTTCCCTTGGCAAGCATTTACCATTGCCAAGCATTGTGACCTTTTAGGAGAATTACATAGGTGTAGGCAAGTACAAGATGGGCAAGTTTCTCAGGTTGTTAGTGAATATCACCTCAAAAATATCATCTCTGAGAGGAAGTGATTTTTTTCAATTGAATCGTCGAGTACACTGCACACGGTTCAGTTAAGCGGAAAGCAATAGCCAGAATGGTGATGTAGACAGCACAAACCTTTTTTAGCAGGATTATAAAGCCTCTTCAGCATCGCCTGCGCCATGCCCGGCAGCGTGAGCTCAAGCGTGCGACTCTCTCTGTTCGGATGTGGCGACGGCGAATGGAGCGTTTCTTCTTCTTGCTGTGGGAGAGCTGGTTTGTGCTAGCGCTCCAGTGGGTATGGATCTTAGCCCTCTAGGCTGCAACGGTGTTAGTCCCCATGGTGAGGACTGGGGACTGGGGAGGAGGGCGGCATCGCCGCATCGGGGCCGGAGCGGAAGGTGGCGAGGACGTCGGCGTAAGGGCCGGAGCACGATCCGACGCCGACGAGATATGCTGCGGCAAACTAGGGGTTTATCAATAATAAATATTCCAAATCAGGGAGGTATTTGCAAATAATCGGATCGCGATTAATAACCGCGGATCCGAATATACCCCCTAATTCGGATCGCGCGATCCAAACCAGGGGGGTATATGCAAATATTTAGGGGCCTACTTGTAAACATTCGGGCCGGCGACATGGCAGCCGGCGGAGGTCGAGCTGCCGCCGGTGACCCCCACTAGACCGGCCGTCATGGCCCCGTGTGAGCCTCCGACGAGTTCCCGCGCGCATCTGCTGACTCCCTCTCCCCTCGCGCGCCACTGGCGGCCCTCGCTCCTCCATCTCCATGGGTGCCGCGGTGGCCTGAGACTGACGGACCTACAGCCCGGCATTGCGGCGCCCGCGCGGTGGCGCTGGTGCGGGGTGGCGTTTCTCGGCGCTAGCTCTAGATTGCAGAGTGAATAGGGCACGAGCTGCTACAGGTGAGGGATGCTGACCTTGGCCCTGCTCCTCGTCGCATTTCTCTTGCGATGGATGGCTAATGGAGTAATGGCTATGGTTTGGTCGGCCGACGACTCAACTCTGCCTTGGCAAATGGCAAGCATTCGTCCACACCATGGATTGCGACCTTTCAGGAGAGTTACATAAGCGTCACTGGTGAAAGAACGAACTTCTTTCTGAATCAATCATTCAGAGATGTTGTAGCACAAGTGTATTAGGTGGGTGGAACTGCATTTGAATAAAATAGTACAAGTGTTTGCAACATTGCATTCTGGAGAACAAAACATATCGAAATCACTCAACAGACAAGCTATTGATCGCATACTAATTATTATTGTGGAAAGCATGTCAACATAATCCTATTTTATTGTGGGGATATAGTACCCGGGTACCTCACGAGCAAGTTTGGCAGCCCACCAAAAGGGGGCGGCCCAAGACGTGCGGGACAAGTCGGCGCACGGAGGAAGGATCTGGAAGGAGAAGTTATAGTTAGAATAGGAATTATTGTAAAGAAGGAAAGGATTCTTAGAGATAGGATCGGCTACAAACCGACTTGTAACCCTGCCCCCGATATATAAGGCGGGCAGGGACCCCCTCCGAAAACATCAAGTCTCAGGACGAAATCTCTCAACACGCAATACAACACCCCAAAACAGGACGTAGGGTATTACGTCGAGTTGACGGCCCGAACCTGTATAAACCCCCGTGTCTGTCCATCCTAACCATCTTGCTTCCGATCTTTGCGATCTTCCCTGCATTACAAATCACTTCCGTGGGCTACCCCGTGGAAGACTGCCGGAGATAATATCAGCGACAGTGGCGCGCCAGGTAGGGGATATCGCCGAGATCAATCTGGTAAGCTTGATGGATCGTGTCAAGATCTTGAACAGCTGCAATCTCCCGGACGTCGACGGATTCGAGATCCAGTTCGGGAACATCACCGCCGCCGCCTTGGATACCCAAGCGGCAGGAGCTACGGTCGCCACGGAGGTTTCCTCTCTGGCGCCGACTTCGGCCGTCACGGCCCAATCCGGTCCGATCGCATCTGATCGTGCCGGTTCTACCCCGCTGAGTCCATCGCAGAACGCGAGGCCCAACCAGTCGGGAACAGACTACAATCACTCGGTTCCGATCCGGCTCCTGAGAGTCACGTCGCCGAGTCATCCCAGAGCGTAAACGCTCAACCAACGCGCGTTCCGAGCCCTGAGGTCATCACCGTCCAGACCCCTGGCTTTTGCGCGCTCGCTCAGAAGCAGAAGATTAAGAACATCGTCCAGGCGGATGATTACATCTCTCGGAGCGACTCCTATGAGTTAGATCCACAGGGACCCTCAATCCTGGACGATCTGCCGGAAGGATACACAGTGTTCGACGCCTCTACAGAGCCGGAACTGCTAGGATCACTCGGAGAACTAACTCCGAGTAGTTTGGAGCGTTACACGCCCACATCCGACTTCTCCGAGTCCGAGGAAGACTACCTCGCGCAAGAAGGAGTCGGGTCATACTGCTATATGGTGGCGCCAGCAACGCCAACCAACCCTGTCTCAGAAGACGAGGTCACTCCGGCCGAGGAGACGACTGAAGCCAGGGACCAGCGTCGAGGACGCAACGCCATTCGGGCGACTCGCAGAGCCGCACGACCGCACGGAGCCACCGCGTCAGGATCTGGCACTGCTCGACTCCAGGAACCACACTCTGAAGATCATCGTCGCCAACGGGATCGGCACGACAGGAGGAGCACCCGGAACTTGATGCGCGACGGCATGTTCGAGTTCAACGGATACGACGTCTACGAGACGCCAGTCCAGAACCTCGTCACCATCAACGAGGAGATCAGTCGGCTGCCACCTAGCACTCCAGGCCTAGAAAAGGTAAGGGCTCTCGTGCAGGCCGCCTCCGTCCAGGTTCACCAGATGCAGGGCAGAGCGACCACGGACGCTCCTGAGCCCGGTCCGTCTCGACACCGGGCCAGCGGCGGATCGGATCATGATGAAGACCTTCGCACCACGATCAACAGAGATCGAGACGCGAGGAACGTCATCCGTAACAGCACCGAAGAGCGTCATCGTGAGGAAATCCGACGGCGCGAAGAGTACGATCGGGATCATGGAAATCCCCGTCGTAACTCCAACAGGAGCGGCTACTCGACGGAGTCAGACTACTCTGACCCTTCCGGTAGTCCAAGGCGCGGCAACAACGGCGGTCGCACTCCGCCACGAGGACGAGCGCTTCCACCACCCAGGCGACCGACTCCGCCAAGGGAGCGAACTCCACCGCGCAGCAGGACCTACCGACGGGACCGAACTCCACCCAGGACTCGGAACTATCGGAGGACCCGTTCCCCGCCCAGAGACCGGGATCGCAGGAGGGATAGCACTCCCCCAAGAACAACAGACGGATCGGGTCCGAGCGGTTCCCGCCCTAGAGGTCGGATCGGCGGATTCCAGTCGTTCACCGAGCGCTTGAGAAGCGTGACATGGCCCAGAGGCTTCAAGCTGTCGGACATCGACAAGTACGACGGAAAATCTGATCCATCTCAATGGCTTCAGATCTACTACACCGCCGTACAAGCAGCCGGCGGCGACGAGGACGTGATGGCGAATTACCTTCCCATCATGCTCACCAAGGACTGCCGCAACTGGCTGGCAGGACTCCCGCAGGACACCATCGACAACTGGGAGCAGCTTACCGAACTCTTTGTCGGTAACTATCTCGGTACCTGGGAAAGGCCCAGGAGCAAGCGGCTCCTCGGTCAGATCAAGCAGCGCAAGAACGAGACCCTGCACGACTTCGTGCGCAGGTTCTCAGAGAAGCACAACTCCATCACGGACGTGACGGATCAGGAGGTTATGTCAGCCTTCCAGCACGGCATCTCCGATGGGAGACTGATTCACAAGTGGACTCGAAAGCCACCCGCGACTGTCAATGACATGTTCCGGATCGCTAGCACGTGGGCGGACGCAGAGATCGCGGAAAAGGAACAACTCAGCGAGATCAGGAGCCGCTGGGAAGAAGAGAACAAGACAACCCGCAAGCGCGACCGCCGCGAGGACGAAGACCGACACGACGACCATCGGCGCACCGACAGTCACCCTCGTAAGAAGAAGAGCGAGGGAGATATGGTCGCCGCCCTGGACCGGTCCAGAGGCCGGGTAACTCCAGAGGATTTCCAGCGCATGCTCGATGAGCAATATCCTTACCACAAGCACAACCACTCGGCACGAGAGTGCTACGGGCTCAAGCGAGCCTTCACTGGGGGCAACAGAGGCCCTCCATACAGAAAGAGGAACGATGGTTCCCCGCGAGATGACAGGCGGAACGACGAGCCCGGCGACGACTTCCAGGAAGCCGACCGAGTGGTTCGCATGATCTATGGCGGACCAGAGTTCGAGTCGAAGCGCCAGCAGAAGCTCACCCATCGCCAGGTCATGCACGCGAGGGAACCACCGGTACCTGAGTACCTTAAGTGGTCGGAAGTTCCGATCACCTTCACCTGGGAGGACCACCCAAACTTCATACCGAAGCCCGGGTCCCACGCCTTGGTAGTAGCCCCGACGATCCGCAACGTTCGGCTCACCAAAGTACTAGTCGACGGTGGCAGTGGCCTGAACATCCTCTTTGCTAACACATTGAAGGAGCTCGGCCTGACTACTCTCGACCTAAGTCTCCCCCAATCCGCATTCTACGGTTTGATACCGGGAGAGGGGGCGGAACCACTCGGGCACATTACATTGCCCGTTACCTTCGGAGAACGGAACAACTACCGGACCGAGCATATGCAGTTCACGGTGGCGAACTTTGAAACTGCATACCACGCCATCCTCGGGAGGCCGGCGCTCACCAAGTTCATGGCGATTCCTCACTACGTCTACTTGCAGGTCAAGATGCCAGGACCTAAAGGCGTAATCACCGTCTTGAGGGACATCCGAGTCGCTTACCCATGCGAACAGGAGACCCTCAACGCAGCAGCTGCCCTGAACATCGATCAAGTCGTTGACTCCACGGCAGGCTCCGCCCTGCTCTGCTACTCAGGCTATCACCAGATAGGCCCAAAGCTTGAAGATCAGATAAAGACCGCGTTCATCACGCCGTTCGGCGCCTTTCGTTACAACACAATGGCCTTCGGTCTGAAGAACGCAGGCGCAATTTACCAGAGGACCATCCAAACGTGTCTGGATCGATTGATTCCAGATGACATCGTGATCATGAACCATGAGGACGTGATGGAGAACCTGACAAAGGTCTTCGAACGCCTACATCAATGAATCCATGGGACATCGAGCACTTACAGCGTTTCTACGCCTGATTCAGTTATGTATTCATCTTTTTTTCGTTTAGATTTGTTTTTCCGAGTGATTTTGGAGGGTAATCATCCCCAGTCACGACTCGGCAGATTTATAATGAGTTATTAATAAAGTTGATTTCATCTTTCATCTATTTCTACTACTCGAATTTCCTCTTTCGCGTCACGCACATAAAGTATGAGTGGAACAAACTTTAAATCGAGAGGGAAAGTACTCACCAAGTCAAAGCTCTAAACGTACGACAAAGACTCTGCGGCATGAGACTGAGACCAACGAGGCTAATCTACTCCGTAACAGGTCAACCACTCAGAAATTAAGGCCAGCGCAGAAAGAAAGGGAGTAGTAGTCCCATAGAAACTTATACACAATAACAAAAGCTTAAACATTGTTCAAAAGTTCTACTTCCACCAAATACTACAAATATTCTATGTACATTAAACTGCAGGATCAACAACACCAGACGGGGCCGCTTCATCAGAGTCATCAACAACATCCTTGGACAGGACATTGGCGATAGGCTCGACTTCAAGGAGCAGTCTGCCCACGTCATCTTCGGAGGTGCCAGCAGCGTACCCGCGGCTGAGTGGCTCCAAGTCCGACGCCGGGAACAGAGACTTGAGCACCGCCAGGACATGACCACAGCTGGCCTGGCTGATGGAGCAAAGCTGTCGCCGGAAGAAGCGTGGAAGCGCCCGAACGCGGTCGAGGATGGAAGCCGAAGATGATGATGCCTCCGGCTCGATCTCCTCCGCCACCACTCGGATAGCGTCCTCCAGTGCGATCCTCTCGGTGCGTAGAGCCTCCGCCTCGCCTTGCAGCCGAGCCACCTTGGCAGTGAGCTCTGAAAATTGGGACATAATCCGATACCTGTAATCTACAGAAAGTTAGATCTGGATAATATATCCACGTCTGACAGGAAAACAAACAGGGAATAATATACCTCTGAGCTCGTGCACGGCCTGGGCTTCGTTGAGTTTAGCCTGCTCCACCTTTCCGCGAAGATCGCGAGTAGTGCGCTGGGCTTCCTCCAACTCAGCCTGGTGTTGGATCGCAGAAGCTTCGAGTTCAGCCACTCGGGCCGCCAAGTAGTCGGCCTTAGCGACTGCAGAAGAAAGCTCTTGAATCACCAAGGATTTCGCCTCGGCATCAGCAGCTAAGTCCTGCAAAGACAAGTCAGATGACAAAACAAATAGGTATACCACATGGTACTTGACCTCAACAATGAAAGTGGCTCAGGAAATACCTTGGCTATCTGGCCCATACGAAGATGGAGCGACATGAACTCCGCCAGAGGAGTCATGGGAGCACCACCACCCGGAGCGCCGACCACCGCAGAAGCGACTTCGACCTCCGCAGCCTGGGGCTCCTCCACTGTACCAGTCTGTTCAACCACAGGAGCAGGCTGGGGGCTGCCCTGAGGCGGTGGAGTCGGCGACGCTGGTGCAGGACTCGACGGAGGCGGGGTTGGTGCTCGCAGCGACTCTGGTGGCGGACCCACAGGCTGATCGGTGAGAAGATCAGCCGAGTGGGTCGACACCTCTGGCATTTGGATTGGCGGGATCTCTGTCTCAACGACCGACTGCGGCGCAGGACCCGCAAATGGGATCTCAGACGGCGTGCTACAGGATAAAGGACAAATGGATTAGTCACAGAAAAACATAAAGGACAATCAAAGGATGACAATGATACTTACAGAGTAGATACGCGCATTCTCGAGCGCTTTCCTCTCCGAGTGGGGGAAGGAAGGTCCCTCGGACTTGCAGCACTCAGAGGTACTATTGCAAGGGGAGACTGCTCCGAGCTGATTATTGGGGGCGGGATTGACGACTCGGCACCGCCAGCTTCGTCTTCTTCCGAGTCAGATGACTCAGAAAGGAGGAGTTGGCGGCGGCTCGGCGCGTCCCCAATCACAATCCCCGTTGAAATTTTTCGCTTCTTCGGGACAGGGGCAGCCTTCCCACCACTCGGAGACAGCACGTCTGGAGAAGGAGAGGACGACAGAGTGATATCAGAGTCATGCATGTCACTCTCACTTCCTCCGACTGCTTCTTCAGCACCACCGGCTCTGCGCCGAGCCGGCTGATCCACTCCCTTCGGCATTTCAGGCAAAGGAGGGAGGGATACAAAGGCAGCTCGACCCTGCAAAAGTTGGGTTCAGTTCTTTACTGAGATTACACCCAATGGGTGGAATTGAAACATAAAACAGCAACAGACTGGTTAAATACCTCAGGGCGTGGATTCGATAAGTTGAACGCCGGAGGACAATCAGTAGTCCTCAGGGAAGTCCCCGTCACGAAGAATTTGCCAAGCCGAGCTGCGGCTTGGACTTTGTCGACACGCTCGGGGGCTTCACGCGTGTTGTCCCCCTCGGCGTAGTACTCATACGCCGGATGAGCCCGCTGCTTGAGGGGCTGGATCCGACGCAGCACGAAGTTGGCTGCCACTCCGACGGCAGACAACCCTCTGTCCTTCAACTGGGCTATGAGACCCAGCAGTTCCCGAACCTCGTCCATCTCACTCTCCTTGGGAAGAGCAGTCCAGGACTGGGAGGGAACAGGACGTGAATCGATTTCAGGGGAGATGGCAGGCGAGTGGTTTCCTACGTAAAACCACTCGGACTGCCACCCCTTGTTGGAAGTAAGGAAAAGGATGTCAAAATACTCCTGGGTTCGACCCTCGCGGAGTTGGAATCCGGCGCCTCCAACTACTCGACGAGCACTCGGTTCCGGGATAAGGTTTCAGCAGAAAAAGATGGAGAAAAAGATTGAAGTGAGGCTCTATCCCAAGATAGGCCTCACAGAGGTTGATGAAGATGGCGATGTGAAGAATGGAGTTGGGATTCAGTGCACAAAGACTGATCCCATAAAAATGCAGCAGCTCGTGGAGGAAAGAATGCGCGGGCACGCCAAAGCCGCGCAGAACGAAGGACTCAAACACCACCAAATCAGAGGAGTTTGGGGTGGGAAAAGACTCACCGGAGGCTGTGCACCACTCGGCGGTTTGCTGGTCAGGGAGGATGCCGTCGACGACGTGCTGCTCGAGGCGCCTGGTGGTGGTGATGGACTCCCTCCATTCGGCGGCGCGATCAACGGCGACTTCAACGGCGGCCTTGGTCTTGGCCGACCGGGCCCTTCCCGGCGACCTCTCCTTCCGCTTCGGGGCTTCCTTCCTCTTTGGCGCCATGGCAACGAGCGGGGGCTGAGGATTGAGGATGAAAGCTGCGGGAGTGGATCTAGGGTTTGCTCTCGCGCGCGGAGGAGAACTTGAGCGCTGGGGAGGCAAATGGCGAAGTAAAGGAATAAGATTGCGGCGGGATGGCTTATAATGGAATGAACCGTTCCTCCCACACGCGGCGCGATGCGTGTCTCGGGAACTCAACCGACGCAGGCACGTCCCGTCGCTTTGAATTCAAAGGTGCGGTAAGGAGTCGCGATATCTCGCGATATTTTGCCTTCCGTAAAGCAACCGTTAGGTTCCTTAGGAAACAACGGACTTTACGGCATTAGTGGGCCTAAATGGGCTGAAATGTAGCACGACCTTTCGGTTCTGTTATGCTAACAAATTGGTGGGTTCCTGAGCTAGTGTTCAGGGCAGAAACCACTCGGTCGTGAGGCTAAAATTAGTCGACGGCCAGACTTGTTTTTCAATTAATATTACATCCTTGCAATTGATTTTTACGTAAGGCATGCGATACTATCGCTATATTCGCCCAGAAGTCTGGGTCAAGTGCTGACAAGTATAAATCTTGTGAGAAGGTGGCTTACCATATGGTCAAGCTGGGTCGTGGGACACGACTCGGGAGTCACGCCAAGTTCAAAGAACTTGAGAACATAATCCTTAGAAGGGGAAACAAAAAAGCCTCAGAAGGAGAAAATTATCTGAAATCCATGCCCAGAGGCATGGGGGCTGAAAAATTCAGTCAGGATCCACGGCTTTCAGAGTCTTGACACGATCGTGCCGAGTCGTATCAAGACTCGGGGGCTACACCCAATGGGTGCACCTGGAGGTGCACACCATTGATGGATTAAGTTCAAAAAGAGATTCATAATATTTTATTTTTGACCCTCGACCAGAATATTCTATTCTGCTCAAGGCTCGGGGGCTACACCCAATGGGTGCACCTAAAGGTGCACACCATTGAAGATCAAGATATAGATGGATAAAAGTTGAAGACCTTTGGCCAATTTCATACTAAAATTGCCCAAATCCCGGGGGCTAAGTGTATTCACTTCGCTGTCGCGTCGTGAAAAAGAGCACTCCTTCCCCTCACTATGGCCATAATTGAAGAATTGTTTTCAGGAGCGTCTGATCATGCACTCAGATCTTCCTCGAAACCACTCAGATCTTCCTCATAACCACTCGGATCTTCTTCGAAATCACTCGGATGAGATCTTAAACAACTTGGGAGTACTCGGATCATGCAAGAAAAGACGGATCAATTACAGCCAACGATCGGTCAAGAAGTGCTCGGGGGCTACTGTGGGGGATATAGTACCCGGGTACCTCACGAGCAAGCTTGGCAGCCCACAAAAAGGGGGCGGCCCAGCCCACCGTTCTGGACCTGAAGACGTGCGGGACAAGTCGGCGCACGGAGGAAGGATCTGGAAGGAGAAGTTATAGTTGGAATAGGAATTATTGTAAAAAGGAAAGGATTCTTAGAGATAGGATCGGCTACAAACCGACTTGTAACACTGCCCCCTGATATATAAGGCGGGCAGGGACCCCCTCCGAAAACATCAAGTCTCAGGACGAAATCTCTCAACACGCAATACAACACCTCAAAACAGGACGTAGGGTATTACGTTGAGTTGACGGCCCGAACCTGTATAAACCCCCGTGTCTGTCCATCCTAACCATCTTGCTTCCGATCTTTGCGATCTTCCCTGCATTACAAATCACTTCCGTGGGCTACCCCGTGGAAGACTGCTAGAGATAATATCACCGACATTTATTTAGATAATGGAATTTTTCCGGCCTCTACGGTTTGTCAACATAATCCTATATATATAGCCATCTAGTGAGCTGAAAACAACCAGAGTCGGTGCTTCCTTTCACCATCCTTCATCTGTTCATCAGAACACCGAGGTGAAAACCTTATATCTGCAGAAGAAATCATAAGCTCCGTCAGAAACGCAAGAAGTGTTGCTATTGCTACAGCTTATGTATCAACACTGACGGGCAACACATGCAGGTAGTATCTCAGATCAAGATGGCCGTATAAAAGTTAAATCATACCCCAAACTTCTTCTTTGTGAGAGCAAGCAGCACTTGAGGGTCCTGCTTTGTCTGCTTATACGCGTCAATCTTGTTCAGTTCCTGTGGTACATTATTCTTGTGTCAGGACACCCTGTCAAAAAAATAAGCTGACCAAAATGTTATTTCAAGTACCTCAATGAATTTCTTTATATGAACTCTCCCTTTTGTGATGTCAAAATTCTTTATGCCAGCAAAAAATATCTGAAATCCATCAATGAATGGTGCATATGCAATGTCCACCTGTTCCGAAAACTCAAACACCATTATTACTTTGATTTTTTATAACAACTATCAGGAGGGGCCAAAATTGGTTTCTGCAAATTTACCAGACTGAATTGGCCTAGGAAGAAAGGGCCATCATCAAATTTTGACAGGGAGCTGTCTATTTTGTCCAGAGCAGCAACTGATCATCAGAAATGCTTGACAGATGAGGACCCAGTATATGCACAACCATAACAAACAAGAGAAATCTAATAAGAATAATTAAATATTTTTAGTTCTTGCCAGCTTCAGCAATCACGGGCCCCTTGGATCTCAGTCCGTCGAGCATTGCCCTGTTGAAAGCATCTGAATATCCCAATAGTTCTTCTGCAAAACTTTGCTTTTCAGGATCCTGAGATAACCAGTTGAATTACCAACTCAATAAAAAGGGAAAGCTACTCCATCATGCGGTGAAGTATAGTTACGACGAACTCACATTGGCGATCAGTTTAGGTCCATCGAAGTTGCTATCGATGTACCTGATCACATCCAAACTCTCTCCTATGATCTTCTTGTTGTGCTCCAAGGACGGCACCTGTCACGAAGAATAAAGTGGTACAGATCTCGTTTTTTTATTTAGCGCCCAAAACTGCATGTATCTGGAGTCCAACCGCACCTGGTTATTGGGGTAAACCTTGTTGTACCATGCAGGCTTATCTGCCAGGTTCAGGGGGACTAGCTTGATCTCCTCCAAACCCTGGTGCTCCAAAGCAATAACGAAAAACTCAAAAGCATGTTCAGAGTTCAGACGGACCAAAACTAGGTCGAGTGGAATACCTTGTAATTCCTTGTGATCCATGCCCGTTGAGCATAAGGGCAAACGTACGACATGTACAACCTGTAACTCCATATCTAAGCAGATGTCAGCTAAGTGCAGTGAGAGACGCATAAATAAAATATCATGAGTATTGAACATGCATAATTGCATATGCAGTCTGTGTCCTAAAATGTTTGGTCATATATTAAACTTCAGAGAGCAAAGCAATGGTCGACCTGGTTGTGCCATCGTAGAGAGGTGGCTGCTCACAAGCAGATGTCAAGGTAGGAGGAAGTGCTTCCATACCACAAATCAGCTACATTCACAGAAAAAAAAAAGATAGTGATGCTATGGCACTTCGTATCATATATATCCAATCCAACATTGTCAATACATGATCATCGAAAAAGAGTAAAAAAAAAACTGTCAAGAACCTGTTATAGACGGGGATAGAAAAGGTGGAAGTGAAAAAGGATGCAGTTTGCAAGTGAAAACTCTGGTGCTGTTATACTGCCTGCACGTACTAAGTTGGATGTCACCAGCAAGGCCTGTCAGAGCTGAAAGGGAAGGCGAAGCAAGAAGATTCAGCTCGAGCGCGTCAGCAGTGACGAGCAGCGGCAAGACGAGTGAGTGGTAATGGCTGAGGCCATGTCTTTGATGTGGCGTGTCGCAATATGAGCAGCACATGAGTCGGACGGACCTCGGAAGCGAATAAGCGATTAGTATTATTCAACACTAAACACCTTGCCGCTCTTCACGAGTCCTGCGAGATTGTTTTCTGATAACGAAATGTGCCGGCTTGCAGGCTTGCACGCTGATCTGCATGGATGGACGGTCCGTTTGTTGTTTGCGTCGTTGGTCGTAGTAGAATTCGGTCCTGTTGTGCTGCCACTTGTCATTGGGCTAAGTTTGCTTGTCAATCGTAATGCTGTATCGATGTAACGGGGAAAAAATGCATCGCTGGAATTTCTCAAAATTTCCAGGTGGCTGATCCTTATCAGAACTGAACTAATTATCCTCAAAAGTTTTTCAATGTTATCTTAGCAATTGCTGATTTGAACGAACTCTTTTGCTTGGAATCCATTGCTCTTCCCTTATCATTTGAATCTTCTCGGTCTTTGATTCGATGTGCTAATCAATATAACGTGATGGCATTGCCAAGGGTGCAGTGTGGATTGGCCGCGAGCCTACAATGGCGTGGCACAATTTATGGCGCAGAGGAGTATGATGGGTTTAGTCGTGTAGCAGGTAAACTTCTCTTCTTCTTTTTCAGCGAAGCGAAAAACAGGGTAATGCGTTTTTATTTATAGCAAAGCACTGACGTCCAACTTGTAGTTGTTTACTTGTATCCTATATTCCTATGTACTTACCCATATTTTCTTTCTAGTTGGAAAATCTTCGATAAATTTATGCGAACACGATGTAAGTATAATGATACAGAATCTGCTTAATTGGAGAAGGTGTTGAAAAGTCTATTATGTTTATTTTGATTTAGATTATTAAAGCTTCTCGTTTTTTACGTACAGAAACAGAGAATCAACTTGTGCCAAACACGGCCCAAGTCTGCTAAAGATCCATTATGGAAACTGTTCTTTCCAACCACTAGTGATTTTCTTGCCGATCAACACTTTTGCATAGTTAGCAGAGTACGAGAATACCACAGGGTGACAGGGAGAATATTAATATGAGAGAAACACTGATTGATATATTGAATTCAGGAACATTTAACAGAGCACACTGCACATCGTTACATCTCCTTCATGTCAAGCAGCACACTGATGACGATACACTACAAAGCTAATCCTGACAACTAGTTTATTTTCAAAAGCACGACCAGCATGTAAGGACATGTCTTATTGTGAACGATGCATAACATTCAAGCATACAAATGAGTCTGTCTATAATGGTAGTCCAATGGAGAGAGTTCCATCCTTGGTAACAAGCTTTAGGCAATCTGGAAGTTAAAATGATGGTGAAAATGTTAGAAATTGGCGGATCAAATAGACTAGCGCAGAATATTAGGAGATATCTTACCCCAAGCCGCTTCTTTGTGTGCTCAAGCAAAAACTGTGGGTCCTGTTTAGTCTGTGTGTATGCATCGATCTTGTTCACTTCCTGAAACATAGCAATTTAAAGTTGAAATTTCTCCTCGGGAAATCATTATTGAGAAAACCGGTATGCATTGAGCTACACAGCCTTGTCAGAAGAAGAAATGACCATTCCAATCAGTGCAAGTGAATGTACTAGTACTACACTTAGTCTACTACTTCCTCCGTTCCAAATTATAGGTTGTTTTGACTTTTCTAGGTTCATAGATTTTGCTATAATTTGGAACGGAGGTAATAATAACATACTCCGTTCAGAATTAGCATCCACATCCGTCAGAATTACCTCAATGAACTTCTGAAGGTTGGGTCTGCCCTTTGTGATATCATAGTTCTTGATGTTGAAAAAGAATATCTGAAACCTTTCGATAAATGGCACATATGCTATGTCCACCTGCAAGAAAATTAAGCATCACGACAAAACCACATTCAACTGCGGTCCACAACTCTCTCCCTCTCAAAGTTTAGCAAGTGTTTTCCAAACATGCCCTTAATCCTTGAGTTCAGTCACATACCAGACTAAACTGACCGAGGAAGAACGGGCCGTCGTTGAATTTCCCCAGGGCCTCTTCTATCTTGTCCAGAGCAGCAACTGACGAATTCGCATGTGAAAATTAGCATATTATACAACATAAAAACCTTTTAAAAACAACTCAAACACGCGAAGTATTCTGTTACCAGCTTCCTCGGATACATCTTCCTTGGAGACTATAGATGAGTATGATGCTTTGTTAAACGCATCGGTATAAGCAAGCAGCTCCTCAGCAAACTGCTTCTTTGCAGGATCCTGCAAAGAGAATTGAAACATTAACAAGTCTGAAAGGCTGCTGCTAGAGTTACATGTATCGCAGTCTAATGGAGCATAGAGTATGTCTTACATCAGGAAGCAATGATGGGCCTTCGAAATTGCTGTCAATGTACTTAACCAAATCCAAGCTCTCTCCTTTCACCTGGTTGTTGTGCTCCAGGGAAGGCACCTACCGAAAAAGTGAAGGTAAATCATATATGCAAATGAAGAGAAAGATCGAGGAAAAAATTGGAGCGTTTGTACATGAAGCTATTAAGGGGGATTGGGGGAACAGATTATAAGCACACCTTGTTCTCTGGATAAACCTTCTCCTTGTACCATGCTGGCCTGTCAGCAAGATCGATCGCGACTATCTTGATCTTGTCCTGCAAACCCTGGAGAGAAGAAGGGAACGGAGAAAAAGATTTTTTTTCTTTTTTTATCAGCACGATACCCCACTAAAAGAAGAACAACTGCTTCAACAAATTAAAGAACATAGGATGTGGTGGTTACCTTGTAGTTCCTGGCAATCCAAGCGCGCTGCGCGAACGGGCAGTGGTACGCAACATACAACCTTAACGGGACCGAAAAGAAAATGGTTAAGTTTTGCCTCCTGATCTGTTTCTGCGCACAAGAGGAGGAACTGTGGAAACATGCAGTTTTCTGGGTCGAGCAAGCCTACCTGGTCGTGCCGTCGAAGAGGGGAGGAGGCTCGGAGGCGGAGGTGAGGGGAGACGGGAGCACTTCCTTGACGGAGCTGCAGAGATAAAAAAAAATCCCATTGGTCAATAAAAAATTCAGTTCCAAATCCAGGCCAGGCTACGAATTGACATGCATGGGATCCCACTCCGTCGTCACTTGCGTACTCACCTTGCCGGTGCGGTGGCTGCCATGGCGACGATTCGGGAGGGGGCGGACTTCGGCACGGCGATGCGGTGAGATGCTCGTCGCGGGCGGCGAATCTTTATACGCGCCGAGGGAGAGGTGACAGGCGCGGAGGTGGAGGCCGGCGTCAGCGGTGACGGGCAGCATCGAGGGAAAGCGAGCGACTTCATGGGCGGCCAGGAGTGAATGTACGAAGCAGGGTTAAATTTTTCGCTACAGTAGCGGTTTTTTCGGGAATAAAAACCGGACCGGTAAACCGGTCAAACCGGCCGGTTAACCAGTAGGAGCGGTTTGGTAGTGTCGGTTTTGAGCGGTAACCGGCCCTATTATGCTACCGGACCGGACCGGTTTGACCGGTAACCGGTCAAACCGGACCGGTTACGAACGGTAAAAAAAACCCTGGTACGAAGCACTGATTGGTGGAGTGGGCACGTCAGTTCAGGCGGGGTCTGCCTGTCTGCCTCACCGGCCGGCGCTCAGCCGGGCACAGCACAGGGTTCACTTGGACGCGAACGTGGTGCGGGTGCACGGCGTCTGTGTGGCTAGCTGTCCTTCCGGTCGTGAGCCTTCCTGGATTTTCTGGAAGGATTTCGGCGTGTGGTTGGCGGATACACAGTAGCGGAGTTTGAAACAAACAAATGGATGTAGTGGAAAAATAATACTATCTACTGATACGTCCCAAAAAAAATACAGTCTCGGTTCTTGAAAAGTCAAACAATTATAAGTTTGATCATATTTGTAAAAAATACCAACATTTATGTATTTAAATAAATTTTGTATGAAAATATACTTCATAATTAATCTAATGATGCTTATTTCATATCATAAATATTAGTATTATTTTGTATAAATTTGATCAAACTTGAGATCGTTTGACTTCTCAGGACTCAGGAGAGTAACACAAAACGAAGAATCATGTATTTAAATTGGCATTTAAAAGTAGAATGAAGTAATTTCTTGAGGAATTTGTAGAAAGAGGAGCGACCATGAGCCCATGACCACCTTTTGATCTAGCTTAATATGGGTAGATTACATGTAATTCTATTTTAGTTCTAAATATTCAAACTAAAGTGTCGTGCATGTCAGGGCTTCAAAAATTGAGAAATGGATTTTTGCTTCAAAATGGTCGACGGATTTTGTTTTAATTCATTTTGTTCATGCGCTTTGTTTCTCTATTATCGAAACCACGGGGACTTGTCATATGTGCAGTCTTTTTTGTGGTATGCTCTGTTCACAATTCTCTGGTAGGCCAGTGAAGCGTGAACAGACGCCTCTTAAAGCTGTGATCTTAAATATAGAGGTCTTCTTCGGTGCTCCATACTGCCCTATGGTAGTATGGAGTATGGAGGGATCGGCAATTTTGTAATTAGACTGTAATATAATTTTTTTATTGGAGCGCCTAACCTAAATGAACATATGTGTAAAAAGAAATAAATATATCGGACCAAATGAGTATAAAAATAAAAATAATTTTTCTCATAATCTCTCTATACCACTATATTACTCGATCTATACCACATTATATGAAATGTTAAAAATATTTTTTCCCATAATACCCCTATACTACTATACTACTCGACCTATACTACCTTATACTACAGATGAAGGTCTGGTAGTATACAACTAATTTGGACCGTCAGATCCTTTTATACTGGTCCTTTTTGAACACGAGTATAAGGTAGTATGGAGCACCGAAGAAAACCTCTAAATATAAACCGAATCCTTATAACTTATAAAAAACATGCATACAAATTTGATGGATCAAATCGAAACAAACACCTATAAAGGGAGAATTTACAACACAATTGTCATGACCCAGAAATACAACAGCGCAGACTGTATTATTATCCATTGCATATGACCATTACAACATAAGCGTATCATCCTTTATTGAACACCAAAGAAGCAGACTGGTAAACTCAAAAATCTCCCGTCAAATGGACTGTCATGATGTCGCATTTTTTTTTTCAGGCGATCTGAAAAGGTAACGACGCGCAGTTAGTAAAATGAAGCTTCAAAAAGAGCTGAGCATACTTTCACGCTGGGAAACATCTATTATCTAACCTTAAGATGATTCTTGGCAAGATCAAGCAAAAAAAGAGGATCATTTTTGGTTTGTGTATAGGCGTCGATCTTGTTCATCTCCTCGATGAATTTCTCAAGGTTGGGCCTGCCTTTGGTGATTTCGTAGTTCCTAAGATGTGAGTAGTATATCTGAACCCTTTCCAGAATCGTCACGTATGCAATATCCACCTGAAAGGGAATCATGTGTTAGAAAAAAGAACTTAAAAACGGGTAATCTCCCACAAAATATGAGAACCAAACAACTTTTCAGGTCGGAATGCTGTGTGATACCAAGCTAAATTGGCCGAGGAAGAATGGGCCGTCGCTGAACTTCGATAGCGCGACTTCGAGTTTATCCAGTGCAGCAACTGATGAACATATAAACCACAGACAGTTTGAGCGAGGCAGCATGTCACTGAATCCAAACTGTAATTCTTTCAGTCTAAGCCATGGTCTTACCAACTTCATCCGACACCTCTGCGTGGGCCATCAAGGGCGCGTAGAGCGCTTTGGTGAATGCATTGGCATACCCAATCAGCTCGTCAGCAAACTGCCTCTTTTCAGCATCCTGCAGCAAACCGTCATCAAACACATCCGAATGTTAACAGTTTTTCACAAGTGGACCTCTGCTCAGAGTCAATCAGAAATCAGTGCGCTGCTGCAAGTGTTTCTCTGCACTGAAGGTGATGAGTACATGATCAGCCTTACCTCTGGAAGCAGTGACGGGCCGTCGAAGTTGCTGTCAATGTACTTGATCAGGTCCAAGCTCTCGCCCCTGATCTCATTGTTGTGCTCTAGGGAAGGCACCTGTAAGAAAGAAATATTACCAAGTGTTCAGGGACTCAGGGAGGATGGGTGCCGTGGACAGGCAGATTCACCGTACCGTGCCCTGTGGGTAAACCTTCTCCTTGTACCAAGCTGGTTTGTCCTGCAGATCAATGGCCACCAGCTTGATCTTGTCCTGCAAGCCCTGGAAAGATAGCAAATGAATCAGGCTTAAATGTTTTGAGAGCTTCTATCTTCACCGGTACAAAATCAGTAAAAACAAAAATAAAAACAGGTCCTGCAAAACTGAAAATAGTAGTAGTACCTTGAAATTCATGGTAACCCAAGCGCGCTGGGCGAACGGGCAAAAGTAGCAGATGTACAGCCTTCACGTCAGCAAGAAAGAAACATTTTAGAGTCAATCATTTACCTTCTGACGAGAAATGCACGCAGGAGTAAAGAAAATGCTACTTTCTGACTACAACTACTGATCGAGCAGCTTGGCCATTCACCTGGTGGTGCCATCGAAGACAGTAGGTGGCTGGGAGGTGGAGCCGAGGGCCGGCGGGAGCGTCTCCTTCACAGAGCTGCATGCACAGGCGATTCATCCCATTAGCTCGGGACACGCACAGAACGGCAGCAATCACAGAGGCATCGTATACGAAGACATGATCAGTCACCCACCTGGCTGGTCCTGCAGCTGCGGCCATGGCAATGGCGACCTACGAGCTGGGGAGTGGGTGGGATCGAGAATTGGAGACCCGACAGGCCGACACCGACAGGCGAGAGTAGTGGTGGTTCTGAACTTCTAGTGAGCGGTGGGACGAGGCGAATAATCTGGTGGTGAGATGATCGTTGATCGGGCTTGGTATTTATACGAGTGGATTTTAGTGGGGTAGTCGTGGATGGCTTACAGCCTTACAGGCAGCACGGCTGTTAAATTTGCATTAGGGCACATCTATGTCGTCGCTGGCGCGGCGGCTAAGTTGTGGAGGCACTTGACTGCATCTAACTCTTTTTTTTTTTTTTTGTTATTCTGATCACGCTAGTTAGGTTAGACTTTTGTATCAAGTGCTCTAGTCGAGTTGACTGCCCGTCCCTTTAGCGAACAGGGTGACGTAATCGATTGGGTCATCTTTGCCTCTTTGTGATGCATGCTTTGATTGATTGTATTGCTGATACAGGTGCTTGTAGTTGTACGTCGTCATCTATGACACAAGGAGAATAAGCTTCATATCTTTTTTATTAAAAAAGCTTCATAAGTTGAATAACGCATGATATTTTCTCTCTTTTCCTTCTCTTTCCCCGATTATATAAATAAACAATATCCTAGTCTTCAGGGATAGTACTATATATATAACTAATTAAAATATGTGAAATTTGGCATACCAAGAACTCAGCACTGGCACTCGTATTTTTAAATTTATCTTAAAATTTAATTGGCGCTACTATTTTAGTGCTAGGCGATGTACCCCTCAATAGCGATGCGTGATTGGTGACTTCGTCAACCTCGAATATCTGTCGGCTCAGTCTCTTGGAGGTAGGGTTGTGTGCTTGCATTCATAGCGTTGATCGTGCGTGCATTGTGAGCGTCCACTGTTGTTAAAAAAAAAACTCCAAATTTTGTTTGAGAAGGGACACAAACAAATATAGGTAGAATAAATTCCAACACATCACAAGTAAAAAGAAAAACAAATAGCAGGTTGGCATCCTTTATAGATAAAACAAATTCCTTTCGCCCTTGGCGAAAGTCCAAATTCGTTTCAAACACTTGAGAAAGTGCAAAGAATTTGGGGAATGTCAAATACGTTGTGTAAATCCAGGTTACTACTTTTTTTCCTGAAAAAAAAAGAATATATCCCGCTTCTCCTTTGAACTCTGGTTCCAACGTATGCTCTTAAAATTATCTGGCTATTGCTACGCTTGTCCAGATTCATAGCCAGAATTGTATTCCTTTTGGGACACAGCATGTAGTAATTAGGGTGACCATTTTTCTGTTAATTTCTTGTATTAAGTAAAACCTCATTTATTTTTAGATTTGATCTAGGGTGTTAGAAATGTAATTATGTAAAGTTTGGGTTCTCTATCTAGTTGTTTCAAGTAATCAGCAAATCATCTAGCTCTCATTCACAGAGCAAGGATTATTACACAAAACTCTAGCTCACTCTGCTAATATATTGCCATGCTAATTAACATCAAACAGGATAACAGTAAGGAAGCAGTACACATGTAGGGACTATGCACTTTCTGGCTTCTGAATTCTGATGTATCACATGTGCATTGTCCTTGCGCTGTTGCGGAGCGTGCATGCTTGCAACAGTGCTGTCAACTTTTCTTTTTCAGTACGTCTCGATCTCGACAGAACTGAGCACGTCCTGCATTTTAATCAGAATTCAATTTGCTAAAGGACATGACAGCCCCATCTACCGGCTTCGAGTGTGGAAGGTATGTAACCTTAGCATCAGGATTGAGCAGCTCCCATCTAAAATAATTCAAGCCAACAGAATATTAGTTGAAGTTTAATTTTATACTTACTGTAATTTATCAAATAGAAAGCTCTATCTACACTACTGCTGTAGCGTGTGATACATATGGTGTTAATTCGTTTATTACTTGTAACCAACAGCTAGATGATGGAGCATGATAGTGAGCTGCAGCCTTGCCAGCATATTCCCGGCGCAGATCCTGGGCCCTCCTCCGAAGACCTGGTACGTGCCTGGCTTGGGTGGTTTCTGATCAAGTCAAGTGATTAACAATTTAATTATGTGCAGCATTGGATCATCAGCACAGATTTTTAATCATTCCTGACACAATCAGTACATGAGTTGGCTTTGTAAACTCTGTGAAATCTCTAACAAGAGGAAGCAGGCAGAAGCCACGCCTGAACTTACGTCCCATCTGTCGGGGTTGAAGCTCACTGGATCGTCGTAGTAATTGGCGTCAGTATGCAGCGAGCGCAGCCAAACCACAACTCTCCACCCTTTAGGTATCGTATAACCTGCGCATAATGTGTAGCTAGATTGTTAGCCTTTCTTTTCAGAGTACTGACATGTGACAAGTGCTGGATTGACTGCTTAATTGCCTCTGTACTCGATGTCTTTGTGTGCCACGCGATGAACCATCGGTGCAACGTTGGCCACTCTGATCGTCTCTTCCACCACCTGCCAAAGACGAATGGACAATAATAATTTACGTGCTTCCTTGAGCTAATTAAAAAATGGCACTTGTTTTCAGTAATTCTGATAAGCATCGTCGTCCTTTGCACCTTGGCAGTGTACTTCATGCCGGGGATGTCGTCCAGGGTAATGAAGCCACCATTCTTGTCTCTGCTAATAGCCGCATTCTCCTCCTGAAACAAATACAGATAAAGATCATGCAGAGCTGCAATGCCTGTCAAGCTAGCTAGATGGATCATTCCAAATGGTAGAAACAGCAGCGTACTCTGAGCTTGCGAAGCGCATGGGGCGACTTGGCGAGGTGATAGGCCGCCCACATGATGGCGTTGGAGGTGGACTCGTAGCCGGCGACGACGAGGGAGACGATGTTGTCGACCACCTCGTCCTCGGAGAGCTTCTCCCCTTGCTCGCCTTCCATCTGCATCAGCCCGCTCATCAAGTCGCCGTCGGCATCCAGATCCAGCGGCGTCGTCTTTTTCCTCCTCCTCTGGAGCTCCTCCCTGAACACGTCGTCTAGCTTTCTGCGGCACTGCATGTGCAAAGTCGTCGTCAGATGTACGTAGTTAAGCTTGGCAAAAATTAATTAATCTCTTCGTCACGGCACGTACAGCGCGAGCGTGACGGTATGCCGTTCCGGGAAGGTCTAGCGGGAACGCCCTGAATCCAGCAACCAAGCCAGCGAACCACCCGTCGATCATGTCGGTGAGAGGCGACGGGTCCATGCTCACGAACATCTTGCATATGTTCTCGAACGTCACCTGCGTCGTCGTTCATTCGGAATAATTAATGAACATGCATCACAACTACAACAAGAGTGTAAACAGTGAACAAGCCTGCATGATTAATTACTTTCTTGATCTCGGTGGCGGCAGTGATGGTGCCCTTGTCGGCCCACGCCCGGAGCGCCGCGACGACGCGCGGCTGGACGGCCTCGGCGATGGCCCGGAGCGAGCCGGGCCGGTTGATGGCGGCGAGGATGAGCCCGCGGAGCCTGGCGTGCTGGGCGCCGTCGACGTTGACGACGCAGGAGAAGCCGACGAGCTCCGGCGCCGGCCAGCGGATGCCGAAGGCGCCGCCGTCCTGCAGGACGAACTTGTTGGCCGCCGGCGAGCAGACGAGGACGGTCGGCGAGCCGAAGAGGTGGGTCCGGTACACGCCCGCGCCCGCGGCCTCGCCGTGGCGCCGCCGCTTGGCGTCGATGAAGCCGTCGGGGCGGCGCGCGAGCTTGAAGTGCCAGAGCAGGGCCAGGCTCTCGCCGACGAACGGGAGGCCCATGTGGCCCGGCGGGAGCCTCGCGCCGCGGCGGCGGCGGAGCGCGAAGGCGGCGCAGTGGACGGCGTCGTTGCAGTGCCAGACGGCGAGCGCGAGCAGCGGGACGGCGCCGAGGAGGAGGCCGATCCACCACGCCCATTCCGCCACCCCTTGTGCGTGCATCGCCATGGAGATCGAGCGGAGGACTGGAGGCTGTACAGCTGTGTGCAGGAGGGTACTGGAACCGTGTGTAATATAAGAGAAGAGGAGGAGGAGCCGTGAGCTAGTATCAAGTAGCTCTACTTGTATAGACTGGGTAGGGGGGGCGCGCTAACGCCGCGCCAGATGAGTTGTTCTGTGTATGACATTACGGATAGGTTATTATGCTAGCATGACTCCTAAGCAAACTCGATGGCAGACAGACAGATGTTCTCAACCATGAAGAGCATGGTCGTGTGTAACATACAAAGTGTGTATTTAATAGAGCCTGCTGCCACTACAACGCCAGAGCTCGTGGGAACTCAGGACTGGAGCCGACGAAAGAACAACGCGACGTGACGTTGTTGCCCTTCTGGCCGACGAAAGAACAAAGAGAGGGGAGAGGACAACCTGAGGGCAGGAACTACGATTCGGCAAACTCGTCTCACGAAAAACGGTGGTCGTGGGCTTCACATGTGAGGTCGGTAAGCCCGGGGTCGGTGTCTCCCTCTGAGGCAGCTGCACCACCTCTGATCTAAACTGGGGCTCGAGAGCAAGGAAAGAGGAGGCGAGTTGACACGTGATGCGATAGATTGGGCGAGCATGCGAGGAGCGCAATATTTGTGTCACGTTCTAAACTTCGTGGGGAGGCAACGGCGGTTCTACTGCGTGAAGGATACCACAATTTCATTTGACAACAATGCACAACTGTAACACGCGGCGACCGATAAATTGTGTGACTGCGTAACATTGGAATCACGTGGCTGAGGACACACCGACTCTGGCTGGACGCACCTTTTTACCGGTATGGATGCATATATTTATTCTGAAAATAATACCGAGATACCACCAGACGTGACACTCGTGTAGAGGAAAACAGACATACTGTAACGAAAGAAGCATGTCGTAGAACAATCAGCATACTGTGAAAAAATCGATAGACTGTAGCTGGCGCACAATTAGTTTTGTACTGTAGCACAATGTAGCACTACAGTACCCGGCCGTCGGGGAGGGCGCCAAACCTCCCCGCGTTACAGAGAGACGAGCATATTCCGGAAGGGATTCTTTCGGATGAAGGGCCGAATGAGGACAAACTAAAACGGGTAAATGTTTTTATTTTAGGGAGCACGTGTACAATGCTGGTCGGCGGGAACATGCACACCTTGCAAAGTTGCAATTAACCATCCATATGCTAGCTCAGCTTAGTGTCATCCAATGATCCGAAAGATGACGCAACAAATTGTGGCTTTGCCTCTACCACGTTCTCTATTTATCATTTCTATAAGGAGCATCGTATTTGATAAAGTCTTCTGAATATATTTTGACCTTTACTTGCTCTTGTATATTGCCAACTCCCTCCATCCCAGAAAAAATGCATTTCTCGCTTCCCAAAAAACTTCAGCATCTTAAGTTTGACCAATTATAGATAAAAACTATTAATATTATAATATCAAATATATATCATCAGATTAGTTACAAAATACATTTTTATAATAAATTTAATTTGAGTCGTGAATATGAGTCCAATTTACTAGAAAATTGGTCAAACGTGAACTGGCATGCATCCCAAACATTTATTCTTTTTGGGACGGAGGTAGTACTATGTAACCAAATCATATAAACCGTTCTTTCAAAGTTTGATTTTGTGATTTGAGCTTTTGTAAACAATTTTTCATACAATTTGACTATTTGTTGGTTAGAACTTTAAAGTTGACTTTTTAATAGCAAATTTTGCCTTATAAAAAATAACATCAATTATATTTTTGAAAACTTTGTCGACACCTGAAACGCCAATTATTCATTGTCGAAGATAGTCTCTTATCTAAAATAACAGCCATTTGAGTTTTAATATAGTACTATAGTACTCCAAAGAAGTCGAAAGGGCACATGGTTGGCATTTTGTGCTTATTCACCTACTAGAAGTAGGAGTATGTCGGCCAAGAAATTAATTATTCGACATCCAATAGCTGTAATAAGTGCGTGTTTTTTCCCCTTCATTCCTAGTTCTCCAAGTTTTAACACAGGTGAGGTTCCTCATATTTACTCAAAATAAAAGGTGAGGTTCCTCATCATACGATAATATGTACACTCATATAGCGGAAGAAAACGGAGACTTATGAGGCCATCAAGTTACTGTGCATTGTTAAAATATTTTATCATGTCTGCTGCAAGAAAAATGAGAGACGGCACTAGCTGTTTTAATCTATTGTTAAAATATTTTACCATGCGTGCTACAAATAAAAGGAGGAACGGCACCTCCTATGCCAGAAGAAAACAGAGACCTTTGAGGTCATCAAATTACTGTGCATTGTCAAAATATTTTACCATGCGTACTACAAATAAAAGGAGGAACGTTTGTTCGAAAGACAAATAAAAGGAGGAACGTCACTAGCTGTTTTGGTGCATACTGTCGTTAACTTTTACCGCTAGCGTTGGCACTAGGACGCGCCCGGTGCTTGCACATTTAGTGTTACTCAACATCAGTGTCTCGCCAGTGTGTTTGGTCATCCATTGTTGGAGCTTCAAGGCTTGATTTTTCTGATCACGTGACTAAGCCGACACAGACCTATTTGTGTCAGCTGAATGCCCATCGGGCCGATGCATTTTTTTTTTTTTGAAAAACTGGGCCGATGCATTTTTTAGGTCCATACTCCGTACGTATTTATCGTCCTAGTTCATCATCAGCTCGTCCAAGTGCAGGATCGTAATTTATGGATACTAAGTTAGAAAACTTAACTCTTTTAGCACTATGAGATGATGTAACTCTTTTAGCACTAAGATATGTAATATATGTCTTTTTTATGCTTATACGAGCCTTATACAAATACTAGTGCAGTGTAGTACGACATCCGTATTAGAACAAATACGTAGGCGAAAAACATTGGCAAAATACGTATACAAACAAATAAATATGAAGGCTGGAAAAGGGAAAATTATATGGTCCCCCTTTAGCACCGGTTCTCGAAACCAACCGGTGCTAAAGGGGCTCGCGCAGGGGCCATGTGCGCGGCCCCTTTTAGCACCGGTTGGTTTCGAGACCCGGTGCTAAAGGGGGCCTTTAGCACCGGGTAAATGACCCGGTGCTAAAGGGGGCCTTTAGCACCGGGTAAATGACCCGGTGCTAAAGGTGTACCCCTTTAGCACCGAAAGATCCGCACCGGTTGGGAAACCGGTGCTGAAGGGGGTTTCCCAACCGGTGCGGATGCCTCATTCTCTTCTAGTGGGGGCTCCTACTACTGTCATTCCGTGTCAGTTGTGTCGTCCTCAGGAGTGCATTACCATAACCATTTATGACGTGCAATTGCACGGGACAACATAGCGATATTGGACGCAATGAGTGCATAAGGCATCCACACGCACTAGGGCCTTTTGCTCTCTCTATCAAGGTAAACTACGACTATGCTCAGCTCTTTCCTCTATCCCTCCTCTCCTCATATCCACTACTCCACATCCACGCGCCCCTTCGTCCTCGAAGCCATCAATCTATATGACTTCACCAACTCGCCTGCCGCCTCTGCATATGATGTCTTGCCCAGGAGACCATGCTGCTATAGACCCGCACCGTTACAGTTCTTCTCGGCGCAGCAAAGGTGCAACACGCCGATCAAGGCACACGTGGGAGCATACCCGGCCAGGGGCTGTCAAGTATGCCATGGCATACCTAAAGATTTTGCCCAGCCCATGTATTGTAAGGAAAAAATAATTGTTGCTCCTGTGACACTTTGGCTCGGCAATTCTGTGTCCTCGTCGCCGTTTCTCTTTCTCCTATTTGCTAATCTCGGCTCTCGATTCACTGCCACAAGCCCTCTTTACCTCTATGCCTCTATCAGCATACATAAATCAAAATCCTAGGTACGCCACTAACGCTTCATGGAGTTCCACCTACCGCGCGCTTGCGCTATGCCTGATCATGGGCCGCCTGACCCGATAAACCCGACCCGATCCGCCCGGAAAAAACCCGACCCGAGCACGTGACGGGTCGGGCGCGGGTCAGTTTTTTAACCCGAAACACTAAAAAACCCAACCCAACCCGACGTGATCCGAAAAATTACACGTGAAACCCGACCCGAACCCGACACAACCCGACCCGACCATGTCACAGGTCGGGCGCGCGGGTCAACGATTTTGACCCGCCAACCCGACATGACCCGACCCGAACCCGACACAACCCGACCCATGATCAGGTATAGCTTGCGCACTCTAGCTCTGTGCTCCCTGTTTGCCGACATCACATTGTCACCAAAGAGGGAAGGGAGGTGTGCACACATTCGCTCCCTCATACTCCCTCCATCCCAAAAAATGCAACTCTCGCTTTCTAACATGTCAAATTGTTTTAAGTTTGACCAAAGTCATGCAAAAAGTACTAACATATATATTTTCAAATATATTTAGTATGACCGTATATTGCATGATTAGTGTAATAATATTTATTCTATATAATAAATGTTATTACTATTTTGCATGATTACTGTTTGCATTACTTTAAGAACGGAGGGAGTACTTTCTAACCTGAGGTTAGTTCCTTTCTTCAATATTGCAATTACTATACATCCCAGGTAAACTTCATGTATGATCGAATAATGTGTAACTCATATGAGATGGAAATTACAATCAAATTTGTATCTATTTATTTTTGTAGTCCTTTTCTTACATATGTTTATGGTTATATGTGCCAACTTAGGTAACAAGTTCGCTCTCCATGATATTTATCATATTTTGCCTATAATTTTGTTTTTAAAGTAGTTCAAGTGTGACAAAGTACTGATTTCTTAAGACCATATGTGTTACATTTGTTGCAAGATGATACAAGAGAGTAGTGAATGCTTTGTGTAGCGATGACATAATCAAGGAATTCAATCTGTTATGGAAACAAACCACTCCAAACCAATGTCATTACATGCACCGCATATAAGAACGCATGGTAGAAGTGGGCGCGGCGAAGCGCGCCGCTCAACCTAGTACGTCTTGATGTGGACGGAGTGCTCGCTTTTGCTTTTGGGCCCATTGATATCTCAGCCAAGGCCCATTTGCTTCGGAGAAAAAGCCCATTCGTGTGAAGCCGAGAGACACCGCCGAGGCGCCGACTGCACGGCACAGCAGCGCAGGGGCGCACAAAGGAAAGAAAAAGAAAACAGCAGCAACACTGCAGCAGCGACGCGCACAGAAAAGGGTAGGAAAATATCGCTCGCCGCTCTCCCAGACCGTGACCTCTCCGCCGAGCGCTCTCCCTCTCCGTCGCCGATGGCATCTCAGAGCTCCACGCCCGCGGACGCCGCCGCGCCTTCGCCGGCGTCCCCAGCCACCGGAGAAGCGGCTCCGACCGCCGCTTCTTCAGCGCCAGAACAAAACCCTACCGCTGCTGCGACCGCGGCGGCCCGGGCCACGGATCTGGAGAAGAAGATGCGCCGCGCGGAGCGGTTCGGGACTGCGGTGGTGATGTCCGAGGAGGAGAAGCGCAGCAGCCGCGCCGAGAGGTAAGCGTTCCGTGGATCCCCTTTCCTAGGGTTTAGAGGTTTTCTCCTAACGAATCCGTGAGTTCACGATTCAAGCACAATTTTTGGGTAGGTTCGAGAAATTAGCCTATCTCACTTAGAGTCAAACAGAATATTCTACATAGATAGAGATTGCACGGAGTTGAATACAACCCCTTGGAAAGTAGGGTTCAAAGGTCGGTCAGCTCAACTCAATATGAGCTAGACCATCTGAGCTAACTCAACTTTCCAATAATATACATAGAGGTGAGGAGTAGTATTGCACTATCAAGTTTGGTCATTGGGTGTATATTTGGTTTGCAAAATTATAGTATTTTTGGCATTTAGCGTTTTAAAGTACAGGAGTAGTTCAGAGATCAGGTCTAGTGTCATACGTTTTAACTCTCCTACCAGCTAAGCTGCATGGATACTGATATGTGTATTCATATCGGGCAGATAGAGATACGTGGATACACCAATTTTCCAAAAAAAACGTGATACACCGATATGTTTTAGAATTTTTAAATAAATAAATATCTAAAAGTAGTAGCGGCCTAGCACATGGGAAAATCAAGCGAGAAGTTATTACCCAAAGATCCTAGCTTTATTGAGACACAAGAGGTAAGTCATCGCAGCACTAGACTACTGGAGAACCTGGCGCTCATCCAGCAGACTAGCAGGGATGCATTCATGCATCAACAAGAAGCAGCAGCAGCAGCTTCCTGAGCCGCACTAGATCGCCGTGGGAGCCACCGCTGTGGCCACACCATGAGGGGAAGAGAGATCAGGATAGTAGTGTGATTTGCTGCTGTCAGGTGCTGTAGACGCCTCATGTACGTGAGATTGCGTGGGTGAGGTGCTCTTCGGTCGTTGCCGGCAGGTGCATGGCCTTGCGGCAAGCGGGCAGAGGATGACGTGTGTTGGTGCGGCACAAGGAGACAGTAGCGTCCAAAGGCCGGGTCGTATCCAAATACTCCTTAGTACGTCTCGGTAAACGTATCTAGATTTTTTCGTTTTTTCTTTTCTCCGTATACTTATGGATACATATCTGCCACGTATACGGCACATATGCGTATCGGATACATATCAGATATGCGATACACGCGTTACCTGGTGTATCTGTGTTACATAGCCTACCAGTGTAGTTCGTAGGTTTCATCTATCCACAATGTTGCAAAGCATATTCAGTAATTCCCAGTTTTTTGGGCACTCATTTTTTACTTTGTTTGAATGTATGATCTGCTGTGCTATTCAATTGCTGCCGATCTGATTGATAGAAATCTCAGTGCATTTAGGTCCTTGCATGAATTATAGTTTAACTGCAGTTGCTAACTCAACTACTTGATCGTTGAAACTTGTTACACTTTCTAGTTTTTGGCAGTTCTTGATCACCATGATAACCCTTGGTTTCCATCCTTAGTTTTGGCAGTTCTTGTTCACCATGATAACCCTTGATTTCCATCCTTCATTTCTAGGTCTGTTGTTTAGTATAAGCAGTTAGGAGTTCAAAAGCTTTAGGTATATAATTATATTTAGTGCCCAGTCTTTAGATGCCCAAACAAAATTGTAGACAATTAGATGCAAACTTACTAAATGCAATCTCGGATTATATCATTATTTTCTTCAAGTTTTAATGCACTGTAAACGTCAACAAGAAAAAAAAGAGCAGCCACTTGTATGGTTTAATAGTTCAATTTTGCAGAAAACTGCAATTCCTTCTAGGGAGCCTCCTTGGTATATTGTCCTCTGAATGTGATAGGACTAGTTCCATTTCGTAGGTGGTAAGATCCTGGGCAATAAAATGTATTATTATTGAACTATCCTTTGTTGTTATGAAAGCTGAAATCGGATACGTCAGATCCAAGGATATCTGGTAATTACAAACTGTGTTTATATTACGCATATTGTATTTATGTAACTTTATTGCCTTCCCCAGACCCCCACTTTAGTTTTAATTATTATTATTAAGGTGGTTACCAGATTTTTGTATGCATGAGTTGATTGTTTCGATACACTTTCGCTGAGAAGGTTTCCAAATTTTACTTTCTGGGGGGCTTACACTGTAGGTCATTTCTCAGATACAGGTATATAGTATAGTCTGTTCATATGGGTGGTGTTTTCATGTAAATTCTACTAAATAAGGTTGAGTGGCTGCTTAAAACCAAGCAAACTTTACTATTCATGTAAATTCTTGCCCTTTTGGATTAGAATGAGCATTATCCAAACTTTGTATCATTCCTGTTTGGCTGGTCAACTATCCAAATGATAAATCACAATTACTAACTGTGTTTTGCTTGTCCTGCCTACAAGATTCGGGACTGGATCTTCAAATGTAAAGGAGGAAGAAAAGAAGAAGTCCAGGGCCGAGAGGTGTGTTAATTACTTAGAAAATTCTGTGTCTTGCCTTTTGTTGTTCCAAGTGGTGAACTGATGCATAGTTAAATGAATGGAATTGCCAGGTTTGGCCTTGCCTCATCCTCTTCTGATGAGGAGGCTAAGAAAAAGGCCCGTTTAGAACGATTTGGTCAGGGCACCAATGTTGACAAGGCAGAAGAGGAAAAAAGAAAGGCACGAGCCACCAGGTAAGTGAACGTGGCAGGGGTTATTCTTTCCTTCATTGTTCTCTGTGGAACTTTAATCTAGCAATCAGCTCAGCTTACATCTCTTCACAACTTTGCCAGGTTTGCAGAAGCATCAAGTGGATCACCTCAGGAAAATGGCAAGGGCAACTCCAAGCCCGTATGTCTTACATAGTTTCTCAAAGACCTTTTGCCTCCTATTCTACATTATTTTATGTGCAGAGCTTTCACCTCCATTTGGTAGATTCTAACTGGCCGCTTTCCCCAACCGTTTGTATATGTTTATTGCAGGACGCAACCACTGTGACAGGAACAGCATGATCGGAGCACTCTGCCTTTGAGGAGGTTAGCCAATGCTAACCCTGTGACAAACTTTCCTTGTCAAGACTTACTGCTGTAGTTCCCCTAACATGGAAAGAATCAACCTTGCCTCTTTCAGGTCTCAGGATATTATCCGCGGAGACTTTTGGTGAAGCCGTAGCTTGTACACCACTAACTGCATGGACGGGGCGTCATGTGTGTTCCAGTCCCAGCCATCTTACGAGATGTTTGCTTTGTATGACTCCTACTTACTGTACTTGCTGGGCAGTGTAGCTAGATTTGCTGCCTGGTTTGTGGATGGTCATGTACCTTTTGTTTCCCTCCCCATTTAGTGACGATGATTTCGTTTCTGTGGGCTCCAGTTGGGTGTAGTCAACTGTTATAAGTCTAGGTAGCACTCGTTTATCGTGACCACTCATTCAGTTGATGCGTGCTACAAAACGGAATATGACACATATCTGGAGCTTGTCATCTGGGACTCTGGGTAAGATAACGCATGCAGGCGTGCGATGCTCGTCCAGTGGGCAATTGGTCCCTTGGACAAAAAGATACAGAGACGGTATGGGTCCAGCACAACACTGCTAGCCCTTTTCTCCAAACACACCACGCATGCATAAACTAGAGATGCATGAACAAAACTGCCAAGAAATCTATTATTTGTAAATAATGAAATTTACTCCTCAAATGCTTGAAATTTAGCCATCTTTCAATCACCCAAAAAACTAACCTCCTTCTCTTTCATCCTCTCTTCTTCTCCAACTCCGGCGAGGTTAGGATTTCGGGGTTACCCAGGGGAGTGTTGCTCACCGCCGGCCATAGAAGGAGGGCCGGTGGCGGCAGGCCGGCCTGGCAGCGGTGGTGGTCGGCGGGGCGGCGAGGTCGGTGGCGCCGCCGGCCCGAGAGTGGGAGCAGGCGGTTGGGCCAGGGAGGGACGGGGGCGACGTGGCGCGACCGGCAGCGCGGAGCTTCGGCGGGCAGCGACGCGAGGGGGCGGCTGGAAGGGCCGGCTTGGCGGCCGGTGCGGACGGGCTAGGGCCCCCCGAAGCTCCGCGCCGGAGGGGTCGGGGAGGGGCTGGGTGACGGTATCGGTGGAGAGGAGAGGAGGAAGGAGAGACCGTGAGAAAGAAGATAAGAAAGAGGAGACAGGGAAGAGAGCCATCCGATCTTGATCCAACGGTGAAAGATGGTGATTGAGAGATTTTTCAATCATGTAAAGAGGAGACACATCCAAATCCACATCAGCCAATCTTATTCCATTCTCTACAGATACTCCATAAACAGTGCTATGTATAAATGACTGCAGGTGAAAATGATATCATATGAATAGAATAAATCATTGCATATTAGATATTGAACGGTGGCCTCAGTGGCCGTAGAGCTCCCGGTGCGCGACGACGAGCTCCGACCGCCGCTCGATCGTGTAGCGCAGCTGCTCCTTGACCCGCCGCAGCGCCAGGAGAACGGACTCCACGTCGGCGTGCGGCTTCGGTGCGCCCGTATCCGAGGCGGCCGGCCGAGGCTGGTGGTCGGCTAGGACGATGGCAAGCTTGTTCTCTTCTTCCTGCTGTGCTTCCTCGTGGGTCACGGCATGTAGCTCTGCCGTTTGCGTGTCGTTGTCCTCCGTTCTTGAGCCACCATCGGCTTCTACCACGAGATGGGGGTCTACCAGCACAAGCGCTAGCCTGTCGTCGCTTTCGTGGAATGATTCGTCTTCGGATTTTGCTGAGCCACGGCCACTGGATGCATCAAGGCGTTGCCTGGCACAAGAACACATTATAAGAGTTATATATTGCAGCAATACTTGTGAGAAGTAATCCACCAAGGTAGCTGCAGAAATACAATTGCTTGGAGATTTTTCTCAAAATATGCCCATATCATTTGTGGTTATACTTGTGACAGTTTCAGGTAATAACACTTCCACCTTCTTGCTCATTTCTTTTTTTCGAAAGACCACTTCTTGCTCATTTCTGGTCATGTGGTTTGCAGTTGCAAGTGCATGATCATTTGGTTCAGCTATAATAGCATCCACCGATGTGATAAAAGGAAAAACTCACGCTAATTTTCTTACAGTCTACTTATGTCGCGTGCAGTGTAGTGCCAGACAATCCGTCCACCACCTGTGTGCTATCCTAAAAGGCAATCATTCTGTCCTAAGGTGAAGGGAAGCACTAATTGTTTCCTCTATACCTAACATGGTGAGAGAGATGCCTATTGGAGCTAGCGTCCAGGAACTCCAAAGAGGTAAACATTTAAGAGGAGGAATGATGTCATGATTCTGGCAGGAAGCCTGAAAGAAGCCAGTTCCTCTCGAAAAAGATGAGAAAACTTAAGTCCAACAATTACTATTATGCAAGCAAAAAGTGATAAACAAATTCCTAAATCATTTGAGCTAGTATTTTGTTATTTCATATATCAAACAGAAAAGTAAGTACTCATTGTCAACGAGTTACTCTGCATGCGTACCTCTCCGAATCACGATCGCCAGCACTCTCCTCAGAGCTGCCGCTGTTGTTTGTGCCGGCAAGATCCATGCAAGCACCAGCTGGGGATTGCTCAGATACAACGGAGCACCAGCTCCCATCCTGGGAGAAGTTCCCTTGAGTACATGAACCTGCAGAGGAGACCTTGGCGTTGTCGGAGTCAGCATTGGCATCACCATCTCCTTGAGGATCGGACGGCGTAGAATCATCGGTGGTCAACGAGCCAGGACTGTTCCTCTCCTCCACCTCCGGCGCCTGGTGACCGGAGCAGCCATTGGAGGACAGAGAGCTGATGGAGCCATCTGAGAGTTCCACGTCTAGAATCTTGAGGGACTCGAGCTTCTTGATGGCCCTCCTGAGCCTCCTCTCTGCCTTGTTCCTCACCTTGACCTCATCGGCGAGCTGCTTCTCCAGCTCGTCCAGCTGTGGCGGCACCAACCATGAAATCAAACATTCACCAGGCAGAGAGTTCGATTAGGATGTGAACCAATAGGAATTAAAGGCGATGATGCAGTACAGAATGTGTTGCAGTAGGTGGGATAAGATTGTACCCTTTTGGCCAGTTGGTCGGCCTCCTCCTTTGCAGCCTTGGATGCCACCCTCTCTGCGAGCAGCCTGCCCCTCAGGCATTCCACCGTCCTCATGCCACCACCGCCCTCTCCATCCCTACCATCCACCCTGCAATCAATGCATAAAAACACAAATGCAGAAACTGGTCAGAAATTGAACATACAGCAAGCAGCTCAAGAGTCAAGAACTCATACTCCAGCGGAACAGTTCAAGAAACGATGCTTGGAGCCAATAAACCATCAAAGAGTGCACGAGAGAATCAAGCCACAAATTGTAGGAAGTAGGAACCTGCATTCCATGGTCTGCGCAGCCATTCTCTGATCCTTCTCCTATCCGGGTGGATGCGCGCGTGACACCGGCTTGTGCTCGGGCTCTTGCTAGCTTGCAGTAATCTGCAGCGTGTGGCGGCGGCTTTGGGCGGTTCTTGCGTGCGGCTCTGCTTTTGAGCGCGCGCTGCAGGGTAAGGGCGCAGCTGCTCTGCTGAATTGGAGTTGGAGGAGGCTTCAAGCGGAAGGTGTCGGATGTCTTCGTGGCGTGAGGTGAGGCGAGGCCGCGATGCGCCACAGCACGCTCTCTGTGGGAGTGGAGTACTAGCGCCTCAGAAGCATGGGATTTGATGACCACAGGAGCCGGTTTTGTCCGTGAGACCGTGACCGCCACCCGTGAGGTGCATTACTGGCGTCACTCGAACCGTCCCCTCTCCTTTCACTACACTGCAGTACATTCTACAGTAACAGCATGTACCTTTTTTCTTCCCTTTTTAGTTCAAAAAAATGCGAAAATAAGAATACGTGGGAATTTTTTTGTTTTTGGACTCACGCGGAAGACAAAATGTAAAAGAAGCCTTGAGTGCAACGTAGCGGCAGTCACGTCATCTCACATGAGAGTGTGTGTTGAGCACAAAAATATACTTGGCAGCTGCCAAGCGCCAAGCCACAAGCCCTAGCCTAAAAAAACTAATCCTGCAGAGTAGATGGTACAGATAAGAATGCTAACGATACTAAAAGCAATGGTGTACTTACCGGTGTGATTAACAAAGAGATGGTCGCAGGGGACATGTGGGGCAACCACCTTGCACCTTGGGCCTCACAACCTGCAATCCTGATTTCTGCAATGCTGTAAGCGAGGGAGGAGCCGACTGCCGAGGGCAGAAAGGGCAGCCACGTGAAAGCTAGATCCTGCTGCTTCATTCAACCCGATTGCTGCTGTTCGTCCACCCCAGCCGGCCGCCCCAGGCCCCAGCCCTCCTGTTCTGTCCTCTTGCTGCATTTTCATTTCCTCGTGTTTTTTAGCAGCGCCTGAAAAGAATTTCCAGCATCCACCGACGTCTCATTTGTTTAATTTAAGAAAAAAATATTTGGACGAATGTAAGTAGTAGCACGTACCATGATACCAGGACAAGATCGCGTCGAGCGTCCCTGTCGTGCTGCCTCACGAGCTGCAGTTTGATTTGAAACTGAACTGAATCGGAGAAGTAACCGACAGATGGTGCAGTGTTAACAATGACATTTGAGCTGTCTGTCCTCTCATGTGGACTCTCAAATATACTAACAACATCCCCTAAAAACAATGTGCAAACGAACAGTATAAGCACGCAGAGTTTGGCGAAACAAAGAATATTCTGATTCCAAGTTCAAACCGACCTTCCATGTTAGATGATGGGAGGAATTGGCTGGAGAAACGCTGGAGGGATTGGCATTCCGGCACCGCCCCAGCTTGTGGTTTGTGCAAAGTACTTGGGATTCTCCTGCTGCAGGCTGCTGCTGGCGTTCTTGTACCGTACGAAAATTCCTTCACCCACGAGCTTAACAGACAGGAATAATGCACGAATAATGGGCATGAGGAAAACGGACAGAAACCCGCGACATTTTCCCTGGGATCATGCCAGGCTCCGTACGGTGCGCCGTATTGGGTCCTTGGACGGCTGCTGCTACCGATCTTTGGCACCATGGTTAGACTGGAGCTTTAGGCAGTCAAAAACTATGCGTTGTAAAGCAACAGGTAAAGAAAGTGTAAAAGAGATCAAAGTAGAAGGACAAAGACGAAGAGATGGAGACTGTACCTGTTCCAACGGAAACGGTAACTTCTAGGTACTGCTGTGCAGTAGTGATATCCCCTGGGTCCACGTCTTTTTTCGGCATGATTATTGATTACTACGTTACCGGCGACCATCACTCCGATCTGGGAGTAGAGCTTTTGCACTGAGAGTGACCAACATTATGACGACGGCGCTTCTCCGGCAAGTGAATGCAGGCACGGTCGCAGGAAGGCAGCCGCACGTAGCCCATGCCCGTGCTCCGCGCAGGGCCACCCAGAGTAGGGCATAGAGGCCACCATCTCCTTGGCCACCGCCGGCTATTACCGTGGCCTGCTAGAAGATGTATCACGTGCAACAAGATATGAGTATCAGCATAATACCACCAAAACATTTTGAAGCCCTTGACAGATCCAGACACAGGAACAGACAATTGGACATAACTCGCTGACGGCAAGGTTTGATCCCAACCATTCTCCAAGAAATATACAGACAACAGAGGTCATGCCAATGGGAAACGAAGTGGCAAAAGTTTTCCCGGTCTGTCTTTGTTTTGTTTGTGGTATAATCTGTTATGGCTCTATGCCTAGGCACTCTGAATTCATTTGGAAATTTTAGGCGCTATGTGATGTAATCATGATATGCTCCACTTGTCAAGCTATGTTCTTCCTGTATGTACTCAAATGGGAATGTAAGCTGTACGCTATGATTAGATGTGATTATACTCACTTAGCTTCCCTTGAACTCCAAGGCTCCAGAATGAGCTGGACCACCATACATCACCACTGTAAGGCTGCAAATAGCCAAAGCCTTACATAAGATCATTTCATTAAAGACGCCACAAGTAATGATATCACAGTGCTGCATTTGTGCACTCGGTGCATGTAAAGTTTGGCATGTGAACCCTGGAAAAAAACGAAATAAGAGTCACAGCTTCCTGGTAGGGAGGCCAGAACAGGTTGGGTGCAAATCAGAGAACTCTTCGCGTGCTTTTCCTTTTTGGAGTTTAGAGCTGGGAAGTAGGGAAGTAGAATGATCCAAGCATGTGAAGCATGATCCACAGGCACGGGGGCACTAAAAGACAGATCTTGTTGTGCTAGCTCTGTGCAGTTTTGATTCTAATGCCAGGATGGGATAAGGGGTCTAGAGGACTTGCAAAGCAGGTCTCTGCGTTTGCTATGATAGAGAGAACAATGTTCAGAAAAGCATTATGGACTGTAGAAAAATGCAGTATAGCTTTACACAAAACCTATAGTGTGTCGATAATGTAGATAGTGAAAACAGGAGGTTAATGTTGCAAGTTAGAACCTTTATTCATTGGATCCATAGCACAAGAGCAACTTTTGTTGATGAAGTGAATATCTTCTGAATATAGCTTTGGTGTTCCAAGCAGGACTGGAGGTACAGCTAATGCCTGCAGATCCTGAAAATCCAGATTAGATTGTTACTGCTTCCAAAGATTTTATATTCATGGAATTACCTGTCGCTTTGGTATCTAGCAATATTGTTAAAAAAATAGAGTTCAAGGTTGGCTATCAGTTCAAAAGGTTCATATAAGAAGATCATGGAAGGATGGTTTTGTTGGCTACAATAACCGTGTTTATTGGTCCTACAAAATTTAGTTGACCAATCAAATCAATGCGACCGACCACAAAGTTGAGAGTGAAATATTGTGGTCCAAATAGCTCAAAAGTTAGGTGTGCCCTCAGGCGTGACAATCACATCTCAACTATTAGATCTTTTGAATGCTATGATGCTATCAATATAACTTGTCTTCATCTAAAACTGGTCGATGACCAGCCCTTTTCTATAATTCAGGTCACCAATTCATCAACAGCCACATAGTTTTTGTGGCTCAGTCGCTTGATGGATCCATAGCAACAAAACATGCAGACCATTGAAGCCCTCAATTCCAACTACAACCAGGAATCTTCTCCAACCCAACTCCCCACATCATGCTCCTTATGATCTCAGCTTCTTCCCATTTTCCAGCATTTGAGTACAAATTAGCCATCACAATGTAATTACCAGTGTTCTTAGGCTCAATCATGAACAGTCGATCAAATACAAATCGACCAAGCTCAACATCACCGAATTCTGCTGCTCCATTAAGCAATGGACCCAAAACCTTTGCATTTGGTTCAAACGGCATACTGTTGACAAGCTCAAGTGCATCCTTTAGCATCCCTGCGCGACTGAGTGCAGAAACCATGCAAGCATATTGCTCCATCACCGGAGTGATACCAAACACAACCTGCATGGAGTCAAAAATTTTACGAGCATCAGCTACCTTGCCAGCATGAGCACAAGCAGTAAGCACAGCAGTGAAAGCTACAGTATCTGGCCTGACGCCAGCACTGATCATCTCACTGAACAGGTGCAAGGCCTCTGAAGCTTCTCCATGGGCTGCAACAGCTGATATGATTGATGACCATACAATTTTGCTTCTATCACCAGTCAATTCAAACACCTTTAGAGCCCCATAAAAGAATCCAGCCTTTGAGTAAGCATCGATCAATGCACTCACAACATTGATACTCTGATCATAGTTGTTTCTGATTGCATACCCATGAGCTTGCTTCACTCCCAGCAGGGTGGAGAACAAAGGAACTGAAGGAATGATGATAGAAAGTGTGGCTGAATTGGGTAGCATGCCAGAATCAATCATCTCATGCAATAGTCCAAGCACATCAGACTGGCGACCATTTTGAACTAATCCAGCAGTCACTGCATTCCAAATGCTTATTCCATGAACGTCTGCTCGTCTGAAAAGCTCCATTCCCTTCTCGACATGCCCATGGTTCATGTACCCAGTGATCATGGCACTGTAACTAACTGCATCTTTCTTAGGCATCCCTTCGAACAATTCTCTTGCATGCTGCAACCGCCCGCATTTGGCATAAAATCCAACCATTGAGTTCCACACTGCAACGTCCATATCAAGCCCATTCTCGGCAGCAAGCCGGTGCACTCTGATCCCAAAATCAACAGCCTTAAGCTGCGCACAGGCATGCAATACGCTACTCACCGTTACACTGTTCGGTCCAACACCACCAGCAGCATGAACCCGCATCATTTGTTGGAACAGGTCCAGGCACTCCCGGTACCATCCTGCACGGGCGTACGATGATATGAGCGAGTTCCAGGACACGACGTCTCGCCTTGGCATTTCTTCAAACACTGAGCGAGCAGAGCCCGTGTCCCCGGCGTTGGCATAGGCAGTGATAAGCCCATTGGACACGAACTGGTCGACCGCCAATCCGCGCTGGATGGCGACGGCGTGGAGCTCCCCGGCGACGAGTGCGGACAGCCCCGGTCCGGACGCGGCGAGCGACTTGAGGAGCGCGGAGAGAGTGATCTCGTCGGGTGAGATGGCCGAGGCGGCGAAGAGGCGGACCGCCGCAGAGGGGTCAGGCGAGTGGAGCGAGAGCGCGATGAGAATGGCGTTCCAGGCGAAGATGCTGGGCCGCGGGATGGCGTCGAACACCCTGCGTGCGTCGTCGAGGCGCGCCGCGCGAGAGTAGAGGGAGATGAGCTTGGAGCCGAGGAAGTTGGACGGCTTCACGAAGAGGGAGACAAGGCGGGCGTGGAGCTGGCGGCCGGCGGCGAGGTTGCCGGAGTCAGCGCAGAGCTGGATGAGGTGACCGTACGCCCGAGGGTCCGGCGGCACGGCCGTGAGCCATGATGGGAGCTTCATTCGCTCTTCATGAACGGCAAGGCGCTAGCGCGGGGGTAATGGGTTAGACCTGGCCGCTTTTGAACACATTTGAATCAGAGCTTTTTTCTTTCATAACCAGGTTTGGACAGTTCGGATTGGCCTTATGTAGTTTCTTCGTTTTGCAAAATCTTTCTCTCTCGATTTCTGTGCACAATGTACGCCTCCCAATACATAAATTTTTTTCGTTCTTCGCACTCTCTCCTAGAACTAAATATCACGCGACCGCGATCGCGAAGAAACATATGCAGCAATTGCCAGTTCGGCACCGTATTCCAAAGACGAGCGGTTCGCCCATAAATATAAATGTATTTCTTTGCAAATTAAGGGACACATCAGAGACATGATTCTCACTCCCGAAAAGAATAATTTTGTGCTCCTGGCATGACATTATGTGTAAATTACAATGGTAGAACTCCACACGCACAAACCCCCATAGGTTTTGTGTTTGTATAAGGTTACAATCTTCAGCGTCGTAGGCTTACATTCCATTACACCCTGCGTCCAACACACAAGCTATGAGCCCATGATGACTTAGAATAGCCGTAGGAAGCAAATCATCTCAGCAACTTGCTAGGTCACATCATATGTTTTGTTTTTTGTAATCTAAAAGGATCTTGCATGCTTCAGCAAATTTTGGCGGTAAATCCACCAAAAAATAGAGATGCACAAGTTACTGAGCATCATAACCAGCTCTAGGCCATCAATCAACTCAACAACCTTCCAAAATTGTTTCATCTTGAATGGAATCTCGCCTTGCTTCTGTTTCTTTCTATTCTATATGCTACTACTACTTTAGAAGTATCCGCCATATCTTTCTCATGTACACCACTAGGGACCATATGGCAAGTCCAGCGGATACATAAAGCAGCGCAACACCGGGGATAGCTAGAGCACCTTGCGCAGGTACGCTGCAAACAGAGTGCATATTGTGAACCATCTCATGTATCCATTGGGGAAAAAAATGACAAAGCCATTATGACACCGGAAAAAGAAATTTCAAGTACCTTGGGTCTCTGCTGGCAAGCAGCAGAGTCAATGCTGTCATCTGTGTCGCTGTCTTCCACTTCCCTAAGTTGTTAACTGCAACAGCCTGTTTTGGCAAGTTCAGATTTCTTTAGTATAGTTGAACTTCTAATTAAGGCAATGGAACAGAAACTAATGGAGAATAGAGGAACCTCAAGAACTTTGCTATTCTGAGATGCAGCCCACTCTCTCACAGCTGACATTGTAATCTGCAAGCACACAAAAGTAACATGTACTCTTAGCAGTGGCAAGCATGCAAGCTCCCGTAGCACATAGCAGCAGAAATAACCGGTATGCTTTAAAAGGAAAATGGGCCATGTCTATGCTCAAGAAAAGAGAAGTAAAGCCACTCATGGTAGCACATACATTCATATGGAATCGGAAGGTTATCAGAAAAATCTTATGATTTTCCCTAACTTTTAGGACAACTTATATACCTTCTAGAAGCTCTTGAAGTATTCAAATCAGAATAATTCTCTACTCCCTCCGTCCCATAACAAGTGCACCTAGTGCACCTAGGGAGTTCAAATTTTGTCTCAAAATAAATGCACATTTACATATGAGGCAAACCAATATTATTTGTCTTTTTCTAGTTTCTCTCTTTTCGAGGTGCAATGATTGCAACTTTATAAGGGCATATATGTAATTTTACCCTAACCTTAATATCTCAATTTGAAAGCTAGAAATGCATTTCCAACAAGCCACAATACCAGTCCACATGGTCCACTAAAGGCAGTAGATGTTGGGATAATAAAAACACTTCCATTTCATGAAGTTAGACATGTATAATTTATATGTAAGTACATGCACCTGATGTTACAGCCTCTTAGTTAACGGCCACACTTGTGACATTGTTTACTTATAAGGCCAGCTAAGCAGGCAGTAATGCACGAACCATACATAAGGCAACATGTCATATTACGGCAGAGAACAATGCATATGTAGCCTCAAAACCATGATGAAATTTCCAGATCTATGATTGCCCACCAAGAGAATTTACAACAAACCATTTTTTTCACTAACTACTTGGGAAGTGGCAATGTAGCTGAGTAACTACCTCTCTCCCAATGATAGCAATGGAAGGAACTGTTAGAAGCCATGGCCCATCCCTGAGCAGTGATGCTTCCAAAGGTTTGGTGCATAGCAAAACTAATGTTGCGGCTACCATAAGCTGCAGTAAAGAAGGAAACTAGGTTAGATCCTGTGTGTAGGTCATCTTTTAAAAACCGACAGTCTTGGAAAGATGCCAGAATAGAGTGGGCAGCAGAGAGAGAAAGAGAAAAACCTTGTCAGCCACAGGATCAAGAAATGCACCAAAAGGTGTTCCGAGCTGCATCTGTATACAAATTATATCAGGAAAATACGAAAGGAGTCAGAAACGATGCTATAAAAACCCTGTCTAGCATATAATTCAGACAAAATATTTCTAACAAACCTTTCTAGCAAGATAACCATCTAGCCAGTCAGTGACTGCAGCAGCCAGGAAGATGCCAGTTGTGGCAGTAGCTGCCCAAGGACCCTCCATGTAGAAAGCTGTTGACAATAAAAATAATAACAAAAGGTAAACATAAGAGAAATAAACCATGGCAAAACAATACGCAGTCAAATTAACATTATTAGGTCAATTATAAGCACAAAACTAAAATGGTTCTAAAACCGTATCAAATAGCAGTGGCACGCACGGACAACAGAAGGATATTGTGTCTGAAGCAATAGTGCATGGTGCTTAAGCCTGCTAGCATAGAAACAGGAGAAAATTCATAGTTGCTCAAGTGGGTTCATCAAGTCCAACTGCATGAAAATTAAGTTGTTGGAGCATTTAAGGAAAACAAACTATTCCACCTTCAGTAAGCAAACAAGTACTGTTTTCATTACTTTATATGGATGATAAGTATCGTAACAATCCATTTAATCATTGCACTGACTCCCCGCACGATGCATGTGCTAAGTTGTTTCAATAAACCTGTGGCCTGTTTGGATACAAGAAAAGAAAATTGTTTTGACACTAGGGCTTATGGGGAATAGCAACGGTACACACGACGTTTCCACCCGCCTCGTTTTACATAGAGTTTATTTTGAGAATATTACTGAAACCACATATTCTGTGGTTCAAGAGGCACTAAACCCCTGAGATTTAAGTGCACATGCCACGGATTTAGTGATCCTAAGGTTACAAAAGAGCTACTGCCTTCAAAATAAGGCCAGATAGTGTCTGGGCAGCATCTCATACCCCATAACCTGCACAAGCACCTCCACAACCACGTCATGCAGCTTGTTTTGCAGGGTCTGGAAGACGCTGACCAAGTGCTCAGTGACATTTAGAAGGGATGGATTTTTGTGTAAACTCAGGACCACCAAACGCAGTTATGTGACACAGTCTTTAACCCCCAAGGTTCTATGCAACTTGGATCATAAACTCAATTCATATAGGTAGTTAAGGCAAACATAAATTGTTTGAGGAAGTTACATGGTGGTACTGGCAATTGAAGGTTAAGACAGTTAATTAGCATCGATCACCGGAAAACGACTAAGTAATTAGACAAATTTGTTGAAGCAACCCACTTGCCACAAACTGGCCTGTAGAGTTCCCTTAGTATTCGTTTCGGTAGCATGACGTTATCATCCAAGCAGGCTTCCCACATTGCTGCCACACGCGAACGAAGAACGCCAGAAAAACAAAACCATCGATCCCTCACAGGACGTCATCATCCAATCCAACCAACAGAAACACACGCTGAAAAAAAGGTTTATTAAAGGGGAAAGGAACCCTTCCACTTACTGCTAATCAGGAGCGGCACGGCAGCGACGCGGCCAATGGTGAGGACGGTGGGCAGCGTGAGCAGCCTGGGCGGCGGAGGCGCCGCGGGGTCCTCCTTGGTGGACATCCCGTTCATCGCCAGCGGCACCTCCTTGGCCAGCCCGTTCACCGCGGGCGCCCGCCTCCTCGTGGCCCCGAGCCCCGCATCAGATCCCATCCCCTCGCCGCCGGCCCCGGCGCCGGAATGCGGCGCGGCGCACAGCCCCCGCGCCGACTGCCACCGGAACCAGCGGCTGGCGCCGACAGCGCCGGCCGTCGCCGCCGTGGCCGGCAGGAGGCGCCCGGCGGCGGGTGCGCGGGGGGAAGGGTGGGGCGGAGTGGGGAGAGGGGGAGGAGGGATCCGGGCCGCCGCGCGGGGGGAGAAGAAGGGCTTGGCGGCTGCGGCTTTGAGGAGGAGGGATGCGTGGGTGGCGACGGATGTGGGCATGGGGCGGATTGATTCCTCCTTCCTTCCCCTTTGTTTGGTGTTGGGTTGGGTTGGGGGAAAAGGAGAGGCGTCGTAGGCGTAGAGCGCGAGTGCGTGCGGAGAGGGAGGGAGGCTCTGCTCGTGTACGGCGAGGGAGGCGATTGATTGGTTTGATTTGATGGGACGCCGCAACGGAGAGCAGCAGAGGGGCTCGGATTCCGCCGGGTGGGCTGGCCGACGGCTGGATCCTGCTGAGCGCATGGGTGTGGGAGAGCGCTCGTGTGGGCCCGCCGGGGATCTGGATCTGGGCTGTGCGTGCCTCTCGCTTGGCGTTGGGGAATAGGAGGAGACGTACTCCGTGGCCCACGTCGTGCAGTCGAGGACGGGGAGGAGACGTACTCAGTGGCCCCGTCGCTACACATGCCGACACGACGGGCCGTTTGGTCTTTGCGTGTTCGTGTGCAACTGTGCGTGATAGCGGGGAGGCTCGATCTCGACGGTGCCGTGATGTTCACATGTGATCTTTACTTCTTTAGCGTGCCGATTCCTCTCTTCCCGGACGAAAACAATATGTACCTGACATCAAGATATTTTGAGAAGCTGGTGTTTTAAAACCGATCATCACATTCTATTGGAGAGCACCGTATCATGGGGTATTTTTTTTAGTGGAGGGTCACATCAGACTACCACTAAGCAGGTGTAGCAAAGATATTTTTGGTAGCATGGACTGATGACGTCACCTGATTTGTGATTTATTAGTAGGTAGGAATTCCTTATTAGTACTATATCCCGGCCCAAGATCACGTTGCTTATTGGGCTCCATGGAAACACAATACTCCGTGGACCGGCCGCGTTAGCCCATAAGATGGAAGCCGAAGCAGGCCATAAGCCCATCCTGAGCGTCTGTCTGGGCCGAGCTTGCTTCTTGGTGTTTTGGTTGGTTTGGTGCTCTCCTCGGTCTGCTATGGGCCTGATACGGCCGGAGCCCATCTGCCCCCCACCAAAAAATTCCGGGCACAACCTGGGCCACCAGAATAGTTCTAAAAAAACATGGGCCACCAGAATACCAGATCTTCTGGGACTGAACAGCAGGAGCCCTGTCCTCTTTGGTCCTATTTAGGGGTCGTTTACAAATACAACGAACTAAGAGCAACTCGTACCTCATCCCACCTCTTATCTGGATTTTGAGAGCCGAACAGTGAAAACGCGTCTCCAACCGATGCCTCATCCAAACCCCGCGCTCTCATCTGGACTCTCATCCGTCACCCCGGACTCTCACTTGGAGGAGCTCCTACTCGAGCTCTCATCCAGGCACAGGACCAACCGCCCTCTCTCGCGCCATGGCTGGGAAACTTCCGGATCGAGGCCACACCACGCCGCCGGCCACCACCCGTCCTTCTCCACCATGGAATCGAGCAAAGAGAGGAAAAGAGCACCATGGAACCAAGCAGAGAGGGAAAAAGAGCACCATGGAACCAAGCAGAGAGGGAAAGAGAAGTACAACACACAACCGACCACACCCGCACCTGCAGCTCCGCGTCCAGCCCGTGCCGCCGACCACACCCGTGCCCGCGAGGGGCCGCGCGGCTGCTGCTAGGAGCCCGGCTCTTGGGAGCAGCGGCGCCTAGCCTTGCCTCCAGCTGCCGGCTGCCGCAGTTTGAGCTCCTCCACATGTCAACAAGAGAGAGGGAGGGGATAAATGGAGGGAGACCGAGCAAAGAAGACGAGCTGAACTCGCCTGTCCATGTGCCGATGTGTGCTGTGCATCAGAAAGTTCAGGAAGGGCAATGGCGTGGGTTGGCCTATTTATTTTACAATTTTATTTTCCCAAATATCTCATGACAATTTAGTCAATTGATATTTAGATTGATTTTTTCAATACCATATTCCTTTTTATTAGTCTTTATTATGTATCCATTATTGATATTTGTAAACAATACAGTAGACCTAGTAGTTACAAAATAAGAATAGAAATAGAGGTAGGTGGGAAGTAAGGAGGTACGTGAGAGATCGGTTGGAGTGCGTAAACAAGTAGGAGGTTAAAAACTAGGTTAAAAACTGGATGAGAGATCCTCATATGGTGAAGTAGAGGTCTAAATTTGAGAGATCGGTTGGAGTTGCTCTGAGGCCCTGTTTAATTTCTACAGCTTTTGCAAAAAGTTTTCACCTAAAAAACCGTATCAATTTATTTTTTTCTATCTGTGCACGCGATCCAATGCAAAAAAAAATCACCACTTTTCACTCAAACACCCCAAAAATTTAACAGTTGTCGTATCAAATCTTAGATTAGCATTCGAAGGGCTTAACATAAATTAATAATAAAACTAATTACATAGATGAGGCTAATTTGCGAGACTAATCTATTAAGTCTAATTATGTTTATTGTAGCAAATGTTTACTGTAGCACCGCATTGTCAAATCATGACCTAATTGGTCTTAATAGATTCACCTCGCAAATTAGTCTTCATCCGTGCAAATGATTTTATAATTGATCTACATTAAATATTTATAAGTAGTAACAAAACATTTGACGTGACAAGATTCTAACTTTAGTGCTCTTGAACCAAACGGGGCCTTACAAGCGTGCACCGTCACATCTTCGGTACAAAGCCTACAAGGTATCTTAGTTTAGCAAGTCTCTCACAACTAAAAAGAAAAAGAGTAAATTTCACCAGCGGTCCATGAACTTGTCCCGAGTTCTCGTCTAGGTCCCGGTACTATCAAAATGCACTTATAGGTCCTTAAACTTGTCATGTTCTCTCATCTAGGTCCCGATACTCTTAAAATGCACACAACAGTCCTCCAACTTGTCTCACAATCTCATCAAGGTCCATATACTTCCAAAATGCATTTATTTATTTTGAAAAAACATTTTTGTCAATCAAAACCTTCATGATTTCAAACCAAGTTTAAATCCCACTCAAATTTGATCCAAAATTTACGAGAAAATAATCACAAACACATGGTTGATTAAGAATATTGGATATAATATTTGGTGAATTTAAGAATTGCAACTTTAGCACAATTATTTAATAGTTGATTTTATTTTGGAGATAAAAAAATTATTGATAAAATGACAAAAAATCATGGAGAAATCAAGAAATATCTAAAATAACCCAGAATCAAATTATTTTTTTGTCATTTTCTCAAGAATAATTTATTTCTAAAATAAAATTAGTTGTTAAATAGTTGTGCTAAAATAACAAGTCCTAAAATCATTAAATCTTATATCTAATATTCTTAATCAACCATTTTTTTGATTATTTTTTCATGAATTTTGTATTAGTTTTAAGTAGGATTTGAACTTGGTTTGAGAACATGAAAGTTTTAAACATTTAAAAATGTTTTTTTTTCTAAGAAGTTTAATATATTTTGGAAGTATATGGACCTAGATGAGACAGCATGACAAGTTGAAGGACCGTTGTGTGCAATTTAAGAGTATCTGGACATGGATGAGAGCGCGGGACAAGTTTAAGGACCTATACGTACATTTTGAGAGTACCGGGACTTAGATGAGAACTCGGGACAAGTTCATGGACCGCTGGTGAAATTTACTCTAAAATTTTTGATCTTATTAGTGTTTTGCAGGACTCTGCTGATCTAGGATTGTCTACAGATTTATCCAATTTGTATCACAACTTTCTGATATTATTTTAATTTGTTTTTCTATCATGCAGTACTAAGAGCGGCACTGACCACTTCAGGCGAGGGATCAAGTGTGGGTGCTGCAACAAGTTCTTCACAAACTCAGGGTGCTTACCACCAGAGGGATTTTTTTTGTTGGCAATGTGACATTTGATGGTGATAGACTGATATTAATAGAAATGATACTTATTTCAGCTCATGAGATGCAACAAACAACGTGTTAAACTTTTGTTGCAGTTTTAAGCATTCTGAACATTCGAAGTATTCTTGTCAACCTATCCTGCCTGTTCTTTCTGATTCTTTTGAATTCATATGTAGGCAAAGTGCTATAATGCTTTGCTATATGAAATCAAGTAAAATCTCTATGTGATCAAAAGTTCAGCTCAATGAACAGGATGCTGGAAAGGTTTTTCTAGGAACCTAGGAGGTTTTGGCATGTGAAACTGTTAACTCACCACACAATGCTGAGCATTGCTTGTCTGAATGCATTTCATTTTTACTGTTACATCGATTTTCTCTTTTTTTTTGTGCTTGGTGATTGTGTGGGATGCGTAGTTGGTGATCCTACATATCTTTACTAACTCATTTAATAGCTCCTATATATTTTATATAATTGATAGGTTATTGGACTGCTATCTATGCGGTAGTTACTTTACTGATAGCCCGTACCATAAACTGGTTAAGCACCCGGCAATAGTTTTTTTTTTCTATTTCTTCTAAGGTTTCAACCGGAAATAGTTTTTTTTTCTATTTCTTCTAAGGTTTCAAAGATGGGGAAATGGGGAAAAAAACAGTGTGATGTTAAACTGTTTGATACAACAGCCTGCACCTATTTCTGAACATTAATCTTGAGTACACCATGCACAAATTTAACTCAGATATATAAGACCTTAGCCACAGGAAGATCAGTCTGGTCATGCTGGTTAGGAGATATTATTTTAATGATCATTAAGGCCTCCTTCGTCTGGCCTGGATTGAGGCCGGGAACTATTCCAGCTGATCAATCTTAGTACAAATAAGCCTATCATTTCGGATGGAACCATTTCAGGGGAATCGTTCCAGAATAAACAAACGGGCCCTAAGTTAACTTCATATATCTGATAGGATGCTGTGCTATGAAGATGCGGCGGTTTTTGTAGATTTATTGACGCACGAAAGAAATAGATATAGAAGATTATATTAGCCGCATCACGAAAAGCTCCGTGACTGTTAATGTTATGAACTTTGCTTTTTTGGATTAAATATCACTTTAACGCTGGTATTTAATTTTGCCATATTGTTATCTTAACATGTGATCCGTTTGTTTTTAGCACAAAAATTTTATTGCTCGTAACAACACATGGACATGATACTAGTCAAATGATAATGCGAAAACACCCAACAGATTGGTATGGCACTTTGATCATCAAGGTTCAAATGCATCAGTCCTCTGATCCTGCTGGGCCACAGAGCAGAAGCATCCACTTCTCACCAAACCACCAGACGACGAGATTCTCTCGTAGGGTCAAAGCCTGGGACCTGACCTTACACGGGAACAGTAGCATCACGCACGAGCGGCACCGTGCCATGATTAAAGTATCAGTAGCATCATGCCGGATGCCTGCCGGCTCCATTGCCTGATCTGTTTTTTCCCCCTTGAAGAAGCATCGATCGAGTGCTACTATAGCAACACAATTCTTTTGACCAATATCGCTCCAAATCCAGGTCAAACCCAGGAGATTAGTTTCTAATCCCATTAAAAGCTCTCCGTCGTCCGACTCCGACCTCGTCCTACCCCTCAAGCTGTGCTTCGCGGCAGCAGGGCAAACTCTGCGCCGGCCGGTACGAGCCCACGGCGTGTCGCGGCGCACGGACCGGCCACCACGGCACGCCGCGGGCCGCAGCGCGGCGGCGGCGGCGGCCATGGGCGCAGGCACGGCCTTCGACTTCGAGTACAAGAGGTGAAGCACCGTACTCTACTCTTCTCCAATTGATCGAAATGGAATCCATGCAGGAGCGCGGCGGGGGCGCGCGCGACATCGCCGTGCCGCGCGCCACGTGCACCGCGGCTCTAGCGTCGACGCAAAATGAGTTTTTTTTTTCTTTGTTTGGTCTCCTCGCCCTTCCTCGATCCGCGCTGCCGCGCATCTTCTTCTTCGATTCCCCTTTCGTCGCCTTCGCGCCTCTGGGCCTCCCCCTCGGGCGCCGCGGCAGCGCGCGGGTGCGGTGCAATTAACGCCAGCGCGGGGCTCCACCGGGCCTTGCCGCGATCCGCTGCAATCCCTGATTCCTTTCTCCCCCAGAATTTTCCCCTTCCCATGTGCGCGCATCTCGGGGCCCGCGCGGGCTAGGGTTTATGGCTTTGGTCAATCCATGGCGTGCGCTGCCGAGGTCGCCCTGTCGCTTCTTCTTTAATGCGCGGTGATCCCCATGGACGCCGAGTCCCCACGGTAAACCCCACAAAAAGGGCCTCCTTTGCCCATTTTGCTTGCCGCCTCCTCTCGTCTATCGTCTGTTGTTTTGTTTCTTGTTTCTGTATTGCCTGGGCCCTAGGGGCTAATGCCGTGGCTGGGGTTACCTCCGGCCGCCGTGGCTGATGGTGTTGAGGTTTGGCGCAGGGACGCATATGGATTCGCGGTGCGGCCGCAGCACCAGCAGCGATTCCGGGAGTATGCCAAGATATACAAGGTAATTTAATTTGTCACAGAGTGGAAATGTTCTGTTCCTTGTTTGTTTCTGGGAAGGTTTTTGATGCTTATCTTTATATATATATATATAAATGGTTGTTTGTTAGGAAGAGGAAGAGGAGAGGGCACATGTATGGAGGGACTTCTTGGACAGGTTGGCTGAATCTGCAAATGTCCCCGCGACACCCAGCGTTTCGCCATTTGCTGCTGCCAGAGATGGTGATGCAGGAGCAAGGAAGGCAGAAGAGAACAGTGCTGGAATGCAATGTGATAAAGAAGAAGATGAGGAAGCTGAGAATGCAGAAGATAACAATAAATTGGAAGACCTGAATGAACCTGATGCCAGTGATGAATTGCAAGAAGCAAATGGTGCTTCAGAAGATCAGAAAGATGTAACTGACAACTTGGACAAAATGAAAGAGGAGACCAGTAATAGGTCTTCAGAGGCGGCCAAAGGCTCGGAGGACTTAAAGGAAGTGAATGTGGACTCTGAAGAACTAAAAGATTTGAATGGAGGCTCTGAAGACTTGGAAGACAGTAATAACGACAACTTGGAAAAGCTGGTAGAACTCTTCTTGGATAAGGGATTGTTGGATGAACTGAAGCCCATAAAAGTTGAGTCCCAGAGGCGTGTACGCGCAGCACTTAGCATCATTGAAAAAATGATGAGCTCTCGAGTGGTGAAGAGAGATAATGGTGCGAAGAACAATCATAGAAAGGATGCAGCACAGCTTGCTTCTATTGAAGAGGAAGGAATGACTGCAGAAGTTAGTCATGAAGGGGATCCAGCAGAGTCTGTGTCTTGCGTTGCAGAAAATGAGGAGCTTGGACAGGAGACACCTGGTGATTCTACAGGTACTGCTTTGGAGGGAGGTGAGGATGGATCTTATTTTCCTTGGAGGGAGGAGCTTGAGAGCTTGGTTCGTGGAGGAGTACCAATGGCCCTTAGAGGAGAGGTGCAACTGCGAACCAGATTTTCAACTTGATGCTATCTGCTTTGTGTGTGAGATTCGAATCCTTTACATTCACGTATTGTTGTATTCCCTGCAGATATGGCAAGCATTTGTGGGTGTTGGTACTCGGAAAATTACTGGGTACTACAACAGATTGCTTGAAGGCACCGCGGAATTTGATGAAAAGGACTTTGTGGACCCAGTGCTCAATGAACAGACCAGTGCACCAAGAAAAGTTGCACAACCCGAGAAGTGGAAAGGACAGATAGAGAAGGTTGTTCTTTGCAACAGTTTGAATTGAGAGGAAGTATGTCATGGTTGACAAGTCTAGTGTTTCCTATACACTTCATTTGTGTTTTCGTTACAGGATTTGCCACGAACATTTCCAGGACACCCTGCATTAGATGAGGATGGGAGGAATGCTTTGAGGCGGTTGTTAACCGCATATGCAAGGCATAATCCATCAGTTGGGTACTGCCAGGTAAATTGGTGCCCGTTGAAGTTTTTTTAACTTTTATATAGCCTCTTGTTATATTTAGTCTTATCTATAGAACAAAAGGTTGCAGTCAATGCTAAGTGATCCATGCGAACAATCATTTGTTCTGTTGTGCATTTGAGAAAAAATGTAATATATGGCCTTAAGTGATCCATTATGTGCTATGACAAACCATCCCTTTTCAACCATTCTGTTCTTCTGTCGAGCAAAACATTAATTAGACCATATTCTCAGAAGGGTCTGACAAAATGTAAAAGGAATTAAGCCTATCTCCGGCAACAGAATTTATAGCTCTCTTTATCTGGTCAGTTCGTGGCTACATTTATCTTGCTTTCCACACCCCACTTTAGGAGTTTAATTTGATTTCTGATATAACCGCTATGGCCAAAGTACCATTTATCTCATTTCTTCACTTTTTTTTCCCTCTTGCAGGCCATGAACTTCTTTGCTGGGTTATTTTTGTTATTCATGCCTGAAGAAAATGCATTTTGGTATGTCTGCATTATATGTACATTGTATATAGATAGAAAAAAGACTCTGTGGCCCTTTATAGTGCAAGACTGTATGTTTTCTTGATTGTTACTTTCTTTTGAATTTCAGGGCTCTAGTAGGGGTTATTGATGATTACTTTGATGGTTACTACACTGAAGAAATGATTGAATCTCAGGTATTTTTTAATTCATTCATCTTAATGCATGTACTCTTTCCTCTCGACGTTTAATTCATTCATCTTAATGATGGTTACTACACTTTGAAGAAATGTTGCTGCTCAATAAACAGGTTGACCAGCTCGTTCTTGAGGAGGTTGTACGAGAAAGATTCCCTAAATTGGGTATGTCTTCCAATTATATTACTGATATACGTCTTTGTTAAGATTCGTTATGTGTTAAAAAAGATCAAACACATGCCTGCATAACTATTCCTGATTTTTTTAGGTCTCAGTGTATCAAATTATTTACACCTAAAGTTTCATCCATTGAAAGTATTTTTTATGGTTATTACTTGGCACTTACATCATTGCAACTCTCTTCAGCTAAGCATATGGATTTCTTGGGAGTTCAAGTGGGATGGGTGACTGGACCATGGTTTCTTTCAATTTTCATCAATATGCTTCCATGGGAAAGTGGTCAGGTTTTACACAGTGTCTTGGTTCTTTCATTATGATATATATACTATCACAAATGATTTTGCTGGTAGTTAACTGCTGTAAGATTGGTTAATCCCCTTTTGGCTTACTAACGTTTAAATCTCACTATCAGGATATTGAAAATTCTTCTTATTTTTTTGTTGGTCGCGTGTTATGTGTACCATGTCTGTGTTAATGCTATCTAAGTAAACACTTCACCTCTCTTGTAGTACTTCGCGTTTGGGATGTTATCCTTTTTGAAGGAAATCGTACAATGTTGTTCAGGACGACGCTTGCTTTGCTGGATCTATATGGTATAAGATATCCCTCTTCTGTTGTTAGCTCTGTTTATTAACGCCTGGAAAATGTTAAAAAGTTCTTTTATTCATTCTTTCTGACCAAAGTTGATGTGCAATGAACATTGTTGTCTTCACATGTAAATTTGCAGGGCCTGCACTGGTGACCACAAAAGATGCTGGAGATGCAATTACACTACTTCAATCTCTTGCTGGTTCTACTTTTGACAGCAGCCAGTTAGTGTTGACAGCTTGTATGGGCTTTCAATCAGTTAAAGAAATGGGATTGCAAGAGTTAAGGAAAAAGCACAGGCCTGAAATTTTAACTGCAATGGAGGAAAGATCCAGGGACCGTAATTCCTGGAAAGATAAGAAGGGCTTAGCAACCAAACTATATAGCTTTAAACATGACCCTTCATTTGTGTGCTCACCAGTTAAGTCCAAGGAAGGAGCAGATGGTTTGAAATTGAATGGAGACACTGGATCAGCAAACCTTGAGACCTACCTTAGTACTAGTTCTATGCTAGAGAATGATTTGGATCCGGGTATTGATCTTCAAGATCAGGTAACAACTCCTCAATAGAATATATATTGTATCTAATCTTTGTTTCCAAATACATGTTTTATTTTGAGTTTCTTCTTAAAACCTGCTGATTCCTAATGGTTCTGTGACAATATCACAATTTTTTTTTTGGTGGAATCGATTGGTTCTTTCATGCTGTTATGCCTATGTGATGAATTCTATACACATGCAATGCTGCAATTCAGGTGTCGTGGCTAAAGATTGAACTATGCAAGCTGCTTGAGGAGAAGAGATCAGCTGATCTCAGGTTTGGTTATATTTTTGTCCGGGGCATATGTATGCCCATATGATTCAAGACTACCAACTTATGCTCAATATAAGTATTTAGCTCTAGATACAGTAACATATAAACAATTGTACCTAGCTAAGAAGATTTAATATCAATATAATTGCAGTATTCTTTTCTCTTTGATTTATACATCAATGATGCCTATTGTCTATTTTATGGGTTAACATGCCAGCTTTATCTCGTTCACATCTTTGCAGCACCTCATAATCCTTTTCTTCCTTGGGGGACTAAAGTCAAATTTATTGACGCATTAGTTAAAACTGTTTGCAAATTGAACCACATGACTTAATTTTGTGCTGTAGCACTTGTTAATTAGGCCCACTAATATATGCCCACAAAGCTAATATTTCTTTATACTTTCAGGGGTGAGGAGTTGGAAACTGCTTTAATGGAAATGGTCGAGCATGACAACAGACGTATGTTGAGTGCTAAGGTATGATGCTATCTGGAATCACTTTTTTTTCCCACTCAGCATGTGGCTTCATGAAAGTTGAATCTCCCAGTCTCCGTACTATTATATGCTTGAATCTCCCTTTTGCCCATTTCGTTTCCTGTATACAACATTGACTTGGAAAAGACTCACAGGTTGAGAAATTGGAGGCAGAAGTATCTGAAATGCGAAAAACTTTTGTAGACAAGCAAGAGCAAGAACAAGCAATGCTTCAGGTGTTGTCTTACTACATACATTCTTTGGCCACAATCTATTTTTTCTCTAGCATATTACATGACCCTCCCAAGTCCACCAGACCATCTGATTGGCAATGAACTTGTATGTACAGATCTTATTAAGGATGGAGCAAGAACAGAAAGTGGCAGAAGATGCTCGCATAGCCGCTGAGCGAGATGCTGCTGAACAAAAACATGCTGCTCACTTGCTCCAGGTTAATTCTAGGATGAACTTTTGCAGTTAGTCTTTTGGAACATCTACTTTATTTGTTACATGCACAATTTGGTATATCTAAGGAGGCAGATGCCTAAATTTTATGTATCTTTTGTATGCAGGAGAAGTATGAAGAAGCAATGGCAGCACTTTCGCAAATGGAGAAGAGAGCTGTAATGGCAGAAACCATGCTGGAGGCTACAAAGCAGTATCAGGCCGGGCAGGTTAAAGCTAACCAATCTTTCAACTCAAGGTATGTTTTGGTTGCTAGATTGAACTTCCACATATGATTTAAAGTCTATTATTCCGCACTGGTTATGACCAATCTTCATTGCGTCAGATGGTTTCTGTTCCTCACATTCTTTCCTCCCTCCTTCCCTCCCTCACAGGCTTGGATATTTTTTCTACAAATCACATTTGATCAATATTATTGCTGTTTTTTAAGAATATGGAATTCTACCTTCATACATCAATGCTTGGTATTTCTGTAGTTCACCACGTGCAGACCATGTTCCTGGGAAGACGAATCAAGGGCCAAATCAAGATGCTCCTAACAGGAGAATGGGCCTGCTTTCTAGGGGACTTGGATGGCTAGACAAGAGCAAGGTACATCCAGAAATTCAAAAGTTTGCCAAAATAACACTGGGTTAATGACGAATGGCTACTGGCCCTACTTGTCATTCTCAGAGTCTTTGTTTGTTGATACCTTTGATTGTTACTGCATGTTGTCGATTTTCCTAAAATATTTGATGTGCTAGGAAGTAAAGCTTATGTGTACCTGCTCAATCAACATCCTTTTCTATCAGAAGGAAACTCAAAAGAAGGAATATTGTTTGTCTTTATAAGAAAGGGGACACAACTACATGTTTGCATGGCCATCATATAGAGAATAAAGAATGTTAATTGCTCTAGAAGGATTGTGCAAAGTTGAGGTGCTGTTGGTTCACTATATTTGAATTGCTTTTAGCAGGCAAGGCAGAATTCCACTGAAACTGCTGGAAGCTAAACTCCTAGAGTCTTGGAGGAAGTCGTAGCTCCCAACAAGATCTAGTCTGGACTGTTCATTAATGGTTGGATTGCCTGATTGCCATAACAATGCGTTGAAAGTTTTCTCTATGGGAAAATTCAGCTGGTAATTTCGAAGTTTTGCAGGAAGTGTACCTTGTATCATATTGAGTTCAGTTGTCAGATAAAGTTTTGTTGGTAGGTCTGAAAAACTGTTGTAAGCCATCACTGTAAATTTTTTTCTTCTATTAGTTTCATTAAGATTGTCAATAGTTAGCGTTCCAAGTAGGAGAAAGAAAATGCAACTTCTGATACACATGAAAAAAAAGAGAGGAAAACTTGTGTTAGATTAGTTCACGACAATGTCGTCGAGGAGTTGTACTGGAGAAGAGCATGTTTTTTTTTTTCTCTTCAGAAGAGTTGTCAAAACCTCTGAAAAAAACATCTCTTTGTATTTCTGATGTTTCCATACAAATGGCTTGCATCACATTATTGACATGTGTTATGTATGAAGAAATAATCTCTTTGTATTATACTATATTACTATGTTTATCCTGGAATCGAATATGTAGAACTATATATCACTGTATTAGCGAAGATAGTTCGTAAAACTATCTGATTACAGGCTCAATGACGGAGATTAAATTTGCCATACGTTCTTGCCTAAGGCTACTAAGGTTAGTCTTGCCACGCAAAAAAAAAAAAAAAAAAAAAAAATCGCTCTATGACAAGTGGGCCAAGTGACTAAGAAGTTAGGTAGATTAGGTTGTGGCAGGAACCAAACACCGACTAGAAAAACTGTGGCCGCCTAAGGTTAGTTGTGGCAACCTTAGGATGGTAACCAAACACGCTAGATGTTGAAAGCTGATTATATTTTTCAAGGTTCCTCGGTGTTGATCAAAATAATTATGGTAAAAGCATGTCATTTTCCTCTTAAAACGTGTATGGCATCTTGGGTGAATGCCCATGAACGCCATTTTTCCGTCAACACCATAGGAAATATATACTAGGTTGCTAATACGTGCATTTGCCTTGCGCTATCAGTCGACTTGATGTAGATCGACTACTCATAGTGGATACCAGCTGGACAATTACACTCTGAAAATGGTTGAAGTTGAGTAAACATTTTACACCTAAAATCTGGGAATGACCAGCACTGCGCCACCATAAAAAAGGGGGGAAATAAATCAAAACTAACAAAAAAAAATCAACAAAACCGAATCAATATAACCAACCCTTTTAGGAGTACACATTACTGCAGAACACAATGTGCAACATCAACATTCAACAGCTAATGCAAAGGGAAACAAGCCATCTCCACTGTACAGTCTCATCATCATGCAAAGCATCTGCGCGAAAACGACGTCTGATAAGCCTCAGATACAACAAACACAGCAGTAAGACCGGGTAGCTATGACCAACATTAACAAAATCCTCCAGCATGTACGCCCATGCGATCCAACCATATCATCTGAATAGGCACCGCAACCTGTTCTTGCTCCCAAACAGGCAGTAAACGTCACCACAAAATGCTGCTCCTGAGTCCTGACAGAAAAGCACCATTATTATGCTTTTCACTGGACTCATCAGCTTCCTTCTACATGATCCTGGACCTGGGCTTGGTTCCCATTCGAACTAGTTCTAGCCGGGGTGCTGGGTCCCCCGCGCTCAAACTGCCTCTTCTTGGTCGACGGCTTTGAGATCCTGTCGAGAGTCTTGACCACTTCTGCAATGGCTGGTCTCATAGTGGGTAATTCACTGACACATCGCGCAGCAAGAAGAAAGGCATGATACAAACGACTCGCGGAGCACTGACCCTGCAGCGCCGGGTCTACCACAGAATTGATCAAGTCCGGTCCGAGGGCAGGGCTGACAGCCTGAAACCATACAGCACAAGAAAGGTGAGTAATCGTAAGGATATAACTATGTACATCGTGTAAAACCTGAAGCTTACTGAAAGTAGCTAGCATATCTATATAACTTATATAATTGGTCCCCACTAAAGATTTCTCTCATCTCTCATGAAGCCACATCATCACCTCCCACTAAGATGCACTAAAACCCCACTAAGATGCATTAATTGATATTTCCCTCATGTGGTGCACATCATCTTGAATTCTCAAACGTGAATTTAAATCTAAAAATTAGATGATGGGAAATTTATAAAGCATGAAATTGGATGATCAGAAACTTTTACCTCACTTGCATAGTTAGTTGATATTGTAATACTACAAGTACTTCATCGTGATATGATTTTTAGGAAGCACTAAGAGTGGGTTTGAAAGCAATAACATAGAAACTAGAAATAACATTTTTTAAATAACGAAAAAAAATCTGGCCTCTATCAACTTGGTGCACATTTTCTACTCATTAGATGTATGTCTTATCCATTCAAAAGTAACATAAAAGTTTATGGTTTTCATCAAGAGATAGCTCATATGGCTCTCGGGGTAATCTCTACAAGTACACCATTTTTACGTGCAACTTAACAGCCATAATGATTCATTGTTTATCGAAAACTCTTTCAAATCCCGCAGCAACGCGCGGAGAATCACCTAGTATATTAAGCTACTACCCCTTTTCTTTTGGAGTACGGTGTGTCACTCTTGGTTAGCATTTAAGGGGCCAAAAGGAATACAGGCTGTGACCAAGGAATAGGCGGAACACATGAGAAAAGTTAACCTTGGCACTAATTAGAATTCAGAAATCACCCTTAGTGTATATATGAAGAACAGTGACTTCATATGACAGACCGAGACATGCAAAACAGGCCTCTCACATGTTCAAAAGAAAATAGAGAGGAATTGTGGAAAAGTGACATTCCTGCCTCTGCAACGATGAGACTAAAGGAGATAGAAGAAGCACAGAACAAGTTTATTATGATCAAATAGTTCAGAAACAAAATGAGTAACATTTATGTCATTTTGGCGTCGATGGATGCAGAGCAGAGCTAAACTTATGAGTCAAGAGACTGAGATGCTAAATAGAACGACTTACTTTCTCAGTAACATATTATTCTAGTATTTTCCTCATGGAAGTTGTGTATTATACAAGCATTGAGGAGAACCAAGGTTTTTTAGATGAAGGTGCTCTATTAAATAGTATTGAGAAACAAGTAAAGATATACGAGAACAGAAAACAATGCCTTACCCATCGAGCAAGGTTTCGCTCAGATTCAGGAAGACCTTCATCTCTAGCAATTCTTCCAGTGAGAACCTCCAACATAACAACACCAAAGCTGTAAATATCTGTGCTTACAGTCAATTTACCAGTCATCAAATACTCTGGTGCACAATATCCAGGTGTCCCCATAACTCTAGTTGAAACATGGGTACGATCACCAGTTGGACCTAGCTTTGCTAAGCCGAAGTCAGACAATTTTGGGTGATACCCCTCTCCAAGCAAAATGTTTGCGCATTTCACGTCACGATTAATGATAGGAGGTTTAACCTTGTTATGCAAATACTCAAGACCTTTAGCAGCACCAAGAAGTATCTGAATTCTTGTACTCCAGTCAAGAGGCTGCTGGCCGAGGGGAAGATCTGGATAAACAAAGAACAACTCTGATTACACCAGCTTCTAACATTTAGCAGAAGGAAGAACTATATATGGTAGGTTGGCAGCATACCATGGATATGACTGTACAGGGAACCAAAAGGCATATACTCATAAACTAAAATCCTCTGACAATGATCATCGCAATAACCAACAAGCTTTACAAGATTTGGGTGGTGCAGGTTGCTCAGCATCACAGCTTCAGTCACGAATTCCCAGTCCCCTTGCTGTCCATGGAGATCAAGCCTCTTTATAGCCACCTCCTGTCGTGGCAGTTTTTGAGAATTAGAATATCATGCAAATAAAAGTCAACTCACATCTTCTCTTAAACAAAATGTTTCATGATATTAATAATGCCACAGATCGAATTCAGATAGAAATAAAAACAAATAATCACACCTATCCTTTCTTGTATATGCTGCATCAATCATACTAAAATACCACTCCAGTTCATTATTAACACAGTAGCAATAAATATCATCGACTAACCATATACACTGATCTACGGAGTAGATGAAGAAAAAAATAAAGAATACTGCAACATTTCTTTCCAGAACACACCGCTTCAGTCATACTTATACTCAGGATCATTCTAGTTCATTTGGGCAATGAATTGTCAGCAAAAGAATCATATGATCAACTACATATGTATAAACATATATGCAGCCATTTAATTGAGTGGATGTGTATGATGATATAAACCCACCTGATTGGTGCTATCAAGAAAGCCCTTATACACTTGGCCAAACCCACCGTGTCCCAGGAGGCGATCTGCTCTAAAGCCACCAGTTGCCACACACAGGTCTTCATATTTGTAATGCCTTACATCAATAATGTACCTCTCCAGACCCAGGTTTGTGATGAACTCAGCATGAGATGCTTCCACCGTGATCACTGATTCTTCCATCTCTGTACAAACAACACGAAGATGGATGAAGCATTGAAGCATCAGATAAACAGATGCAGATGAAAGGGGAAACAACGCTGCTACTTTTTAATGACAAAAAGACCACACTTGTATTATATACTGCAAAATGAGAAGAAAAAAACAAAATATTCCAAGAATGCAACAGACACGTCCTTGCTAAGAGCCTAAGACAGAGAAAATATAGCACAACACCAATTGTAACCTATCGAAACAACGCATGCATGTCATGTGATGGCACCTTTTTACAAACAGGAGACACGCAGAATTCTTGATGTTAATCTCGCCATCTCAACAATCAAGAACAGCGCAAAGAAGCAATAAGAGGAAATTAGCATCTACATAAGCCCACGAATAGACCAGCGCGTTTCTTTCCTTCGCGATTGCTCGATCGAAAGAAATGAATTCTGAGTATCCCTATTTATTCTAAACAATGCAAACGGCTCAAACGGTCGCGCAAAACTGCAGCTCCTTCATGATATATCTTCTTAATCTCAGCAGTCAGCACCCTGCTACTCTTCAACAAAACAACAAGCAAATAAGCCCAAAAGTACGCCCCCAAAGCGTTCGCGAAACTGCCAAAGAGCCCTCCCAAAACCTACAAACGTTTGTAAGAATTCGACCGATTGCAAAACGAAGGGACCGGGATAAGATCGAATCAATAACCCGAGTAACTACGGCGTACAACGATCGCGCACGAGACGGTCCTGAGAAAGGCGATGCCGCGATGGGCTCTGGGGCGTTGGTGTTGGTGGTGGAAGAGTAGAGGGGCACGCAGCCTTTGCCCTCCAATCCAGTCCTCGGCCTCATCCTCGAACGCGCGCTCGCCGGTGACATAGCGGCTACTCCGTGCTAAGGCTGTGCCGAAGGCGGCTCGGGGCCACAGCATCCCGCCGCCTCTCAGCCCCCACACAACCCAGCCAGCTAGCCGCCGGCGGAACAAGAGAAAATCAAGGAAGAAAAAAAAAATCAAGAACCGAGTAACCACGCCGCACGACGATCGCGCAGCTGGTACCAAGAACCCTACAAAAACCTATAGACTCCGCGCAGAATTCGATTAACCGCACCAAAACCAGGAACCGCTCTATGCTAAGGGATCAGCAAACTAGCAAGCCGCCAAATCGAAGCAAAGCATCGAACTGAAGAAACGCCCAAGAACTCGAGCCGCATTTCAATTCCGGGCGTAGGAGCAAGACCGGAGGAGGGAGATGGAGAAGGACCATGCACAAGACCTGGGATGACCGGCTCGGTCGACTCGGCCTCCTCAGCCCGCGGGATCTGCGTCGTCACCGTGCGCACATTCCTCCTACTGCTGCCGCCGCCCTCCGATGAGAAGCAAGAACCCATCGCCGCCGCGGCGCCGCCTGGCGAGAGCGAGCGGGGGGAGTAGGGGAGAAAAGCAGGCAAGCGGCTGGTGGAGCGATATGACACCACACGCAGAAGAATGCTGTGGGGTTTGTCTCTGAGAGGGTTCACGATTGCCCTCTTTATAAAAGAACAGACGGGTGTCGTAGACTCGTGGTCGAACTGCAGCGCCGGTAGATTAGATAATCCGAACCGTCGTATACAATGTACATAAAAGATATTAATAAATTGTAATATCATGTGAGCATTGCTTTTATGTGGATGGCGCGAACGTTACTCGTTAATCGGTGAGACAAGTCCGTTAGGTAATCGTCAAATTATGTGCACCGAAAGCGTCGAATAGATATAGATTATTAAATATCACCTTTTTTCAGTAACATGTTTGTTTCTTTAACGAATTATATTAATTTTATTATTTTAGTGTTTTATGTGTATGGTTTCACGCGATCAAAGGGAATTTATATTAAATATTGTTATACAAATAGTATATTTCTATATTTGGAAATAATTATTTAGCTACAATAAATTTATTATGATACGTGCAATCTTTCATTTATATTTAATCAACTTTTCAAAAAGATTAGTCTCTAATGACATTCATGTGTCACGAAGAATAATGTTAAGTAGTGATGCAACCACATCTGAGTATGCGTCTTCTAGCTTGAGTTGTGCAATCCACATCCACTGCTACAGACTAGAGTCTTGAAGCTTGTAAAGTACGCCTTCAGACTAAAGTAACGTACCAGGTACGGAAGCAGTCGGCTTGATCCAGGCGTCCAAAACGAATCAAGTGGCTGGCTACACCCCCGGTCCGGGTCCGAACTCTGTGGGCGCCTGCTTCTCTGTTTTTCTCAAGGCACTCCTTTGCCGCCGCTCCCGCCGCCGCCGGTGTCGCTCTCCGGACTCCGGCGAAGGGTGTTTACTCAGGGGACCATGGAGGAGTATGGAGGGGGAGACCTCCTGAGCGAGGCGATGGGATCTACGGCGCGGGTAGTGGTGGTTGAGGACTGCGTGGAGGCGCCCGGGGCCTTCGTCCTCCACCTCCTCCTCAAGCGCGCGCTCGCCGGCAGAGCTGCCTTCCTTGCCCTCGCGCAGCCCTTCACCCATTACGATCGCATACTGCGCAAGATGGTACGATTCGCCCCCTCTACGCGCACCACTGGCATTACGTCGAATATGTTTTGTGCTTACTGGCTTGCTTAGGTCTAGTTGCCTAGCTGCCCAGTATATAGTTTTCTCTGTTACACACTTACACTACGCACATAATATGTGTTCTTAAATGCTTAGTGCATCTTTGGCCATGTCACGTTGATCAACTTGGGATTAGAGAAGACCCAAATTGATAGGATCATAGGTGATCTCGCTGTTAAAAGAATGGGGTTTCAAGGCTCTTGTTGGTATGGCTATTCGTCAGATGTGTAATCAGTCATCTCAAACCACCCTTTAAATGGTTATATTCTTGGTGTGCGATATTCGTAGATGTAAACAATCCTCTCATTTTCAATGGCTTTGAATTGCGAGAAGGTTGCCTTTTGGTATTAACAGCGAATTGTGCAAATTGGCGTTCAAAACCTGTGCTAGACTGTATATGTTTTAGTTGCTATATATGTTCTGTCCATTCCTAGCCGTAATTACTCGTGTAATCACGCAATTTGTAGTACTAGAGAGCCCAGGTGCAGGCTGACCTTTTGTAAAACTCTGATAAACTTCACTAGTTTCCAAGTTGGATCGGTACGTTCGGGGCTGGGTTCCTCTGATCACTACATTTCTATAAGCCCTGATTTGGATGCTTTATTGGAAAATCCATGCTGAATTTCTTGACTAGTTGAAATCTACATGGTATCTTTACCTTTTTTTTAATCTTCTGAAATTTGCTAGGGATGTAACCTTTCCCTGCACAGGAGGAACGAGAGGCTTCATTTCTTTGAATTGCAAGCATTCCCAGGCAAGCAATCATTTTATTGCCATGTGTTCTTTCTAGATAATGTTGGATGATAACTAATTGGGGAGGTGCCATATCATATGTTTCTTTACTGCAGGTGGAGCTAGAGATGGTGCCATTGCTGATAGCTTCGTTCAACTGTACAGTGAAATTCAAAGAGTGGTGGAGGCAACCAGGGCTGGAGAAAATGCAGGCCATTTCACCATCATGATAGACGACATTTCATTGTTGGAAGTTGCAGCCCATGGTTCCGCAGATGATGTATTGGACTTCTTGCATTATTGTGTGACTCTTACATCTGAGATGGTAAAAGATCGACTGATGAAAAATTGTCAGTACTTTGCTAACTGTTATGTTGTGGCTCAAGTGTTTTCACTTATTTTATGTCCTGGCAGAATTGCTCGCTGGTAATCCTCATCCACGAGGATATATATGCAGGCGAGGAGAACATTGGTCTCCTTTTACATCTACGCTACATTGCAGATCTTGTGGTTAAAGCAGCACCTTTGAGCACAGGTTTGGCTGCTGATGTTCATGGACAGGTTAGCTTTTTCTTAATCCTGTTTCACATATGTTTGTACCAGTTATGGCTTAATTTGTTTCATTTGAACGGGTTGTTCTTGTCTTATTTCAATGTTTGGCATATTCTATTTTTACACGGATGGCAATCTTCTGAAGCGGTTGAGATGTCCGTGCAGCTTTCGATAGTCAACAAGGGTGCGTTCCGCGAGCAAAGGGCAAAAGTGCAGAAAGTTTGGAATTTCCATTTCAAAGTGAAGGAAAATGGTGTCGATTTTTCTACCCAGGGAGCAGGCATTAGGGAGTACTTTGTAATACTTTTAGAGATGACTTTTGTTGTGATAACTTGTGGTGCTATGCTTTGTATGGCATCTGCCAACCCACGTAGCATCTCAGTAAAGTTTCGTCGAATCCTATCCTTCACAAACTTGTTTGCGTTCAAGCATTCACCAATCACCACAAGCCAAGTTCAGGCCTATTTTGCATCACTTTTTTTTTTGGAAATAAAGAGGTACAAGCTCGCAGAGAAGAAACAAAGAACAACTAAAAATAGGAATACAAAAGGAAGTAGTGGAACCGAAATATATTTATTGATTCGAAAGCACGATCTTCAAATGAATGACTGAACGAATCAATGATTCCAACTCGATCCTGAGATTTAGGTGCACATTCCATTAGCAATGCTACTGCTGGTTTGCTCCTCCTTGAGATTCTTGACCAAGCATCTCTGCAAGGGCCAAGGGAAACTGAAGATTGCAAACCGCCACAGCATCCAACACAATAGAACCCATAAATATTACACAGTTTGACTCCATAGCACTCTGATGTTCATCTGGAGTCAACCACAGAAATGACAGCTGGAGTTCTTATTTATTGATGAGATAGCATTGGGGGATCAATGGGCTGCTATCAGCAATGCGAAGGCCTGCCTAATTGTCAAATCTGCAGACGAAGAAGACATTTTGTTGTATTAGTAGGTGTGTCATCTCTCTGAATCTTGGCCTGCTTGATCTTCTTGTCCAGATTGTCGCACAAACTGCCCACGGACCCGTGGCCGCTGCTCAGCCAGCCTCTTCCTGCTTTGGTAGCGAACCTGCAAATAGGCAGACAAGGCCATTAGAAGATAATGGTCCAATGCAAACTTTATTCAGGCCAGCAGTCACAAAAGGAAAAATGAAATGACATCCTGTGCAATCTTGTCAAAAGATGCAGTCAGAAAACACTTTTTCGTTTTTCTCCCCTTGTGGGTGGGTGGGCGGGTGTGGTGGGGGGGGGGGGGGGGGGGGGGGGGGGGTACATTCAATCGCGCAAAGTAATGCAAATTGATACTTATGTTAGTATTCCTATATGCGGGTGTTATCAAAATTAGGGCATACGTGGAAGTACCAAGCATTTTTTTCTCCTCTAAAGGTAGAGGTTACTAATAATCAATTCCATATTTTCATATAGCACAACTCATGGAATTAGCAGGGGCCTTCAATTCAAGTACTTATATTACTACTGCGACAACAGGGATGTAACTGAAAAGAGGCTACCTTTTTACCGAAGTTCCGATCTTTCCGCTTCAGTCTGAATTTGTTCAATGCAGCTTCTCGTTGAGGGAATCGATTCTGATACACGTCATTGCCACTTCCACTTCCACTGCCACCTCCAGCCACATTTTCGCTCATGGTGCCATTAACACTCTCCATGTTTGGTCTCGCAATATTGGGAGCAGCGCTACTTCCATTCTGCCCATTGCACCCATTATGAGCACCTGAGACACCCCCATTCACACTGTAGTTCGCAGCGTGTCCTTCAACAGAAGGATCAAACACATTGGATGAACCACACTGAGCATCTGATGATCCACGGTCAATTGATGGCTGTTGCCGTGTCATGACATGGAGGTAATAGTGGACGTGATGATGATGTTGCACACAGCTTTGTGGTGCCTCTGATGGGTGGCCCACTTTCACTGCATTGGAAACTCCATCATCCGTTTTGTCTTTCCCAACTACATTAGCTGGTGATGTTTGATGTGGTATAGGATGGAATGCTGAGGTATGTTGAGTAGATTTGACAGCTGATGGTGACATTACTCTCTCCCTGTTACCCGAAGGCTTTGCGACAACATTCTTTGTACTGGAGCCCATGTCATTGTTGTTGCTACTGCCATTAGAGCCCTGCTTTATTGGAGCAGCATCAGAATTTGACTTCATCTTGCAGGTAGAGTCCGTTTTAACAGCTTCAGAACTGTTATCTTGCGGCGAAGAGCTTTCCCCAAATCTTGCTCCACCTTGATTGGAAGCCACAGATGTATGGTACCTTGCAAAATCAGAAACAGTTAGCATGCAACTTACTGTTATGTTCATAACCTAGTAATGACACTGATATTATGTTTTGCACCTGGTGAAGGCTGACAGATCTGATCTTCTCAGAATATTTCGCTCATCATGGATTTCTGTTGTAGCTCCATTTGTTTTCAATCTCTTCAAACCCAATTCATGGGGTGCCACTTCGATATGAGAATCATGATCCTTATCATTTCCATCGGGCATCTTGGAAGGGCAACCAGGTGCATCAGAAACCTGTACTGCTTGTTGGCCTTCTGTGTTTCTGGCTATTGAGCTAATCAAATCAGCAGTTTCAGTATTTGGTTCACTCAGCATGTTTGTGCAATCATCTTCCGCAATCACTTTCTTTTTAGATTTGCATTGAGGAATTTGAATCTCATGTTGTTTTTCTGTTGGATTAACAGAAGTATCATTGAGAGATGATTGAAATTCTACACTCGAATTCCTAGGAGCACCTATTTCTAAGTATTTCCCCATAGTTTCATCTGCAAAACGTGGAATTTGGTTGAATAAGACAGTAGTATGAAGTATGAACTGTGGAAAGGTTCACTTTTCCATACGATAATGATTACCTTTATTCTCCTTTTGTTTCTTTCCGTTCCTTTTGTTTGCAGCTGGTAACCACTTGTTACTGCATATCTCTGATTTGGGGTGGATTACTTGTGCACATGTACTATCTGGTGGATCAGCTAGTTGATCGGGAGACATAGGTTGTGGACTGTCAATCTCTACAGCACGCTTTGTCCATGAACTCTGCATTTTAAAACAGATTGCGCACATGAAATACATCGACATAAAAATACTATGCATAGAGAAAGTTATCAGACAATATATTAATTACTTCTCCGTGAAAGAAAGGTTACCACCAAGTGAGTTGATTTTAATGCAAGCGATAAATAACTTTATTTTCCTACTTAACTATCCATCCAAAATCCAACTTCATATGTTAGAGTAAGAATTTAACTATGTAGTAATTAATGACACATACTTGAGTACCGCTGCCATTATCACTTCCATCCCTAGCATTGAGTCCGACACTCAAGTCGTCGTCGTCGTCATCATCATTTTCGCCATCATCATGATTACTGGCACTGTTGTTCTCGTACTCGTCACCAGTATTCGGTTTGGCACACTTCTGTGTCTGGATGCCACTTTCACTTCCACTGCCACTGGACTGAGTACCAAAGAGACAAATCCAACTAAGAGTAATCGCAAAGAAAACCCAGAGCGAGAAGTAGAGTAAAAAAAACTATGCACCAAGGTTCTGCGGAATTAATATTCAACCAAAAAGCTAGACAAAAAACAAACATCTTACGCTGTGGCATCGCCTCCAAACATGCTGCCAAAGGTTCTTAAGCTCATTCTTGCGTAGTGGCTTTACTAAGAAGTCAACTGCTCCCTTTGACAAACACTTGAACACCATACTCATCGAGTCATGCGAAGACATCACTGCATGAAAACCACATCAGTGTAGCAGCTAAAAGTATATAAAATAAATTATTAACAGGACAACATTTCATGTGCACTAGAGGAGTTGAGGAAATCTACTTACTAATCACAGGAATGTCTTTGCAAACTTTGTGATTTGTGATTTTGCTAAGCAGACCAATGCCAGATAGACAAGGCATGAAAACCTCAGTCAGTACAAGGTCAATGTTATTCTGCATATCTTCAAGATGTTGCCATGCATGTAAACCATTTTCAGCAGGGATAACTGAAATGGAAGGAGATAAATTGCTGTGAAAACATTAAAACAACTAAAATTCTCCAATTGTAGATTTGATAGATAAAATCTTCCACTGCTAATGATTAACAAGAAAACATGATTCAAACATGGATAAAACATAGAATAAAACGCATTGGCCATATTAACAAACACATCAAGGATACAGTTTGTCACATAGTTAATGCTCGCCCATGATTTGACACTCTTGATCCGTAGTTAATTGTTAAAATGGAAATAGCCTGGCCTCACTACAGACAGCAAGAGAAATTCCACTGTCCCACCACAACTGGTCCAGGAGATGACATGTGTCACTCAAGTATTACAGTACTTCTGGTCACATTACATGTCACATGCTAATAGCTGTGCCACCATACTGCAACACCCCGTCCACCATGCTCTCAATTCACAGCAGGTTGCCCAACAGAGTACTTACTGCAGACTTGGAACTGAGGCAGGTGCTCTGCTGTAGTATGGTGTCAGTGTATACCTAAGACGCTATGGGGCTGTATTAGATGATAGATATCGCCTCTCAGGCCTGCCATAGTAGAAGGAGAGGAGACTATTTTGCAAGTTTCTAGCAGGAGGGGAACCACTTTCGTCTAACACATCAAGGGGGGGGGGGGGGGGGGGTGTTTACAAAATGAACCAGATGTAGTCCCTGTCATAACTGTATGGCTCCATGCATAAACATATGTTGACATTAACCATGCCTGCCACACCCAAGTACCCAACGACTGATGCACCTAAACAATTACATTCACCATTGCCACCTTCTTTTGCTAAAGAAACATTGATATGCCAGCTAATTGGTGGCTATAGAAATTATATCATGATGACCTTTAATCTGCGGTTGATTTTAGAAGTGCAATGTAAAATAATACTCCGTACATATTTATAGCAGCAATTTACACACAGTACAAACAACCCCTGTGATTTCAAGGAACCCTTCACTCCAAATGGTTTGGAAAAAAAAATCCCATATTAGTCCCTAGAAAAGAGAGACATCCGAAGCAAAGTTTCTCATTAAATGAGGAGAATGATAGAGATCAACATAGCTTATTTATTTGCTAGATTATGTGTATACAAATACTGCAACCAGCAATTGCATAACAGACATGAATTTTAATAACAAACAATGTCAATCTACATCCTACACATTTTTTAGAGCAGATTGCGACACTGAAGTACAACACAAATCCAAGCTGGAAGTGTCAACTTTATTTAGTACTTAGTACACCCTCCGTTCCAAATTATAGGTCATTTTGGCATTTCTAGTTAGACATAACATATATCTAGATGCATAACAAAAATTATGAATCTAGAAATGCCAAAACGACCTATAATTTGGGACGGAGGGAGTAGAAGGTATAGAACTAAGTATGCGACCGATTTAATCAAATGAAATTAGCTTGGTCATTCACTCATTTGCCGGGCATACCTTCATAGCAGCACTTACGGAGCAGGGCACTGACCACCTGACGAGTAGAATCATCGTTCTCCACCAGCAAGACTCTCAGCGTCTTCACAGGGAGGAACCTCTCCCATAGAATGGCTCCTTGTTGCTCCTTCTGCTCATCCACCTGCTGCGCGCCGGATGGCACACTGTGTCCATTGGGTAAGTCTTCTTCCTTTTCCCTCCATCCATCCGCAGCAGCCTCGGCCCCATGGTGGCCATTCTCTGTGGCGCCATTCGCGATCACCCTCACATCCTTTTGGGAAGGCCCATCCGTGTCAGCTTGGCAGGCGCTACCCATTGACCTGATTCAAAGAGAGAGAGTGCTGCTGGAGCACATCCTATGTCAGGCGTCAGAAATGCATATGCTGAATTCAACACTGAATCTGCAAGGGAAACATACAGGAATCAAAGACCAATCTGTCCTGGACAATAAGATATGCTCAGAATAAGCTACTATTCTACAGTATGGTCAGAGAGGACTACTTGTAGTCAGGCTAGAAGAGATTATCCTTAACCCATGTGCTCCGAGACGCCCAAATTCAGTTGCTTCCAATTCCTGAGAATCATTAAACAGCTCGTTAAAATTAGAGAAACACCCCGTATAAGACAGGGATTTGAAGAAGTAAGGAACTAAGGATTCGTAGAGGTTACAAGTTTGGTATGAATTGACAAAATATCAGCAACCGCAGTCTCCCTTCGAAATCCCACTAATACACCGCCCTTGGGAGCTAAATATAGAACAAAAATAAATAAATAAACCTCGTCAGACCAAACTAGCAGGAAAAGTTAGTGAAGCAAACAGCGCACTTCGAACTTGCCTCAACCCGAGGGAACAGCAGCAACCTCCGAGCTGCTCAACTCGAGGAAACGGGCTCAAACGCAGTTGAATTTACGAGCTCGCTCTCCACAGCAAAAGGGCGCGGCGCGCACCTCGCGTGGCTCAGGACGCGGAGTCGTAGCCCTGCGGGGACGAAGCGGGGGCCCCGAGACCCGGCCGTGTGGAACCTACGCGTGCGCGTGTTACGAGGACGAGCAGGAGATGAGGCCGCGAGCGGGTCCAAATGGCGGAGGCGATGCGGTGGTGTTGATGCCGAGCGAGACGAGAGGCAGGCGGTAGATAACGGGAGAGGGAGGGAGGCGGGGGGAAGAGAGGCCGCCGTGACGTGGAGCAAGTGGAGGTGGGCAGGGGGTGGAGGCGGGGCCCGCGAGCCCCCTAGATCCGATGAGATCTATTGCCGCGCGCTCCCTGCGTGCCCCAGGATCCGCAGATCGCCCGCGGCCACGTGGAGCGGCGCGCGGGGTCGGCCGTGGCTGGGAGCCTGGCGGGTGGGGTTGGCAAGTCGCGCGGGCCCGCGAGTCGGTGGGTCTGTGGAGCTAGACGTGGGCCCGGAGGGTGGTGGGGCCCGCGGCTCGGAGGGGAAAGATCGTCACGGCGGGGCGCTTAACGGCGTTTAATCGGGACCTGGAGAGCGATTTGGGAGCTGGAGCACCACCTCCATTTCGCTGGCTTTTGTTTCCAGGTTTGGATAGTGGCAGGGTGGGAGGTGATCAAGTGCTTTTCCAATTAAGTCCAATATATAAATCTCATCACTGAGTAAACTTTGCTGCTTTTGAAAAAGCTAAACTTTGTCTTCCCAAATTATGCTGTTCTCCATTGTATTCCGATTTTTTAACCAATATTTACATCCAGCCACAAATATAGAAGCCGCGAAGAACCGAACAAATTTACTTAAAAAAAGGGGGCCACAACAGCTGTTATTTCCGGACAAAACCAGGTCATGGAACCTTGATGCCGTATGTGCATGCTTGCTAGTTGTGACTTGTGAGCTGGTGTGACCCACTCGTGCGTGTTAGCGGTTGTGATTAGCAGGACGGCCGATGGGTTTTGTTTGAGTAACCGAGTGCACATCCCTTTTCCCTCGTTTGTTTAAGCTGAAGATGGCGACGGCAACAAACACGGAATGTGGCTAGAACGTTCTAGAGACTGGAGGGATGCTTCTAATGACTTGAGTAAGCTTTTGGCGAGGACGGTGTTGAGTAAACTAATCTCCCACGGCAGTCACTATGTTCAATTAACTAAGGATTTGTTTGCGGCGCCACCAAACGTCGCCTGTTGTTTTCCCTCCTCCTCGATCACAGAGTCGTGCTTCGCCTTCACAGACGCTTTGTAGTCCTCTTCAGACCCACCTAATAAAAGGGAGAGAAATTGCCAATGTTCTTCTGTACGCAATGAGAAGGGGGAAAAACTATAGGCTGCAAGCAAAACCCGAGTCCTAAAGTTGTTATGCACCGCAAGTTGTGACCGTTGAGACGTGTTCATCGGGCTGTGAAAGGACACGTTCGGTAACAAAACTGAATAGACGTACGTTCAACTTTAATTTCCTTGTTGGAAGGAGGAGAATTTCTCAACTTTTCAACGTTCGGTAACAAACACGTTTGGCTGAGAAATTTTTCTCTCGTAATGTTGAGGAATCACAAGCAACTTTTTTCAAAGTCCAACGCGAGCCATGGCCCGATCAATTACAACCAACAACAGCAAAGCAACGACCGCCGTAGAATATTGTCACGTTGCGTGGCGGACTCGGTGAGGCCGCTCACTGGCTGGTCCGCCGCGCTCTGACGGCGACTCGCACCGTCCGGCGCGCTCCTCGGGGTCAGATCGCTCAGTCGCAGACTCGCAGCGCAGGCCGAAAAGGCTCGTGCCGACATCAGTTGACACCAGGCCGTGCGATCGAACATTTTCGGCCCTTGATTCATGTCGTTTTTTTCGGAAAGATCGATTTCGGTCTTCCGATTATGGCACGGTTACTCATCAGGGTAGCTTGGCAGAGCATCTTCCTTCCCGCCCGCTGGAGTTCACAAACTTTTTTTTTTAAATAAAAGAATTCACAAACTTCAAAAAGCACAACAGGCCGCATATGCCTTGCTCCCAGCCGCGTTACCTCAAAGCCAGATTCCTGCGCCTCTCTCAGAAAGGCCCTCTTTTCTGCTTGCTGGTAATCTCAAAGAGAAAGAAAGAAGGATAGGCAAAAGCCCCGTTGCAGAATCAGAAAACGAGACGAGGTCCGAGTTCATCCAAATTTCAACCGACATTCTCCATGTTCATAAATCCATAAGAAAAGGGGTCCAAACTTCAACCAATTTTCATGTAGTTCGGGCCAGAAGGGAAAATAGAAAAAGGAATTGCACGCCTGAGACCCAATGAACCACCAGTCTCCGCCTCTCCGGTCTTCAATTCTTTTGTCTCCGCCTTTTTGAGCTAGAATAGATAGACAGAAACAGAATCGTCCAAAGAGCCAATGGAGCTGGAGATATATATTCTGGGGACTGGGGGCATCAGTGCATCACCACCTTTCCACCCGTCGTCAGTTGTGCACGCTCGTGCAAAGTGCAAGACAGTGAACCGGTCCGAGCCAGGAGCAGCCGCCTCCGGAAAAAAAAAAGGAGAGTGGAACATGCATCTCGGTCCACAAAACACATCTCCATTCCATTTGAGTCTGGCAACAAGCTTGCAGGACAAATCCCGGGGCAACAAGGTGAATCACTGTGCCTGACGAGGGATTTTCGCTCGCTCACCTTCGACGCGATCAACGAAACAGTTGGGCGTGCGGGCGCTATCAGATGGATTCTGGCCTTCTGGGGGCACTGACCAGGCAGGGCGAGGCAGCATCCACCTGCCTGATGCCTTTCCCTTATCCCCCCGGCGCGCTGTGGCGGAGACGCCGTGCTTTATCCGGGGCCGCATCTTCCTTTCCGGTGTGTGGCCGCGGGGCGAGCCTTTTTCCGCGTGTGATTTACCCCCCACATGGCCATGCTGCTGCCATGGGATGGGGCAGGGGCGGAGGGCGCGCGCAGCCCGGCAGCCTACGCCTGCTTGCGGCCGATTCGTCTTCACGTGGCACTGTCCCTGGTAGCGGTAGGGATCGAGGAGGGAGGGGACGCACGCACGGCGGAAGGGCGCCTTCGTTTTCGGCTGAGGAGATTGTGGCGTCAGCGACCAGAATCCAGGACAGGTTGTAGAGCAATGGCTGGCTGGATAAAGATTTCACGGGCACCAAAGCTTCGCACGATCGCATCCCTCTGCGTGATCCAAGTTCCAGAACGCTTTGCTTTTCCATCCGATATGCCAACCAGGCAAAGTCATACCATGCTTATATAGCATTACATGCCTTCCGTTCCATATTATGCCAAGACGACCCGTCTTTTGTTTGAACTATTCAAATTGTTCCAAATGTCATATGGAGTATATTTAAAGGGAGATAATAAACTTTAAATATCAATTTGAATTTTTATTTTAAATAATAGATTAATTTAAATCGTTATTATGATACCATATATTTCAGTTTAGATAATATTTCCTCGGTATACTTTAGAAGTATACGGCTACAGAAAAAAAGACTAGCAGGAGCATTGAATTGAATAATGTTAAAAAAACGTTATGTCAACCGTAGCAACCAGTACTCAAGCGCTTCGATCGTCAACGCACAAGAGCGGCGGCACCAATTGCTGCTTCCATGTCGTCGTCGCCGGCTCGCCGCTGTGAGCGCGCCGTGGCCAGTTGTCTGTCGCCCAAGCTAACCAACCCGGCATTCCGGCAACCGACCATATCAGGCGCGGCGCCTTCACCTTCTTTCCTCGTCCTTATCGGCGTCGCTGCCTCTTTCACAAGATGCGCCACACGCCGCCACGACCGCCGGCGCGCACTTTTTTTTGGGGAGGGGGAGGCTTTGGCAGTTGCAGCATCCCGGAAGCCGGAAATTCACGTCCTCCGTGCGTTCGCGCACAAGCCGCCGGCCGCGTTCGCCGGCACACAAGATGCGTCGCCACCCGGGTCAAGCCGCGCACGCGCGCAACGCCACCTGCCCACCTTGTGCCTGCGCGATCCTGCCTAGCGTTGTGCCGTCCTCCCATGGCTCCATGACGCTCGCGGCTCGCGCCTGGTGCACCTGATTCTGAATTTCTGATACTTTTGACTAGTAAAGCAAAGCCTGCCTTCGTGCAAGCTAAAACAATCACTCGCTGACTCAAGGAACGCAAGCGGGTCGTCCGCGAGCCCGCAAAATGTCATTTTTTTGGCGGTTTTGCTCACGAGATGCTCAGCTATACTTCACCAGCACGGGAATTATAATATAGTATTATATTATCATCCTATAAAAGGCGTTCTTCATTTTCAGACCTGATAAACGAAAGAGAATGAAATGCGTAAGCATCAACATGGTTACATGGCAACGAGTCAACCATGGAAACAATGGAACTAATGGATTAACTCTTTGAAGAGACGAGCAGTAGGAATGGATGAAAAGTCGAGTGTTTCTCTAGTTGGAATCATGACGACTATGCGACATGCTTAGGTGAATCGTCAATGGGAGTACACTGTATGAAAACAGACTAACAGAAAAACTACAATCTCACAACTTTATTACATCAATGGAAGTCCCAAGGAATGTTACCATGGAACTGAAGCATATTTTATTTGATGACTGATCGAGTGACTGCTGAGTTCTACATAGAACAAAAGAGATTTATCTGGATACCATTTGGTGGCAACGATTTATCTGACCGACAACATCTCATATTTCCACACCACTAGAACAAACATGAAAATGCATTGACTTACTACAGTAGATCTGAAGTGCCTAATTATGTTTGATAATTAAAATTTCCACCCAAAACAGTGAATATTAAGATTGATTACTTTAGTCACTAGAAGGTATTGTGGATGTAAATATATAGCAGAACCAAAATATGAGGATCAAAACTGCGAGGGACGCTATACACAATAGTTTCTCATACCAGAACACAGCATATTCACAAGTAACCTGTCAGATTTTCAACTTGTTGCCAACAAGTAAGCTTTTCATTGTAACTCGGGAAAATTCCTGCAGGCGGCATCCAAATCCATTGTGGGGTTTATAATCCCATACTGATGCACTTCTGCAATTTGCACAGCAATGCAAAAACTTTGACCATACCCCTTTTACACAAAGGGTGCACTTGGTTGTCGCAGTGATGTATATTATGGTTCATCAACCAAGGTATTATGAGGTCAAATCCCAGAAAATTCACAATTAAAAATTTAAAATGGCCTAGCTAACACTCTAGTTGAACCCCAACCATTGCACTAGCCACCAGTTTCATTTGAAGACAACTATTAGTATAGTTAATTAGCACATAGAAAGGGGATTTTTGTGTAAAACAACTTTTCCATGTTATTTAGCAAGTTGCTGTTCATACAGTAAACATGCTGTGTATATCACTGCCAAGTCGAAGCTTAGTCACAATTTCATTGTAAGTAGGAGGGAAGTTACATGACAAAACATAACTCACAAGAATTTCCTACTGTAGTTCTGTTGCTACAACAAACCGGATGCTCGAGTTGTTCTAAAATTGCAGTCGTGATGGACATACCAAGGTGTATTAAGTAATAGCACAATGGTATTGCTTCCTAAAGTTTCATTTTGAGCTTCAGAGATTTTTTTTCACTACTAATTGAAAAGACAATGTCAACTGATGGTACCACCTAGATGGTTACCAAGCCAAATTTTGGCACCCAACCAAATGGTGACCAAAATTGGTCAAAGCGGCCAAAATTTGGCTTGGCTAGCTTGGGCACACATTGACACAAAGCCAAACATACTGATTCTTAACAAATTCACAGATAGAGTTAAATTGCCGAATCAAATTTTCACTGGGACAGTAACACAGTCAATGGAGTTGATTTTCACAGAAATAAACCCAATATTCAACATTACCTAGTTACAGCCCAAACTTCATATATGACCTCATACCGATTCCTAAAACATGAGACCTGCAAGCAGGAAATGCTACAAATATGCTCAGACTCAGCAGTATGCCAGTATCAGGTAATTCAGGCCATGCATTGTAAAATAGAAAATTGTGATTCGATTCAAATGTGATTGGGAGCCAGTAAGGTACAAGTAAAATCTACAAATAGAAGGGAGGACGGGAGATGACAACCATTTCGCAGCCGCACTATGCAGAGCCAGCCTCCTCCTCGAGCTTACGCACGTAGGCGGAGAGCACGGCGACGACGTCCCTGGCGGGCGCCTGCAGCGTGGTGACGAGGGACGTAGCGGGGCCCTGCAGCGCGCCGAGCAGCTTGGCGTACACCTCGGCGCGGCTGGGCATTGTCTCGAGCGCCTTGAATTCGCCGGGCCCGTAGAACTTGCCCTCGAAGACGGCGCCGACGAAGTCGTTGGTCTCCTCAACGCGCTCCTCCTTCTGGAAGGCGCGGTAGGGCTTGAGCGCGGTGGGGACCTCCTCGGTGTGGACGAAGAGCCAGGCGTTCATGCCCTTCATGCACGGCTTGAGCGCCTCCCATGGGGTGCCCTCGATGGCCTTCCCCACCAGCGTGTTCTTCGCCACCAGCAGGCTGCAGGTCTCGGGGAGCGCGTCGCGGATGCTCCGCAGCTGCTTCACCGTCAGGCCCTCGTACTTGATGCCCGCCAGGAGGTAGCACCCCTCCAGCTGTTCGCGGACGGTGGCCACCGTCTCCTCCTTGCGGCCCCGGGTGATGGCCGCGCGGATGGTGGAGGTGCGGGGGCGCGGGTGCGGGCGGAGGGAGGCGGCGGTGGACAGGGTTCGGAATGCGGGCAGGGGCTTCGCCGTGGGGAGCGTGGTGGGGAGGAAGGAGGTCTCCATTTTGGGGGGCGGGCGGGCGCCGGAGGAACGGCGGATTGGGTTGGGCGCGGGGACGACGGACGGCGGAGGAAGGAGAAAGAGTGGAGAGCGAGAGCTTATCTGTGAGCAGATGAGAAGGTTCTCGTGGACTCGGTCTACGGGACCTTTGGATTATGTGGGGCCGAGCGCTCAGTGGCTCGATCAGGCCTTCAGCTCAGGGTGCCACACACCCACTGCCGTCATCATTCATCAGTCATCACTGGTCTTAAAGAAAAGAAAAGGTAACTCCTGGATGTTTGTATCAAATTACATTTTTAGTACAAAATTAAAGCAACGGAGCAACATTTGAATTTGTGTCAAATTACAATTTAGTAAAAAAATGAAGCAGCTTAACGATATTTTTTCTTGTAGGCCAGCCAGTAGAATTGGAATGGACGAAAATGAAGAAACACTCAAGAGAAATCATAACTTCAAACAAGTAACGACCAATAAGAGCGAAGCAGATAATCTGCATGTAAATGAGAACATCTATTACAATCGAGTTGCATTTCAGTTTCAGCCCCACACGGCACACCATCTTTTTACAGATAAAATAGCCTCTGCATCAGCCACCAAAAACGACTAGCAATATAGTATCCGTTGTAACCAACGTGTATTTGTTAGAAATGAATGAAGGTCAACTTCCACTCTTCCAGCCAACGATCATTCCAAATTTACTAGCCACAAAAGGGAAATTGGATGTACGCCTGTACATGTTGTTAAGCATGCCAAATAACAATGAAGGGTCAAGAAAGCATAGATGGTTATTGTCAGCGTATACATTCCTTTTCCAAAATATAGTTGATGGCATCTTCAACAGTATCAACAACCTGCAAAACACACATAAATTTGATCAAAACAGCAAACAAATTATGAAAATGAATTCACGATAATGGAAGCCAATGCTTCCCTTTTCATCTTCATTGTGCATCAGATAGATAAAGGGTTTGGTCAACAAATTCCAGTTAAGCAGGCAACTTAACTTTCCACGACAGCATGTGGAAAGAACATCAATCCAAGGAGCATTAATAACACTAGAAATAATTAGCTGTCAGTGAAACATGAATATAACATATTTTGTTTACCAAAATGTAATAGGTGACTCTTTTTTGTTAAGAAAAAGAAAAGCACTCAAATTGCCCACACCTATCACTAGTTGAACCAGGTTAGTTGCTCCAACATATTTTCAGGATAATATCGTTGTGGTGTGAAATGACGCACAATCTAGCAGACATTTATTGTGCATTACTCAAGATTTGGCACCATATGGAGTTCAAAACTCCCTAGTTGTGTGAGCTGCTCTACTGCTGAGAACGCCAAAAAAGATGATAGAATTGAGATAACGAGGTCCAGTGTATTGCTTATGGTTATTCATACCGGGTATACATATGTTTTACTGACAAATATGTGTTACCAGATGACTAATCAATTAAACAGCCACAGGGCGGGGAAAAAACCCGCTAATAAGACATACTGCATCTGCAGGAAACTGCGGATCATTATCTTGTCCCCTAAAAACACCCGTCCTTGTAAGAACAGACGACCATGGGTGGCCAGCCTGCAAAGTTCAAATTGTGTAGGGTAAGTATCTCTCACAGGAAGCAATGTCCTGGTTTTAATGGAATGAAAGGAAAACATGGAAAAACGAAGACGTTGAATGTGGATGGAAAGTCATTGAGTAAGGTGCTGTCTTTCAATATATCAGGCTATCAGCTATCAGGTAATCAAATTTTTGCTGGATTACATGCTAGCTGTTCAACTCTGAAAACACATCATCTAATAATAGGCAATGTTGAAATCTTGTCAAGAAAACAGATACTGAAAGCTGTGCAACTTCCTCACACCATCAACCACTCCATGCAGTGAATATTTTTCATGCAAATGATAAAAATGTATCAGAGGCTAACCTTTGAAGCTCCATTGATATCAACTTTAGGATTGTCACCAACCATGTAGATAGTTGAAAACTGACAATCTATTACTTCCTTTGATGTCAGTGAATTAGGATACATGTTCATAACAATCTTTTCAAGTATGCTTGCTGCATTCTTAAACACAAATGGATTTGGTTTCCCATAAGATGTATACTTCAGTGGATGATCATTTATTCTGTAGTTCAAGTGAGCATGAATCAGCACACCGCACATCCATGCTTATAAATTAGAAGTACGATAGCTCATAAGCATAATACTCGCTTACTTATTGAAGATGCTTTCCAATGCTATCCTGAAGGCACCCATCCCAAGCCGTTCAGAAGGAAATGCAGCCTGTCATAGGAGCAAAAAACTAAGTTTCTTTCAGTGTAATTGTTATCTTAAATGTCATGGAACCTGGATGGTGATACGAGAAATTATGGCCTGTCGGATGTTTACCGTGAATCTCCAATCTTGAAAAATCATCTTACCTGGTATTCAAGATCATCAGCTGCAAAATACAAAGGTGGTTGTTCCCCTTTTCCACTCCCAGGAAGCCCACCAGTGGACAAGATGTCACAAAGTACCTTTCATAAATAAACAAAAAAAACATCAGATTATTGAACTTAAGCCAACCTACATAACATGATCATAATTTCACATGATTGTTCAGATGTGCTTATAGAAAAGACATTTATAGATCAAGCATTAAGATATTCTGCAAAATGAACCAAATGAAGCGCGAGAAGTCAAGGAGGTTTTCTATTAGTGAAACACGGCGAAAAAAGTACCTGTAGATCTCTTCCCCAGTCAACAGGATCGCTGACAACAAACACTCCTTTAACTCGCTCTGAAAAAACATCATATGAGGGGTGCACTTTGGCAGACATGTAACTGTCTGTTTGCGCAACTTTCCAGGCCTTGAAAGGAGCCAAGGGGTCAATATCTTTAAAATGCGATGCATATTCGTCTATGGATAGAACCTTTCTGCATGTACAGATAACTGATAAGGAACTCACACAATAAATTTGACCTGTGATCGTAATAGCAACAAGAAGAATTACCTAAATCCGTACTCAGACATCACTACTCCAGGTTCTCCTTTTCCAACAGCAACAATAAGGTCATCTTTAAAACTGCAGATAAAAAAGGGGTTCATTCAGGTGCTACAAGTCCATGAAGAAACAAGAAATCATTGATGCAAATCAGAGACATCTATATATTCTGAAAACACAACTTCATGGCAACTTAAATATTTGAAAGGCATACCGATCCACCAGCTCTCTGTAAGGAGAATGGCCGTGCACAACCTGCACCCATCAAAAAAATTCATAGACAGAGGTTTAACATAGTCAATGGATTGAAACATAAAGGCAATCCTTTCTTTCCCTAATCTAGGGGGTTTATTTGTTAGCTTGAAGGTCCGCTACATTACGGTAAATAAGCAATGATTCATGGGTACTGCAGAAGTACCTGTGTTGGAGAAATGTTAACTCCTAAAAGTTGGCTTAGCTCATGAGCCCTTCTGTGCTCTGGAACACCTCCTCCTGCCAACAGATTGATAAACCTTAATAACCTCAATAGAACTTCAGTAAGGACCATGGTGCCTTGGCTGTGCATATCCACATGCGGATATAGAGCCCAGATTTCTATCCATTGTCTAAAAAAGGCACCATGTTGCCTCTGTAGAACCCTTATGACAATGACCATGCATTGCTTGAAGTTCTTTGAAGTACGGTAGGAACTTGTAGAAGTATTGCATTGCTCTCCACTGGAATTAATATGTAATACCGATAGCAAAACAGGACGTGCAAAAAACATGATGAACTACTCACCGTTAGTCAAAAACAGAAACGGAATCTTCAGGGTACCTGAAAAAGAGCAAATAATTTGTATCCATAAGCTTGAGCCACCCCACTAGAAGCTAGAGATATAACTTACAAATAGCAACATTATTGGCAGCTTCAAATTCATTGCTATATTTAAAGATACAATTTAATAGCGGAGTAACCTACACGAGACAACACCTGAAAGAAAGAAACCTAATGTCTAGGAACTGTTCGACGAAATGCTCAAAAGACACGAATGTGGCAAGCATGGCCTGACATCCGAATCCACTTTGCCGGTACAAAGTACAGCATCGAGACGATCTCTGCGTCTGTCTGATGAAACTACAAGCTGCTTCGACGGAATGCAGCAGAGGCACGAAAAGCTAAAAGGGCACTACCGTCATCGGAGTAGAGGCGGCGGATGGCCCGCGGCGCACCCCCGATCGGGCTGCGACCGCGCAGGATGACCCCGTCGATGTCGAACGCGATGCCGAAGGGCGGCCTCGCCGGGGCCGCCGCGGAGTGGGAGAAACGCTGTCCGAGATCCGACGGCCCCCGGCGCTGCGCGGCCCGGAGCTCCGCCCGCGACCGCGACCGCGACCGCGCCGCACGGACCAGCGCGAAGCGGAAGCCCCTCATGCCGCGCCGCCGCCGTGCTCTACAAGTCTAGAGCTCGTGTGCTCTTCGGCCTTCGGCTTCTCAGCGAATGCGAGGCCTCTGGCTCCGCGGCGTCCGCGGCCGCGAGGCGCTTGTTGGCTGGGTGCGTGCGTGGCGGCGGGCGAGTTCTGAATAGTTTTCTGCTGGGGCTGACGTGTGGGCCCATACTTTGTGGGGGAACAAACGCGAGCCAGGAAGAACATTCTCTTCTCCCCAAGGCTCCCGCCGACCGCGTGGCGACAGCCGCATAACCGCATCCTGGCCACCGAACCCCCACGTAACTGCCTCCCGAGCTCGCCGGCTTCTCCGCCACCGCCCATCCAGCAGTGGCCCAGTGCAGTGCTCGCCGCATGGCTGCGCGTGCGCCGCTCGCCATGCCTCACGCCGCCGCCGCCAACGCCGGCCCGCGACCGGCTGCGGCACCCGTGGCCCCGCGCACAACCGCGCCGTGCCTGCGCGCGGGGGGCACGGGAGGCGTCCCTCTCCTCTACCAGCTGCCGGCGCGGCGGACCCACCGCCTCCTCCTCTCCGCCACCAGGCCGGGAGCCATCGGTATGACATCATCACATCCCCTCCTCCCCACCTGTCGCCGCGGTTATTCTGTGGAGGAGCCTAACGCGCCCACGCTCACATTGTATATTGGACGCGATTCGCAGGGAGCGCCGCGGAGGCCGCGCCGGCGGAGGGGCTGGTGCAGAAGCTGCAGGGTGTGGAGGTGTTCGACCTGAGCGGCAAGGCGGTGCCCGTCGTTGACCTGTGGAAGGACAGGAAGGCCGTGGTTGCGTTTGCCCGCCATTTCGGGTCAGTTTGCCTTTTTCTCTGCGAGTTATTCGTTGATTTCTGATAGACGGCCGTGGCTCAGCTGTTGTCTTACTGCTGGTTGTTTGCAGGTGTGTGTTGTGCCAGAAGAGGGCCGATCTTCTTGCAGAGAAACAGGTTCCATAGCTGATTTCTCACTCTGTTTATCTGTAACCAATAAGAACAAGGGAGAAGTCAAATGCTTAATGGATGTTCAGTACTTTTTTCACTTGCCAAGGTGCAATTACGAATATGAAATCTTTCCCACCTTCTGTGCTGATAAAAATGCTTAAGGGATGCCGCTCATAGCTAATGTTTGAGGAAACAATAAGCCATCTTATAACAGACAAACCTCTCTTTGCTGGTCCATTTGTATCATGGATCCTGAACTTATTATTTCTTGGGTTGCCACTAATTTGCAGGATGTCATGCAAGCTGCTGGAGTTGCTCTTGTTTTAATCGGACCAGGTAGTGTTGAACAGGTATTTGTTCATCTACTATTAAAAAAAAACTCACTGCTACATTATGTTATTTAATCTGGAACCTGGTCGTTGTGAAATGCAAAAACTTAAGTGATTAACTTTGGTATATATGTGACATATGTTGTACGACTCATGAGCAAGTTGGATGTTGGAATACAGTTTTTTATTGTAGTCAGCGAGTTTCTTTGTTTCCCTCTTTTTTGGATTGGCCTCTGTTTCTATATTTATCACGATTGTGATTACTGTGATTAATGGCATTTTATTTTGATTGGATATTAGGGAAGCTTCGGTTTGCTAATTCAGTATAAACTAAGGTTGTGTTTCTTGAGAATATTAGTAGAATGTACAACTTTTGAGGATGAGCTACATCTTTACATAAAATTCTGTAGTCGATAATTGAAATATTTGTTTGATGAACTCTATTTCCATAGCAGATAACTTGGTATTTGGGTGATTAATTGAGCTGTCTTGTTTTTTTTTTCTGATTCAGGCAAATGCGTTTGTTGAGCAGACCAAATTCAAAGGAGGTCTGTTTCTTGAATAACCTCGACTCCAGTTCTTATGACCTCCACATCTATAACAGCAAATGAAACAGTAATGAAATAAATTCTAAGGGAATATCCAAATAAACTATGTACACCTAATACCACAATCAACGGATCAAGGCGGTAGCAATGAATTCAGTGGGTTGTATTGTGCGGTCTGGTTTACAAACCTGTTCTGGTTATCTCATGAACATTGATATGCCTATTTATTTAACAAGTTTTGTTTGGAATTTATAATCATCCATGATACGCAAGTTGATGATTGGGGTTTTATCAAGACTTATGCGCTAGTGTGTTCTTACTCCTGATTCCTGAAGTAGTACCAGGGTACCCATAGGAATCGTTGACCCGGGCTTAAAGTTTACATATGAACATCATAGACTCTGTCTTTACTTCTTTATTAGAAAAGAAACCAGATACCTAATGTCCAGTAACATTGAATAGATAGCACATGCCCATCCAACTTTACCTGGACCATTTTTTTCTTCTTCCCTTTTCCCAAAAATGTAAAACAAAAAACTTCCCTTGGTTTCCTGATATCTATTTACTCTTGTAGTTAATGCAGCAATATGTATTATGATGAATATGTTGTGCTACAAAACGGCAACTTATTTAACAAATCTGATGCTGTACATTGCAGAAGTATATGCAGACCCAACTCACTCATCATACAACGCCCTTGAATTTGCATTTGGGTTGTTCTCAACCTTTACACCAGCGGTAACTCTTGCTGGACTAAATTCCACATGCGTTTATGTTAGTCAACATACACATAAACTGTTCTTTCCATCATTTTTTTCACAGGCTGGCCTCAAGATTATACAGCTGTACAGGGAAGGATACAGGCAGGACTGGGAATTGTCATTTGAAAAGAACACCAGGACGAAAGGTGGATGGTATGTCCGTGTTCTGGTTTGGCCACTTTACATAGAGCTTCCGCAGTTTTCTTTCGAGTTGGCTGTTGGAGCTTTTGCAATTGTCCTCATAGCAATGATCTATCACGCTCGAGTTGAGGAATGCATTTTTTTTTCTATTTTAGGTACCAAGGGGGACTACTTGTTGCAGGCCCTGGTATCGACAACATCTTGTACATCCACAAGGTCAGTACCTTCTCAAACGAACATTTCCATTCAATCATCCTATGCTACTGAATGCAAGTTATTTTTTCTGTACCATTTTTACAGGACAAAGAAGCCGGAGATGACCCTGACATGCAGGATGTGTTGAGAGCTTGCTGTTCCTAGAAAATTAGTGCCCCCACACTTGTAGCATCTTATAGTTGTAGTAGTACAAATCGGGTTGTAACTTGTAACCTGTACTAGCCTTCAATCTTCAGCGATCCCCGTTCAGTGTGCGTCAGTGCGTGGGCAAACCTTTTTGTGCGGCGAAAGCCAAGCCACGTATATATGGATCATGCATGGTTTGTGAATGCTGTGTATATTTATCTACCACACGAACCTGCAGCATCTGGTACATTCATTCTGCTTTCTCTGCACTGCTGCTCTCGACGATGCATTTGCATCCGCGTTTATCTGCCTTTTTTTTCCTTTTCTTTTTCTGTTTTGATGAGTTATTAGGTACTGATCAGTTGCCAAATTGGGAAAAGGCCCTCAGAGCCCAGAAGCTTCTCGGCCCACTAGCCCAGCCGAGACGCCTCGGCCGGCGGAGCCTTCTCCCCACTACTCCCCACCCAAACCAAATCCGCAGCCGCGCTCGAGCTCAAGCCCCGCCGCCGCCGTCTCCGCCGTGCCCTCCCCGAAACCTGCATCCTCCACCGCGGCCTTCCGATCTCTCAGGCCTCGCCATGTCGGAGAAAAAGCGCCGCGCCGGGGCAGCGGCGGCCGGCCCCGCATCCAGCTCGAAGAAGCCGCGCGCGGCCGCGTCCTACGCCGAGTCCCTCCGCTCGAAGCTCCGCCCCGACGCCTCCATCCTCTCCACCCTCCGCTCCTTCGCCTCCGCCTCCTCCTCCTCCAAGTCCAAGGCCGCCACCAAGCTCGCCGCGGACCACGACCCCTCCGCGGACCCCTCCTCGTCGTACATCGTGGTGGCCGACCAGGACTCCGCCTCCGTCACCTCCCGCATCAACCGCCTCGTCCTCGCCGTCGCGCGCAGCATCCTCTCCGGCAGGGGTTTCTCCTTCGCGGTGCCCTCCCGCGCCGCCTCCAACCAGGTCTACCTCCCGGACCTCGACCGCATCGTGCTCGTCCGCCGCGAGTCCGCGCGCCCCTTCGCCAACGTCGCCACCGCGCGCAAGGCCACCGTCACGGCCCGCGTCCTCTCCCTCGTCCACGGCGTCCTCCGCAGGGGCATCCACGTTACCAAGCGTGACCTCTTCTACACCGACGTCAAGCTCTTCGGCGACCAGTCCCAGTCCGACGCCGTCCTCGACGACGTCTCCTGCATGCTCGGCTGCACCCGCTCCTCCCTCCACGTCGTCGCCTCCGAGAAGGGCGTCGTCGTCGGCCGCCTCGTCTTCCACGACGACGGGGACCGGATCGACTGCACGCGCATGGGCGTCGGCGGCAAGGCCATCCCGCCCAACATCGACAGGGTCTCAGGCATAGAGAGCGACGCGCTCTTCATCCTGCTGGTGGAGAAGGACGCCGCGTTCATGCGCCTCGCCGAGGACAGGTTCTACAACCGCTTCCCCTGCATCATTCTCACGGCCAAGGGGCAGCCGGATGTTGCCACCAGGCTGTTCCTGCGGCGGCTCAAGGTGGAGCTGAAGCTGCCGGTGCTCGCGCTGGTGGACTCTGATCCGTATGGGCTCAAGATCTTGTCCGTGTACATGTGTGGTTCCAAGAACATGTCCTATGACAGTGCCAATCTGACGACGCCGGACATCAAGTGGCTCGGCGTCCGGCCCAGCGACCTGGACAAGTACAGGGTGCCGGAGCAGTGCCGTCTCCCCATGACCGATCACGATATCAAGGTGGGGAAGGAGCTGCTTGAGGAGGACTTTGTGAAGCAGAATGAGGGCTGGGTGAAGGAGCTGGAGACGATGCTGCGCACCAGGCAAAAGGCTGAGATACAGGCCCTCAGCTCCTTCGGGTTCCAGTACCTCAGCGAGGTCTATCTGCCTCTCAAGCTGCAGCAGCAGGACTGGATTTGAGAACTCTTCGATGCAAGGTGCAAGATCTTGGTCTTCTGTTTGCATTTCTCAGTTCGTAGTGTTAGGTTGCTTTTGTTTCTAAACACACGCTGAAGACTGAACAGTGGGCAGTCGAATCTGGTGGGTGATCCGATACGTGTTTTGGCTTTTTATAATGCATTTCACCAAGTACGCAACATTTATTAGCAATCTTCCTCATGAGTAATCGACTTAACCAAGAATCTTATTATGCCTGATATTGTGTTTCTGCTTGCAGATATCGGTGATATGACTGGAGACCTTGCTAGCTAGTTGATCCTTACCAGCACCCTTGTATCACTTGTTGAACATCAGCTGTTGTGTTATGTACTTCTTCTGGAGAACTATTCATGGAACAATTGCTGCGAGACATGTACTGGACTAGAATTTCGTATCACAACAGTGAAATTCATACTTCACATGCCTTTTGAAACACTTCAAAATTGGAACCTGGCGACCGGGATATGAATGATCGAACTAAATTTAGAGCATAGAACCCACTGCATGAAAATCACAGAATAAAATCCTGATGCTTGGGTATCTAAAATACTGGGCAAGAGTCGAAAACTCCATTGGCTGCCAAAAGGTCCTCCGTTTACAAATTACAAATCGTGTTGTGTGTGCCTGGAACACCAGGATACCTGTTCTCATATGTACATCCAATCCTAGAGTAACTTCTAATTTTGGTGTATAAATGGTCAAAAAAGAATTTTTCTGGGAAATGTCACTGTACAACCCTCAGTCCCTCGCAGCTTTCTTCTTCAACCAATGATTCAGCGAGTTGACAGGGATTTTTATTACTCCCTGCGGTCTCGTAAAATTTGTTGGTACTTGGAGATTACTTCTAGATTTAGTCGGGGCTTTGGGATTTGCTAAAACAGGAAGATGGCTTCCAGGTCCAATCAAAACTTCAAGACCCAGGTCATCTGTCAAAACAGTAACTATTGCATGCTCAACATCGACTGCGCTAGTTTCAACTTCAGTTCTTGATGTCTTCTCATGACCCGTGATGATAACCACATCATCCTGGACTGCTGTTCCTGCTCGAGGTTTCGAAACCGGTGTGTCAATCTAGAGACCTTGTATCCGTGCTTCTATTATAATATGAATAAAGTGACAGCTCAACATTACCTAGGAGGTATTGCTCTTTGATCTTCCGAAGAACAGAGAGAACAACAATTCGAGCCTCAACCTGTGAATAAAGTGACAATGACGGTTAATGGTTGGTTTCTGCAGCGATGGTTTCTGTAAGGACAATACCATATGTATTGGTTTGTTGTCATACCTTTGAAAGGCCACGGACATCAACAATTTGGTTCTGATCAACATCTTTTTGCAAGGACTGTCACAACCTTCTCAAGAAAAAGGTTAAATGATTCTTTCCTCTTAGGTTGTAGATCCAAATTGTAAAAATCTCGATTATCACTTCCACTAGACAAAACCCCTTCACACCATTCTACTATTAATTCCTTCAGATAGTAGTCATTTGCTTCATACCTGCAATAAGTTATAGAATTTAACATCAAAAGGAAATTCTATGCAAATTGAAGCAATGTCAATCTTACCACAAAAGGTTTAGCAATGGAATTAGAAGCAGTACAGACCCAGGCATGAGATATCAACTAAAGCTTCAGTGGACTGCATCCTTTGTTCATATCTATTTATTTTCAAAACAATTGTTCATATCTATTTATTTTCAAAAAAATGTAGCTTAAAACGACTTTGCATGTACATTTTTTAGTGCTGTATTTTAGTGGACTACATCCTCTGTATTTGCTCTTTTCCCCCTTTTTCCCCCTGTACATACTTTGTTTTGTTCTTTTTAACATATAATAAAATTTGTATGCTGTATTTAATGCAATCATGAATTGCTGTCAAAGCAGTAAGCTAACAATGTAGAAAGAACTAAAGGCAAAAGCACTTGTACTGACTCAAAAAATGCCAAAGGCACACAAATTCCAGTCACATACCCTGCTTTCCTCATTTCCTGATAGATTGCTAAGCACTGCTGGACTTCCTGTAATGATCCATAATTGCTACGCGCTGTCAGGAGAGTTTTGTACGTCACCTGAAGAACGAATCATTATGTCATATGCATAAGTTCAATGTTACCAAACCCAAATAAGTTAACACCAAGGCGCCATGCATGCGTCCAAAGCATTTAGCACAATCAACGATGGCACCAACTAGGTTGCGTGAAATTACTGAAAGTAAAGCCTGTTGTAACTGGAGATGCTGCCAAGTGCCAAATAGGTCATTCATCAAAAAAAGAAATTTGCTACAATAAAGCATCAATTCTCGTCATTAATAAAAACCAAAGCATCAAAGTTCCATGCCATAAACTTTAGATACTCACCAAATTGGGCTTCAGTTGGTGTGTTTTCATTTCATCAAACAAGTGCAGTGCCAACTTCAAATCTTTGTTTGCAACACAAGCCTGGAGTAAATTGTAGCAAAAGCATACTGCCAAATCATAAGTTTATAACACACAGGCAGTGCACATTAACCAAGTGTCGTCTGACGACTAACCTTAATAGCTACAGTATATGCTGAGACATTAAGTCTTATCCCAATGCGCTGCATTCTCCTGAGTGCCTATGTCAAAAAGAAAAATGGTAGCATTATTAATTTATTATTATTGGGAAAAAAGGATAATGCAATACCATCATCATAATCCACATTTATCAAGAAAGTAAGTGTGATGTTATGTCTATCAAGATAAATGAAAAGGAATGCTAAATTGATTGCAGTATCTTCAGCAACAGTGGCAAAGAGAACGTGAAACTACATGGAATCCAAAGTAAAAAAAATAATATGAGGTGTATCTGTATATGCAGGAAGGATGATTTGCCGCCAGAACTCCACAATATATTAAGTGAATTAATCAAACGATTTCATATCTGTTGCATGATCTATTTAATCTATTAGTTCTTTCATTCTTTGTCTAACAGAGGCATATCCAATTCTATAGAGTGGAATACTTCGACAGGACATTAAATGAGGGCGTATTTAGTTGCCACAACCTTAGATATCAAACCAAATGCCGTAGCAAATTCTGTTGTGCAAAGAAAATTAACATAAAACTGTGACTAACCTGAACAGCCCCATCCCTGTTTTGAGATGTTCCATGAATATCCATGAGAATAGACCAGCTAATAAGGTCAGGGCAAAGGCCATTCCGCCTCATTTCGTTCATTACCGACTTTGCACGTTCAGCATTAGTACCACAGGCCTTCATCAAGATGTTATAGGTTGTAACTGTTGGCCTGAATGGAACCACCAATGTAGTACTGCCATTACTTGGATACTCTTTACAGAATGTAAAAGCACCACCATCAAGACATATTTTCTGTTCAGGAGATAGAGATATCTTGATACCAGACTTCTTCCAACTATAGAACAAGCGGAAAGCTCTATCGTATTGGCATGACTTGACACAAGCAGTGAGGATAATATTGAAGCATGGGGCAGTAGGTTGACAGCCATCCCTTATCATTTCTTCGAGGATCTCTATTGCACGATCAACCAGACCTGAATTTGCATAAGCATTGATTAATGACGACCATGTTACTAAGTTAAGACGAACACCGCCCGCTTGCATATCCTCTTTGATGTTGGAAGCCATTTTCCACATTTTTGCATCTGCAAACACCTGAAATTTAAACAGAAAAGAATTCTGGAAACCGTAAATCATCAAAATGCATGGACAGCAACAAGAGCCCTATACCTTCATCATTGTACTATATGTGAAAACATCTAACTTTAAGAGACCATCGCACTCCTTTTTCTTCATTTCCTCGTAAATTTCTTGAGCCAAGTTGAATTCTCTGGCATTACAGCATGTCTTCAGAAGAATGTTGTACGAAGTCAAATCAGGAGCGACACCAAGATTCTGAAAAAGAAAAGATGCAAACAGGAAATTCAGGTTGGTGCACACAAGTTTATAGAAGATTGATCAGAACAAATAAAAAGGAAATGAAAGGAACAACCAAATGCACAGTGTAATCTTTTTTGTGGATATAATTAAAAACAACATGAACAGCATGTAATAGCAACCAAAATTTGGGCACAAAATAGCAAGTGAGACGAACTAGTTACCAAAGGCAGAGGCAGACAAAAGGGAATTTTAAAAAAATATATATATATGACACAACGGAATCAATTTACATGGGAGCTAAAATAGCCTACCTATGAACAGCAACAATAAGGTAGAAGATGCATTACTTGCATATGCTTGTAGACTGAAAGGTTGTAGCTCAAACTATGGGCATTCACGTTCATAAGGCTGTTGAAGACGTAGGTATTTGGAGTAATCTTATCAGCAAGCAGCCCCTGTATACAAGTCACATGTGTGATATATGTTAGATATCTCTTTCAGGTTTTCCAGAAGATATGGAAAGGTGAAGACTGAGATGAAAGAACTTTAATAACAAGGGATTTAATTCTTCTTTGCACAAACAACAGTGGATACAAGGTTGTTCCTCTTATAACCTGAAACCTAAGAAACAATTTCTAAAGTTACAACTTAGGGAACCTATTTCTATACATGGAATCTATATATTATAAATGTAAATAAACAAACTCAACTAACAACGAAATTAACTGTTGGTCAATGAGGGGTATAAAGTACCTCAAATATAATTCGAGCCTGTACAGAAGAGCCACAATGGCCACATATATCTATTACACTTCGGCATGCAAACATATTTATGCCTCCAAGCTGACCCTTTAGTGCTCCAAAGACTGTTAAAGCACTTTTCAACTCCTTTCTTTTTCCAAAAGCTTCCATGGTATTGCAGAGTAAAAGTTGGGAATTGGGAAATATGCGTGCATACCTACATATCCAAAAAAAATTCCATAAGCAGATAACAAGACTGCTACAAAGAGTACGAATTTAACCAATCCCAACAGGGAAATTCAAAGATGAAACCATCAGATAGCGCATAAACTTAATTCTCTTCCACAAAAGGCATGGCATACTAACAGTAACAAGTAACAACCTTGAAGTAATCATCAGATATTTAACTGACAAAAGTCAAGATAAGTTAAATTAAAATGTGACAGGTATGATCACCTTATGGCCATATCTGGGTCATGCTTCTTGACAAATATTTTCAGTACATCCATTGGGTTCACAATGCCTTGAACGTAGAATCCATATCCTAAATAAATAAAATAAGAAATCACAATACTGAGCGTCAATAATTTAAGTTTGAATAATTACCATGCAAAGAATGGGTAAGGGAGAATTGATATAATCATAGAAAAATGTCCATATGAATAATGTTGCCTACTACGCAGGATGTGCCACGATGAACGCTTTCACCAATCAAGATGGCAAAATAGTATGCTTGTAACATGCAGGTGAATGCCCCTCATCAATAATTACATAATCCAGACAATGTACAATAATCAAACACATTTCCAGAACAGAAACATCATTAAACAACAAGCACATACTGCTAGTTCATATTTGTCTGTTTGTCAAAGGCATTAGGAATAACATGTTTATCATTAGCAATACTGCTCCCAAGTTTTCAGAAGTTCAGGAAGGAACTAAAAGGAGAACGGAAATGCTTAAATCTATAGGAAGATGCATTAAATATGTACACGAAAAATGACACCTGTGACACAAAAATGAGATGTACTGTGCCAGCTGAAACCATTGTTACACCAATTAAACAGGTAACCAGGTAGAAACCATGTGCCAACCGGTAGCTAATCATATCAAATAGATTACCTCTCTGTGCCGAAGTTGGAATTCTAACAACACCCTTAATAGTTTGTAATTTACCAAAACCATCTAAACCATTGAATAACAGATGAACAAGTAAATAGTTAAATGCATCTACCATGAAAATTACTACTGATTAGAAATTTATGAAAGATCAACCCTGAGGCGAGTGTAAGAATATGGTAAGCAAGTGATCATCGATGCATGGAGCAACATTAGCAAAGCAAATCGAGACTAATACACCACCCCAGTAGATGAATCAACTGACTAAAACATAGACTCGCTTTGCTACAGTATAAGGAAGGGTAAAAACGCCTGACTGAAGCATAGACATGAAGAGGTTGGGGGCAACATTACGAGCTAGCGCCTCGACGACCTCCACGAACTCCGCCATTCGCCGCTCCTCCAGCACCATCCGGCAGGCTGCGGCGACAGCGTCGGAGGCGTCGGCGTCGAGCATCTCGGCCGCGGGGACGCGCACGCGCTGGGCGTCCCGGAGGAACTCGAGCACGTGGGGCAGGCCGCGGTCGCGGACGGCGGCGGCGACGCCGCGCGAGAGGAGGCGGGCGCTGATGCGCGCCGCGAAGCTGGGGTCGTCGCCCGCGGCCGCGCGGAGGCCCTCGGCAGCGAGGAGGAAGTCGCGGAGGCGGCCGGCGCCCGCGAGGTTGGAGGCGACGCGGGCGTAGTACTTGATGGCGGAGGGGTCGCGGCCGACGCCGACGTCGGAGAGGAGGGGGAGGGCCTTGGCACGGGGCTTGGGCTTGGAGTTGGCATTGGGCGTGGGCGCGGCAGGATGCGGGCGGCGGCGGCGGCGGTGGGAGGGGGGCGGTGGCTGCGGGGACGAGGAGGTCATGGCCAAGGCCATGGCGGGGAGTGGAGGAGTTGGCAGTGGAGATGGAGGCGACGCGTCTCCAAGCAAGCGTGCAGAGGGAGGGGGGTTTTGGGTGGCGCGGATTTTGTTCCTTCGGATAGGAAAGCTGACTGTGTCTGTGTGTGGAAGTGGAACTGACGAACTGCAGCCGTCCGCCGCGGGCGGCTGTCCGCCTGAAGTAACCGAACGCACGCCAGGCCGAGATTACGGTTGGCACTTGCCACGCCAGACCGAGATCAATGTTTCGGTACGCTGCCAGCCCTGCCCCTGATCTAGTTCAGCGCTTCAGTTCAGGCCGAGATCAATCCTCTTGTTCGCCCAGTGTAGCGGAGATCAATCGTCTTGTTTGCCTAGTCCAACGGATTAACTTTTCTCACAAAATACTATTAAACTAGTTCAATAAATTATTTTTCTACTTTCTAGCCCATTCCAACGAAACGAACCGGCGAATGTTTCGGTACGGTCACATGCCATTTGGCAGAGGCTGTGGATAGAATCTTATCTATACTATAAAGAGTGTCACAGTTGAAACGGTTTCGCACCTAAAAAATTATCCTCCTAAACCTCACAGAGGACCCACAATTCAGAGCCAAAATGTGGCCCCGGACGACCAGGGGTAGACGCGTTTGGTCGTCACCACCCCCCTCCCCCCGCCCCGTTCTTTTGCGCCTCGGCGCCATCCCGCCCCCCTATTCTTTCTCACCTTGGCATTTTTTTATACCCGCTGCCTTCCTTTCCTTTTGATCGCGTTCTTTGTATGGTAATGCAATCAAGGCGCCGCTTTTCTTTCCTTTCTGTTCGTTGTATTCGTATGAAAAAAGATACGCAGGTTTCATTCCAAAAAACGCCCCTTTCCATTCCTCCGCCTTCCTTTGGAAATTCGTCTGCCTTCCTTTCCTTTTGATCGCGTTCTTTGTATGGTAATGCAATCAAGGCGCTGCTTTCCTCTCCTTTCTATTCGTTGTATTCGTATGCAAAAAGATACGCTGGTTTCTTTCAAAAAACCACCCCTTTACTTTCCTTCACCTTCCTTTGTAAATTCGCCTGTCTTCCTTTTCTTTTGATGGCGTTCTGTGTATGGTAATGCAATCAAGGCGCCGTTTTCCTTTCCTTTCTATTCGTTGTATTCGTATGCAAAAAGATACGCTGGTTTCCTTCCAAAAAACACCACTTTCCTTTCCTGCACCTTCCTTTGTAAATTCGCTGTCTTCCTTTCCTTTTGATCGCGTTCTCTGTATGGTAATGCAATCAAGGCGCCGCTTTCCTTTCCTTTCTATTCGTTGTATTTGTATGAAAAAGATACGCTGGTTTCCTTGAAAAAAACACCTCTTTCCTTCCCTTCACCTTCCTATGCAATCAGGGCGCCTACACCTTCCTTTTGAAATTCGCCCGCTTTCCTTTCTTTATATGGCCGTGTGCATCAAGGAATTTGAATTCCCTTCTTTCCTTTTGTAGATGGCTAGCGTCCATATATGTGTTGTGTACCAGTCAAGATTTCCTTTCAAAAAAAGGAATGACATCTACGCAATCGGGTGTCTCCTTCCTTTTAAAACTTGATTACTTACCATAGTTGTGGGAGTCAATCAGGGAATCGATTACTTACCATAGTCGTGTGCGTCCAGGTTCATCTCATTACCCCTCCTGCCCCTATATAAGGCGCCCCTCTTTAAATCAAAGCACACAATCTCTCCCTTCATTCTCGTCATCTATTCAGAGTTCATATTTCTTTGCAAGGGCGTCGGCGTCGAGCGCGGCGCAAGGGTGGCCACGACGCTCGTCGTGTCCAAGCTCGCCAGGTAGAAGCGGAACGTGCTCCGCGTTGTGACGGTGTCCGGTGCCGTCGAGTGCGTGGCGTCGTTGCTCCACGACACCGGCGACGAGGAGAGCAACCTTCTCGGCCTCCCCATCATCAAAAAGCTGGCTGCGGTGCCGAGTTGCTCATGGATACATGTATCGTGAATATTTTCTTTTATACATGTTGCTGATTGTTTAAGATTTAATTATACAAAAATTTTCTTCTGTTTCCGCCGGAGGCCCAAGCTTCGATTTATGAATATATAGTTTTTAATATGAGATGCTATTGAATAATTTTAATATGCGATCTAACAAAGTATGCATTATTTTACATACTTATTTTTTAGAAAATTAAGATTTTTTAATTTATGTTATTTTTTATAACACGTGCATGTGGCACGTGCCAACCTACTAGTATACTAAAAAGAGCGAAAGAATCGACACATGGATCCGACAGGTGGACCCACGAGTCATGTACGCGAGCAGTCAGGACTATTTCTCATGCTACACGTCAGTCTCTATGACTTTTTCTCACGCTATATTGGTCTGTGAGCAGTCAAGACTTTTTCTCATGCTACACATTAGCCACTAGGACTCTTAATTTCTCACGCTATATTTTTCTAAAACACGTGCCGGCGAAAGAATTTTGATGGTCAATCATCAAAAGACACATGAATCCGACAGGTGGACCCACGGGTCATGTACGCGAGCAGTCAGGACTATATCTCATGCTACACGTCATCCTCTAGGACTCTTTCTCACGCTATATTAGTCATATACGTGAGCAGTCAAGACTTTTTCTCATGCTACACATTAGCCACTACGACTCCTTCTCACGTTATATTTTTTTAAAAACATGTGCCGTAGGCACGGGCCTTTGTGCTAGTTTCTATAAAAAAAAAGAAAGGAAAAAAACTACTACTCCTGCTGCCAAGTGCCAGTGCCAGACGTGGGCTAGGAGCCTGGGAGAGCAAAGGTTTACTCATGCTATTGCTTTACATTAGTGTTTTTTTAAATAAATTGCTTTACATTAGTCATAGTGGCAATTTCATGATCAAATTTCATCATGGTCGATTGGTCGTGGATGCGTGGAAGTTGCTGAATCAACAATAGGCTCTTAGATCAATTTTCAAAGTTCCAATTAACAGAACATGTAATCAAATAAACACGAGTAACTAGAGAAAGTAATTGTATTTGGAGAGCGTAGCATTCATCTGTTTACATATATCCTACGATCCGATTTGGATCATCTAGCTAATTTATTAGTTGGCTAGCCGAGATTAGTTTGTGTTGGATATATATCAAACGGGTTATACATCATTATCTTTGAAATACGTAAACTATTATATGGAGGCACCGTCGTATAGCATTGTACTTCTAGATAAACACTTGGATTGAAATTATCGTGCTACGATTCAATGAGGGAACATGAGTTCGATTTAGCTGCAAGTAAACGGTGCCGGTGCAGATCCTGCCAATCAGAGCAAACTCCAATAGACTCTTTAAACTTGTCTTACTCGGTAAAAAAAGAAAAACTACGGTAAAATCCTAATCCAACAGCCTCGCTTTCTCCGTCGCTTCTTCATCCCGGTCGCCATCTGCTCGTCTTCCCTCGGTATTTTAGCCGAGCGCATACGCCTCGCCATCTTCCTCCTCCCGCGCCGATTTCACCTCCTGTGCACCCTCGCGCCCACGTCCCTCCCTTGCCGCTCCCGCGCCGAGCCCGTCGTCGTTGTCCTAGGGCCGCTCCCGCGCCGTGCTGTCGTCGCGCGTGCTCTGGAGCCCCATCGCCGTCGTCAGGCGTGGCTCCGGGCATCACCCTTGCCCCACGGCAGCGGGGGAGATCGACAAAGAGGAAGAGAGTGTTGCGAGCGAGATCGACAGGGAGGTAGGAGCGTCGGTCTGTACAAGAGCTTGCACGCCCATTGGAGCGGCCAGAAGGCCCCTAGACATAAACACATTCGCATGCCAAATTGGAGATCCATGGCGGGTTTGCCATCAATTCCATCCTTCTGCTTTACTCCTGACCAACAATAGAATCCATGTCATGCAATTGGAGCATCGATTCATGGGTATCCTAGTTGGAATTTCAGATCTTGCACCCGCGTGATGTAGCAATGGTAGCAAACGACCGTGCACGAAGAAGTTGCTAGGGGCCGCAGTGCAGCTAGGCTGCGCCCCGTCATCGATGCTGCGGCGGCAGCGTCCAGCGCCCGGACGACGATGGCGCGGCGACAACATCCAGCCTCCACTTTACGGCGGCGGCGGCGTCCAGCTTGAGGTCAGACGTCTCCAGAACGGGCCGAGCAAAACCAGCTGTCAAACAGGCCCATTGGAAAAATGTGCAGCCCACAAGCATTTGGATATAGAGAGGGTTAAAATTTAATTCCATCACTTTTTTAGTAGCCTTTTCATTTTATATAATAGCTAAATAAGGATTTTAGCCATTCATTTTTAGTTAGACTGTTGGGGTTGCTCCCAGTACATTTCGAGCAAAACAAATGATGTTACCAAACTTTAGCGAACTCTTGGACTTTCGCAGTTTCGCATTTGAAAACCGACGAATCGGACACTGCAGTGTCCCCTGCACTACAGTTGCCCAAAGCGTGACGGTTCCCTCGTACAGCCAGAGCCACACACTGGGGCGAGAGTGAAGGACGACTCGCCTTGCCTCCACAAATCTGCTCCTGTGCTGCCACGCCTCGCTCCACGGCCACCAGTCTCCCCTACAACCGGGATAAGAAGGGAAGCCGTGCAGCGAAAGAAACAGGAGGGCAAAAAGAATCTGGGATCGGGAGACCCGCCAGGCTAGTAGAATCTTGAAAGGAAGGCAGCCATGGATATACTGCTAGGTTCCGGGAGATTCTTGGCGCGACGGCCTCCCCTCGCGCTCGTCCCTCGCTGCTCACGAGGCACCCCGGGCAAAGGCGGCAGCGACAAAGGTAAGCGATCTTCTGGCTGTTAAGTCCCTCGCTGATCCCTCTAGGTGCTTGATAAAATGCCGCAGTGATCAAGCAGAGTGTTGACCGATCAGAGGTGAGCACTAGCCCAGCCATCTCCCCAGGATGCAACAGCCTGCTGTCCTCCTTCAGTCTGACGCGATCCGTGCATTGGATCTTGTAGGGCTTCATATGCTAAGACTTGAGATAAATACAATGCTTGCTTCCGTTAATTTGAAGCAGGAACTGTAATGCTTCATGTGCTATGATTTGATTGTCATGTGTGTGGCTGTGTGCGCATTTGGGTTTGACATAAAGAAATGTAATAAGACGAGGAAAAATTGACAATGATTCTCCTTTGTGTAGTTATGCTATCATTTATATTCCTCTCCGAGTGAGGTTTACAGTGCACAATCCATTAGTTTCTTATTGGATTTAATCATAGCCATTTGTACTCCATTGTTGTCTTTGGGCACATCATAAAATTTCCTTAACTGTACTAGAAACTTTTTTTTTTGGCAACTGTCAACACTCTTCTTGATTTGACTCCATTTTTTGTCTGCCTTCTGGTGATTTTTCACAGTTGAATTGCGTTATTTCTTTTTTTTACCTGGTCCATTTGTGAAAAGAAAAACTTATTGTTGAACTCTGAGTAGTCTATATTTGGCTTTGATGCATTGTCCATACATTTGGTTTGGTGGGTAGCGGCTGATGAATTATGAATCTCCCTTTAAAGGTATTTTCAAAAAGTCTGTTCTATATTGTGATACAAAGGCTGTGCAAAAAAAAATTACTAATCGCTGAGTAGTAAAAAATTGGCTTTGATGCTACTTGTCCATAAATTTAGTATGGTGATGAATTGTGAATTTCCGTCTTGGCCGGTAATTTTAGAAACTCTGTTACATAATGATACAAGACTATGCACTGTGCAACCCCGTACGGTCAGCATTTTTTGCTTTGCTTCTTATGGAATCTAATTTGTTAGAAGAGTCCTTGCTACAGATAAGATTATGCCATTATGGCTTTAAAAAATACATTTACTAACTGTTATATCTAACAGAACAAAAAAACAGGATTTTGGAAAGCCGTCTCAGTTCCAATCAGAGCCTAGTAGGTTTCTTTCCCTTTGATCTGTAAAGAAGAAGGGGAATATCTTGAAAAAGTTGCCAAGACCAGTTCCTAAGCACAGCAGTTATGTATTACTAATAGAGACGACTCGGACAGACGGACTCTCCTGTAAAACAAAATTCTAATTTGCAGATAGCTTGCAAGGAGAGGATGTACTGTTCTAGTTCACAAACTTTGCTCCCAGCAGCCCCAAAACACAAAGGATAATACCTTATATTGCTCCTTTGCACAGGATGTTTGGACAGGAAATTTACCTGGATGGTATGGCTGACTGAAGCTCTAGTCTACAATTGCAAAATGCCTCCATAGACAGATGGTGATAGTGGATTTAATGCTGGTTCTGAAGGAAAGAAGAAAGGAAGCGAGCAGCATCATTATCTACTCCTGAGGAACCTATGGAATGAACCAAACAATAGACCATTTCAAAAATCAAATCTGACAACCAAATAGATCCCACTAACACATCTGGGAGGATATTTCTCAAAGAAATCTAGCATTATGAGGTTAAACTTTTTGCTAACAACTTTACGAGCAATCAGTCCTCGTTTCTTTGTAAATTTTGGGTTTTTATTGTTTGGATCTGCTGATCTGACCCAATGTACCTTTTAAATAGCTTGTTTCCCTTTTCAATTAAGATGGCAGTGCTCCTGACTTCCTTTTCAAATAAGAACAAAAATATGCACTTTTACTTATCTGTTCATAGATAGTTTATTTGGATATCTATATGAAGGTAGTAACCATATATTTTCTTAATTGTTAGGTGAAACTTCTACAGACTGGGACAAGGCTTGGTCTACATTTAAGAATAAAGGGAAGAGGACCCTATTTTCGGATTTCTCTCCAAACAAGTATGTGACATGGAACCCACGGCGCAGCGAATATCCATTGTCAGAAGAGGTTGATCCAATCAAGAGAACTGAAAGATCCAACTTGATGCTGTGGACAAGTCCCCAGTTTACCTTGGTGGGGGCAATTATCATCATCTTGACATTACTAATCTATACGCTAGTTGTCCCTCCCAAGTAACTGCAGAAGTGACAGCTAGAAGGTGAGCTGTATGCCAAGGCTTCAATTGGGAAATCTGTAGTGTACATCTTGTGTATACTATACAAACTATTGAAGTATTGCTTCAGTTGCAATCAATCAGTATATAATAGCACACTCGTTCAGTTTCGAAGGTTTTCTTTACTGGTATATTAAGTGGCTTCTGAGTCTTGATTCCTCCATTATAATGAAGAAATATTTGGGCCAGGTAGAATAATAATATGCTGATTAGTATTCAATAATCAGTCCATGCCGATGCGCCTGATGTGGTTTTTTGCATATTCTCAGTAACAGCAATGTGTGATCATCAAATATTAGCTGTATTAATCAACAATAGGTAGTATGTAGTGTTGGAACTGCTTGGCCAAGTGGACATGTGCAAAGTATCAGTTAGAAACTGATGAAGCCCATGAGAATCACGTTTCTCATTACAGACAAATTCAAGTCAAAAAAGACAGATCATTGTCTTCATACAATAATAAGCCGTAGGCAGACAGGAATATTGCTTAGATGTAAAGCAATGTAACTAACCTTGTCTTGTTTCCTAGGCCCTATTAATTAGCTTCTGTCTCTTGTGTTGGAGACACCAGGATGGTGTGCCTCACATCTTGTTGAGCACATAGAGGAAATGCAATTTAATTAACATGTCAGGGCTCTCACGTTATCTTGAGTGGCTTGGTCGTTGCATCTTTATATTCAGCATCTTGGATCAAGTCAAACAGTGGCTTTTTCATCCTTCATACTTGAACAGTCTCCAAAAGTTTTGATTCTCTTATGGGTTGTTGCAGCATTGGTCTAGTGAATAGAGATTGGTTTGATTCTAAAATTAAAACATGAAAGTTTTAGCATTTTTAAGATAGCAGACTGTTGAGAGTATTCGGAGCTGATTTTGTATTACCTTCAATCCTTCACTAACGTTAGAAACTGTTTGCATTTCAGCTAACATATAAGTTACAACGTTTTCATGAATTATTACCATGATAGTTATTTTTCGCCTCGTGCTTTTGTTACCTTTGCATTGCCTTTCATTTCAGACACTAGCAAACAGAAAATTGGTCCATGCTGATGACCAAGACTTTCATCTCATATCCTATGTGAACGGAATAGATCGGTCACAGGGGTAGTGTGACATTCAAGTCAACTGCTCGCTGGGTCCAAATAATTTCTTATAACATCTTGTCTCCATCTGTTTCTGTATTTTAATAGTTGATTGAATCTGCATTATTGTAACAATTATGAAAAAAATGTCTAGTTTATGTCTGCTTTTGGGCACTTGCAATAATTTCTGTACTGAATTTGAAAGCTTCCTGGCATGAAAGATTCTCTATTTTTCTTCTTCTGTTCTTGTCTGGAGACCCATCCCCAATTCTCCATTGGTAGAGACAGATTAATACTTAGAATTACTACGGGCAATTGGACACCCAGACAAGGGCGTAATTTTCTATTCCAATCCAGCTGGAATGTTGAATCGAGAATCTAGCCAGTCGTAATCCACGATTTTTTTTTCAGATCAGCCCCCGTGACTACACCACTCAAACACTGTAACATCAGATTGGTTTGTCGCCATTGTTCTTGTAAATCAGATTTTATTGCTGGAACCAGCAAATGTGGTTGATCATTCCCATATTAGTAGTACACTAGTACTTTTATTATCATTATTCACATTATACAGTTTTTTTTAAAAAAAATCACATTGTACAGCTACCAATGCATCCAGTTGCCACGGCGGGTTGAATAGTCCTCCAGATGCCAAGTTGCCAAGCAGCACAAAAGACAGTCTTTGTAAACTGAATGCAAGACAGTCTTTCTAAACTGAACAGTATGTATTCCTACAAGACAGAGTCTTGCCAGTGCATTTCAAGGTTTCAGAGTTCAGACACAGGAATGAAAGGTGCATGTCCAAAGAGGTTCCAGAAGTTTTCAAACCTCAGGGAGGAGCACCTTGCTCCCCAAGGATTCAAGGAAGCTTGGCCCTTACTCTACCCAGCGCCCTCCCCGCACCGCACAGCATCTCGCAGTGGCTATAAAATGGCGGCGCGCCTCCCCCAGTCCCCCTGTCACTCCCTCCTCTGACACCAGACAAAGCACACAGCAGCACACGGCTCTTCTGTCCCCAAATTTCCGTGCCTTCCTGGGCAAGAAGACACCCACGGCGGCAATGGAGCGGCAGCAGCAGCAGGCAGGCCAGGCGCACCCTGCCGCGGCGCGGGCAGATCAAGGCGCGCATCTTCGCGAGCCTGTTCCGGTGTCTCGTCCCCAAGACCGCAGCGCGCAAGGAAGGCGGCAAGAGCAAGGAAGTCAGCAGCAGCCGCATCTCCCCGGGTGGTTGATGCCGTGATCCGAGCGAGGGGCATATGGTCTAGATTCTGGAGAATCAAGAATTGGGTCGCTGCGACCGGGTGAGAAATGCCGTGGCGCCGCTCCTTGAACCGACGGAGAGTCGGGGTTGGGGGCGAGCGGCATGAGTAAGCTGAATACAGTATGTGATGATGGTATGGCCGTATAGGATTCAGAGTTTCAGAATTCAGACCGGGGGCTGGGAAATCTGAATTCAGAAGCTTTCGATGGTCAAGTGGAGTCTCTGAACTCTGGCTTCGGCTGGAGTGCTCTGTACTCTCTAGCCTCTGTTCTTTAGCAGAAATTATGGTCTGTAGTGTGGGGATTTTTTCTCCCTTTCCTTTTGAGATCACTGTAATGTCGTGTGGGTATTTATGTCAAACGTTGTAACTGATGTGGTGGTAAAATTCTGTTCTGCTCTGCATTGCAATTGTGCACTCTGTTTCTTTCAGTAGAACAACCTTTTCTTCTTCTTGAATCTTCTTACCTACGATGCATGGATGTTTAATGAAAATTTGAAACTACAATGCACGGATTCTTACGGAAGCTTGTGTATTGGATACAAATGCTTCTTCTCCATCAGGTATCTGATACTGATACTCCTTCGATACGAATCAGACAAGCACTGAACATGCGTTCTGCCTCTGAGTGCAGATAGTACGTATCGGATTCAGAGTTTCAGAATTCATATTGGGAAGTTCGAAAGCTTGCTTTTGATGAACAGACGGAGTCTAACTCTGAACTCCGGAATCAGCCGTTGTGCTCTGTGTTCTTTAGCATTAGCCTGTAGCGTGCGGATTTCTTTTCCCTTTCCTTTTGAGATCACTGACGTGTTGGTGTTGATGTGGTGGTGATGAATTTCTGGTCAGCAATGCGGTTGTGTGATCTGTCTCTTCCGGCTGAAAAGCCTCTCCTCTTCTCCAATCTGATGCATCCATCTGGCTGTGTGTTCTCCTTGCTCCTCTGAAGGATGGCACATTTTCTTTGTTGGAGGGTCTTTACTCTCGTCCTGCCAAATCGAGGTGTTTGTGCTTCACGGCGAAGTCTTGCCCAGGAAGCTTATCTGCTGATTGGGCCCGACACGGCATCGGCAGAAAAGTGGCGAGCCTTTTGGTCCCACTGACTGGCCGACTCGGACTGAAGCAGAACAAAATTCGGCGACTTCGTCTCTCGTCGATCGTCATCCACCCCGGCGCCTTTGGGAACCACTGGTTTTCTTTTCGTCGCGTGCGGCGCTTTTGCTCTCTCTTTTTTCTCACGTTCTATGATCATTAGGTGACGGGAGGGGCCCCGGTTGGCCAAAACGGCGTGGTTTCTCGCTCGGCGTGATACCTCATCTGGACTTTCATTAATCATTAGTCAAGCATTTCCCTATTGGTGCATAGTGTTAGAGTAATATCCTAAAGTCTTCCTCGGTGAAATGGCAGTTCAGTTTGCGAGATCTGCATAATTGTTTGCTGTTCAAAACTATGGTTTGCTTGCTAGTGAATCACCTGTGCGAGTAGGTCCCGCTTCATTAAGGAAGAAATCAATGGATTTTACTGGTCTTAGACTTCCTAAGTTCCTGACTAGACTTGACACGCTACTACATACTACTGAAACGTAAAATTAACCATCAGGCTTGTGAATAATATCATGGAACCCCTGCAGCTGCAGCTGGTTTTAGAAGGTGCTGCCATGCGGGCAACAAAAAATGGCAAAAGAGGCTGTCCCTCGAGGCCACAAGTATAAAAAGGGTAAAACTCATTCTCGCGTAACTGTAATTAAAATACGATGCCCGTGCGGCCCAACCGCAGAAGTCTTCTCTTAGGTTTGCAAGATCAAAGGTTAAAAATATGGGTTATTTTTATTTGGCCATTTTACTTTATAAAAAATGTTTAGGATGCAAAATGGACATATTTATTTAAAATAAATAATGAGGTCATGTGGACCAAAAGAAATGGGTAACAGACTAACAGTAGCACTACCCAATGCAACATTATAAATAGAACGACGAAAACAAACTGACAGAGAAACTCAGTGGCGGACCAGCGGGTAGTCCTTGTAGTCTCAGGAGTACCCTGTCTTTCGGCAACAGAGCAATGTGTCGTAGGCCTTGTTTAGATGTTTCGTGAAATTTTTTTCGAGTATGTCGGGCACACATTTGAAGTATTAAATATAGGCTAATTACAAAACTAATTACAGATTCTGTCAGTTCATCGCAAGACGAACCTAATGAGTCTAATTAATCCGTCATTAACACATGTTTACTGTAGCAATTTATTGTCTAATCAAGACCTAACTAGGCTCATTAGATTCGTCTCGCGAAGTACACTCCATCCATATAATGGGTTATTTTTTTGACTACATTTAATATGACATGCATGTGAGGGAACATGCTCGAAAAAATTTTCGCGAAACATCTAAACAGGGCCATACTGTAGCAAATATTGTTTAGCACTGTTGAACACTATTGGGTACTATTCCTCCACTGTAGGACTACCCAATAAAACAAACCTGGGTCCCCCAATGGAGAAACTCAATATATTGCATGAAGGAAAGTAGGAAACATGAGGTATTTTGGTCCTGATTAGTTCCACCCAAGACGCAAAAGGTTTTTATCCGGAGAACCGTGTAAGTTTACTTTCTTTGTGCACCTAACTAAATGCAAAAGGTTTTTCATATTTTTTACTCTCTGTTCGAACTAAGCAGGTCCTTTTTTTCCTCCTCCTTCTCAACATCGGAATTTGCTAGGATCCTTTCGTTTACGTACGTAGGTGTAGGGTTTTTTTTTTGTGCTTACTATATTTTCAAGTGTTAAAGGAATTGTCCGTCCTTCTGCCCCAAGGAGCCTGGCTAGGTGCGGCAAAACACGGTCCTGTAGCTGCCAGCTCACTGCCCACGATCGTTTGTTTCCAATGTGACGCATGCAAGACACAAGATCTTGGTTTCATTTCGCTTTCCCCGGCCCAGATTCCCCCGAGATCGCGCTCGCGCCTGAGTGGTACGCCACCTCTGCTCGGGGTTGGAGGTCCCCGTCCGTGACTTCAGAGCGAAGAAAAAGAAAGCCCCTCTCCCGTCTCGACAACACTCCGGGCCAGCACCCCCTGCACCAGCCGTCCGGCGAGAGGCTCTCCTCCCCCACGCCCTGGATCAGATGCCGGTCACGGTCGCGGTCGCGTTGGGGTGGTGGCGCTCGTCAACCTGCACATGTTCATTGAACTTGAACACGCCTGCGGATCCACCATCCTGAACCGGAAGAGACAAAGTGGTGGCCCGTGGCCCGTGGCCGGCCGGGGATCGCGCCATCGTCAGGACTCAGGTCAGGAGACAGAGACGGCAGAATGCAAGCGGAATCACGGGCCAATCCAGTGCCGCCGTCCAGACCAGAGGTGCGTCCATCCGGCGAAGCGCACGGCGGCGCTCGACGCGAGCCCGCGACGCGCGACTGTGGATAAGATCGGGGCGCGGAACGTGCGACTGGCCAGGATCAGTCCGACTGTCCGAGCCCAGAGAAAGAAAAGCAGCGCTGGCCGTTGCCGGTCGAAGCCCAGTCAACAAGTCGTCCAGGAGCCACGTGCGACGTAGTACAACCTAGGAGCCCCACGACGGCGAGTCGGCGACCTGACGACCTCTCATTTCCTTTTGTTCTGTTTGTGTTCTCCTTTTTTGGGTGAACAATCCCGATTCCTCCTCCGCGGTCACTGCGGTCCTTGTGGTAGCGGCGAGCTGTGCGCATGCATCGGCTGATCGGTGTCACATGCTCCGGTACCTGCGAACAATCGTCTGCCGCCGTGCACCGTGTGGCGTCGTATGTTGCTACGCGCGTCACTGGAGGGACGTCTCGAGCCCAAGATTTGCATCTGCGTCATCTCGCCGCGATCGAGTTGAAGGGACAAGGGAGGGATGCCGAGTGAGAGACGTGGGAGGTGCGACACGACACGATAGTCCAGTAGTATAGGGCTGATTAGTTTCATGGCCACAATTTGGCATGCCAAAACTTGGGTAAGCCAATTCGTAGGCTACCGTTTGGTTAGATGTCAAAATTTACTTATATCTAACAACTATTCTATCAAAGTCTTGTCAAGTTTTTTATCCACATTTTGGCATGTCAAAATTGTGGCATGCCAATTTTTTTGGTATGGAACCAATCAGGCCCTATCCATTCGTTTGTCTCCGTGTCGCCCACACACACCACGAGAGCTCACGTTCCAGATTGCCAATAGGCAACGGCTGAACGGCAACGGAGGAGATGGAGCAGACGATGTGCTGCCGGCGTCGCCAGCGGTGCTGACTAACGAGGGAGTGAGACACAAGATGGGGTAACTTCGTTTTCTCCTTGTGTACATTATAACTTCCGTACATACACTAAGCATGGCCTTCCTACGTCATATGCGCTACGTCATCATATTACCAAGCAGTGCATTTCATCTGCGAGGTGAAGCGGTGCTGGTTGCTAAAATGAGAGGCAGACCTGCGACACGAGCAACACGAGCAGATGCACGCATGCAATCGTGTTGAAATTAGAGGCATTTTACGTTATATTTTAATTCGAATTAAAGCATAAAACATGACATAAATAAAAGCATAAACATAAGTATGATCCAATGTGTTTGCAGAGAACATAAAGTATTCTATTGGTAATATAAAACACAAGTAATGAACAAGAGAGTTCATCAGAAAGTACCCAGAGGCGGGGTCAGTTCCGGAGAAACTAGATGCGCCGTTACCTGATATTGTTGGCCGAGCCTGTTCGATGTGGTCGATCGGGGCTTGACGCAGTGCAGGTGCGCCTCCAAGAAGTAGACGTACGCAGCGAGCAGTCACACACAGGCGCTCCCTAAAAACTTGATCGCCCTCTACTCCTCGGGTGCAGAGTCTCTGGTGAGGACGGTAGCTTCAGAGGCCCGCTCTTCTGGCGAAGTCCGTGCACGCAGATCGCCGGGACAGGGAAGCAAAAGCGCATCGCAGCAGGTATAGCTCGGTGTGGTAATACAACCATCAAATGGCCTGATAGTTACTAGTAACAGCCACCATTTAATCGTCAGTTACTAGATACTAAACGTCGTCATATAGCTTCAGTTACTAGTCATCAACCACGATCAAAAACTACAAAATCCGACCAAGCCCAGCCCATGTGGCGCGCGCGCGCGTGGCATCCTCTCATCCCTTCCTCAACTTTTCAATAGGTGTAGCATGGTTCCACCTAATAAGTTGGTTAGGAACCTTTTCAACTTACAAGTTGGTTTTATTCCAAATGTAACTACCACCACAAATGGGCCTTGGGATTTATCTGATTAATTAATTAATGGGTTGTGAGCCCAATTAATCTAACAGATCAATCGTAAGCTGCACGAAGAACAAGGAACTAAACAGAGCTCGCGTCCTAGAACCGGAGGAAAGCAGCTGCCAATGCCCAACAGGCAAAAATCCCCCTGCACTCTGTGTCGGCGTTCTCGATCAAGGACCGTTTTCAGCGTTCTCATCTCCATATGAATTTATCGTGTTGTGTGACGGTCCAGTTTTACCGCATTGCAGGCTAGCGGCAGCAGATAATTAGGGATCAACCGGATATTACAGGATAACCAAGGTGGGACGAAATTAGGGGGTGCGGGGGGGCTCAAGCCCCCCTACCTCCCTAAACTCCATGGATATCCCCTTCACACCCCATTCAATTTTTAGAGGAAAGAAAGAAGAAGAAGAAGGAAAGGATAAAATACTTCTCTAACTTCTAATCCTTTTTTTTTTTGAAGGGGTAACTTGTGGGGGAGTTCCTCACAGAACTTCATTTTCGATTAAAGGTGATACTTACATGTGGGGGGTGGGGGGGAGGGAGGTAGGGACACAGATGGGAGAGGGGTGGGGGTGAGGGTTTACAATACTGTTACAAGAATGTCTCTAGACATTGAACGAAAAGTAATCTATGGTCCTCCCTAAATCGCCAGGATTGTAGGTTTATTTCTGCCTTTAGACCCCACAACCAAAGGTTGTGTGTTGCTTGCAGCCTTGCACACCCTCAAAAATCACAACATTACACAGCTTCCAGATTTTCCATGATGCTACCAGGAAAAGGTCCATGAAGAACGTATTGCCAGCAACTGCCCTTGTCCCCATGATTCTCCTATGTATATTGTCATCATCTTCCCAAATACTGTTCACCAGAGACCAGCAAGTTTGCACGAAGGGGCAGTAAAAAAAACAGGTGATCCCGGGTCTCTCTAACTTCTAATCACTAAGTAGAGAATGACGCATCTACACCGGTTGGGAAACCCCCTTCAGCACCAGTTTCCCAACCGATGCTAATCTTCCAGTGCTAAAGGGGGTTCTTTAACACCGGGTTAAATACCCGGTGCTAAAGATTTCCATTAGCACCGGGCAGCAACATGACCCGGTGCTAAAGGTTTTAGCGCGCAAAAAAAATTAGATTGTTTCTTCTACTGCCTGTTTTCTCTCTCCTCTCTTCTCTTCCCTTCTTCTCCCACCGCGTTCTCCCTGTTTGTTCTTCAGGAGCTTCAATCAAGAACTTTGTTCTTCAATAGAGGAGAAAAGATATAGAAAACTTCACTTAATTATAACAATAAGCCAAAATTACAAAGCCCAAAATTACTATCACCAAGATTTACAGATTTTGCAACAAATAATCATCACACGATCTCAAGATTCTACAGATTCATACAACAAATATCGGATCCCGCGTGTGCCAGTGCGGCGGCGGTGCTCCAGCTCCGGCGGCCGCGCTCCAGCCGTGCCCGCCCCTCGCTCCGCCTCCAGCGCCGGCGCTCCGGCTCCCGCGCGCCTGCGCTCCGGCGGCCGCGCCCACCCGCGCTCCAGCCGTGCCCGCCCCACGCTCCGCCTCCAGCGCCGGCGCTCCGGCTCCCGCGCGCCTGCGCTCCGGCTCCCATGCGCGCACGCGCCTGCGCTCCGGCGGCCGGCTGTCACGGCGCCGCGCTCGTGCTCCAGCTCCAACGCGCTCGCGCGCCCGCCCGCCCTCCAGCCGGGCACGCCTGCGTGCTCTGGCGGCCGCGCGCTCCGGCGGCCGCGCCGGCGCTTCGGCTCACGCGCGCGCGGCACGCCCTCCAGTCGCGCCCGCCTGCGCTCCGGCCTGCCTGCGAGAGAGATGAGAGAAGGCAAGTGAGGAGAAAGAAGGTTGCAGAGGAAAGAGAGAAGAGATTGAAGAAAAGAAAAGAAGGGAGAATAAGTGTGCCCGCCGGCTTGCCTGCCTTCTCGATTTGCTCATCGCATTAGCACCGGGTGGTTGCCACAATCCGGTGCTAAAGGCCACCCATTAGCACCGGGTGCAGCCACCAACCGGTGCTAAATGTCTGAGGGCATTTAGCACCGGTTAATGACTGCACCCGGTGCTAATGGATGACCTTTAGCACCGGATGTTTTCACCAACCGGTGCTAAATTCTTCCTACCTCTCTTTTCAGGCTTCAAACTTTTGAACCCGGTGCTAAATGCACATTAGCATCGGGTCTAAAAAGGACCGTTGTTTATGTGTTCCGCGGATGCCTCATTCTCTTGTAGTGAATGCTAGATTCACCACTACTCTAGTCTCTCTGTTTTTTTTTTTGGGGAAATTGTACTACTCCAGTCTCTAGCTGATGATTTCACGCATTTCTTCGATATAAAACCTTCTATAACAACAAACGAACGAACATGAATCACCAACAAGCGACTTCGCAAGTATGACAAGCTCCCGTTTCCACTTTCCACTCTCCCAGTGGGCGTGAGAGCCTCGCCTTGCCTATAATGACTAGCACGGACAAGAGGGGAAAGACTAGCAAAGGCGCGCACGTTTATCCTTTTATGAGTGCGAGCCCGACTTGAGCCAGCGATCTGAGCTGAGAGAGTCGAGCGAGCGGACTGTGTGACATAGGCCCATACCCATCCACTTCCACTTGGCTGGTTCCGTATCGTGCATACGAGTATATACACACATCGGCACCGAGCCAGCCATCGGCTAATGATCACGCACCCTCATGGCCCCCATATGACAGAGGCAACGTCCCTTACCATGCACCAGCCAATGATCGATCACGCTCTGTGAGGCTCGGACTAGTCGCCGGACCGGGCGCAATTATTTTACTCGTAAGCGCGAGTTGTGTTTGTTTTGAGCACATGGCATGTAGTACCTCTATAAGAACAACCCCCCAACTGTGCACACCTCGCCTCAGTCCACACGAAACCACTCTCGCACTCGGGCGGCTCCGCCTCTCGGCCCCCTCGCCACCACCACTCCTGCGCGTGCCGGCGCGCTCGTGACGACACGCACCTTCGCCGCGCGCGCCATGGACGGGCAGGACGGCGACAGCAAGCAGCAGGGGAAGGCCCACGGGAACCCGTACCCCAAGAGGGGCTCCATCAAGAAGCAGATCATCAAGGACTGGACCGGCGGCAGCGGCAGCGGCAACGACAACGGCGGTGGCGGAGACGCCAGCGGTGGCTCCGCCGCTGCCGGTGGCTACTCCGGCGCCGACTGATGCATGGCGCGCCGCGCGTGCGCCGGCGCGTGGGAGCTGAGCGAGAGCCCCCGTGATGGTATGTTACTTGGTGCTCAAGTTTAATTTGTGGCTGCCGCGCGGCCGGCCTGATGGATTACCTCCTAGGCAACTAGGCTAGCTAATTACCGGTTGCTAATTAAGCCTGCGGATGGTCGTGGGGATGGAGGATGGTATGGTGGTGTACAAAATGGACCGTGCGTGTGTGTGTGTTTCCGCTGCTTGGCTGTGTAACTTTGTGTTCAATAATTCTGGATTAATCGATGGGCCCGCGGCTGAACTGAATGGTCACTTTTATTTTATCATCGCGGCTGTTCTTGTGTGAGCGTAAGGATGCACGTTTACCTTTGCTGTACCCTCGCGGTCTCGCCTCGATCAGATTCATGGGTGTGCGGTTTCGTCGTCTCGAACCAGGGGCATACTCAGCGGTCAGTGCTGCTGACTGCTGTGTATCGACTGGGGAAAACATTTTTGGCCAGTGCTGCGCTGTATCCATGTTTCAGTCTTCCTTTTGTGTTATGCGAATAATTGTGCAGATTTTTTTTTAACAGAGAACACGCTAAACTCTTTGGGGGAAAAACTCCTAAACTAGCACATTCCTATTACTACATTGGCGTGAATAACTGGTAATTAACATTTAACCACTGTGATTTAAAAAAATCGACGATTAGATTCAGGAGAACATGTTCGCTTGGGGTTAAATCCACTGCGCAGCCGGCGATCTTATCCGATCCGTACCCTGTTCCATTCTGTAGATTCCTGCGCAGCGCTAAAAAAAGTCCGCATGATGATGACTTTTAAGATAATCCGGATACAGCTCACACACGTGCTGCCCACTCGCACGTGTGGGGAGTTTTCTCGCGAAATCAAGAACGAATCGTGTAGGATCGCCAACAAAACCTAACATTTCCGGTTTATCCCTCTCGGGCATCTTCTGTTCAAACTATTAGCTCGATCGGCTCCCAGTAACACTAGTCATGACTCGTGAGCACGCGCACTAGATGGATTCGGCGTTAAGATAATCCGGATACAGCCCCTGCTTGTTCGTCGGTGGCGTCCGGTTTTCACTTTCCGTAGACTTTGGATTGACCAAAAGCCAACCACTCGTTCGTTGGCTATCGTCATCATTCAAACACGTCACGGGCTCGCGTCATTGCTTACGTGATCGTCTGTGTTTTTTAGAGAAGTGTGATATTTTTTTTAGAAACCGGGTTATATTTCGTTCATAGATTTGGTGATTACGGCTCATATTACAAAGACACCCTTCAGAGAGGGTGTAAGTTGTTTGATTTAGGAGGCTTTGCTGAGCGTTCAGGATGCCTTGGGCCTCTCTGATTCTTTCCATTTTGCCTCTCATGTATATGTAGGCCCAATTTTGCTTTGGAGCTCCGAATGGGCCTCCACGGATGTCTTGTTTGTAAATGTAGCCTGCAAGCCTAGAAAAGAAGGCTCAAGATCCTGATTCGCATGGTTTGCCACTTGGTGACCAAACTCGTCCAGTTAGCCCACGAACATACCCGAACCAGAACCCGTCGAGTTGGCCCATCATCCAGCCCATCTAGTTTACGCTCGCGCTTGTCGTCGTGCACTCGTGCTCATGTTGTGTCTTTCGCGAGAAGAAAGCGAGCTAAACGCTCTGTGGGGTCCACCTATACATGGCCAAACGGGTCGCCTGGCCCGGCCTGGCCCGGGGCCGGCCTGTATTGGCCCAGCCTAATTGTCGTGCCAGGCCGGGCCAGCCCACGTGCCTATCTAAAGGCCCAGGCCCGGCCTCCTTGTATCATATGCAGGCCAGGCCGGGCCAACAGCCCGACAGGCTGGGCAGGCCGGACGGCCCATCAGCCCACCAAGGCGTCGGTGACCTAGGCCGAGAGAGAAGGCGCCGCAGCTCCTCTTCCGACGCCAGCGCCACCGCGAGGCCCGCCGCCGCCAACGCCAGCCTCCGCGCGCGGCACAGCTTGAGGCCACTGGAGACGTGCCCCTGCCGGGCGGCCCCGCCCTCTCCCTGGTGCCGGCGGAGCTTGAGGCTGTCAGCCTCACCGGCGCCCGCAGATCTAGGCCGACGAAGGGAGCGAGGAGGGGCGAGGCGAAGAGGGAGGCGGGCGTCAGAGCGGCTAGGAAGGAAGAGGAGGGTGCGGCGGGCGGAGAGGGAGGTGGGCGTCGGACTGCCGGAGCGGCGGGGAGGGAAGAGGAAGGCGCGACGGGCGGGCAGGGAGCTGCCCAGCCGGGGACGGGGAGGGAGAAGGAGAGCGCGGCGTCGGCGCAGCGGGAGAGGAAGAAGAGGGCGCGCGCGTGGTCACAGACTTGCAGGGAGGGAGAACTGAGGAGAGGGCCGCCAGCCGGGGATGGGGAGGAAGAAGGAGACGTCGACACAGCGGGGGAGGAAGAGGAGGGCGCGGCTTGGCCGGGAGGAGAGGGGCGCGATGGGAGATTGGGATGAGATTAGGATTTGGTCAGCGGAGTGGGGGACTGGGGGTGGGGTAGTTAACGGGCCGCGGTCGGGCCGCCCGTTATACAGGCCGGGCTTCGTGCCAGCCCACGTGCCGATGTAGCGGCCCAGGCATGGCCTGCTACTTCAGGCCGTGCCGGCCCGGCCTGATCCGCTGCCGCGCCTGGCCGTGCTGACACCGGGTCAAAACTGGCCAGGCTCCGTGTTCGTTTAGCATGGCCCATCTGGCCAACTATAGGTCCACCCCAAAGCGGAGCTGCCGTGGCGGACGCCGCCCCCGCCGGACGGCTGCGGTCGCGCGGGGATGGGCGCAAGCCGATAGGGAATCTGCCATGGAAGTCCCCATCACCATCGGTTTCGCGCGAATCACCGCCGCGCGGGGCCACCACCCGTCGTCGCGGCGCGCCGCTCGCTTTTTGATGCGGTTGGTTCGGATTCCCCGCAGCACCAACGGGCAAAGGCCAACAGGGAGGGGTGGTGCCATTTTTTTAGCCGCCCTAGTACACAACACACCCACCTTGGCCGCCTCGGATAAGAAGATGCTCAGTTCCGTTTCGTCGCTCCCCTCGTCCATGGCTTTCGCTGATACCGTGCTTTTCATCGTCTTTCTCCGCGCCATTTTTTTTGCACAAAACTGCAGTGATCAATGGATCCGAGGCCATGGTTTTGTCTACTGATACTTCAAGTCGAAGGCAGGTCACTCGTGTGCTTTCACGTGCTAACTGCAGTTTGGAGACCCGCTTAAACACTGGTTTAAAAGATTACATTCCAAAATCTTTTCACCAACGAGGCCTTAACTTTTAACCGATCTTTTGGGTCGTCCGTGGTCTGGCACCGAGCCACTCAGTCTGACTAAAACTGGAATTCGGGTACCAAAATACGGAGTAGATTTCTTTGCAAGTTGCCGTTCACACGCCCGTCTTCCCGTCAACAAAAAGTTCTTCGAAAGATCGGCAGGACCGAACGGTCAGCTTCAGGCCAGGCAGCTAAGGTTTTTCAAAAAATCAAACAAGTGATGTATGGGCATCATGTTCTGCTTCGGAAAAAATGGCTGCTGCAACGGCAGATTGCACACTCTAGTTTTGGCTTTTGGGCCAGGCGGCTAGGAGTCATCGGCGGAGCAACGTGTTTCCATCGATACTCGTTCAAGAACAGCTACAAGCATTTGATGTTCGTCCCACTCAGAGCTTCGGAGTTCTGCGTGAGAAAAGGATACACGGAGATGAAAACTTGGACCGAAACTTCTGAAGAAGCAGAAACGGATCTGCGTGTCTGGTCCGGTGTACCCATTGCTGGTCGTCTGATCGTTTGCAACTGCATCCCCGTTCACGCCAATCTGCACCAAACGCATGGGCATGGGTTTCAAGGACGGTTGGCCCAGCGAACAGTGTGCGAGATGGATCAGGCCGGCGGCACACTGCACGAGGCAGCAATTTTTCAACTGGCCAGGCGCCACCAACCACCGTGCGTCCGTCCGTGCCTCACGGTTCACGCGCCCGGCGCGCCCGTGAAGCCGTGAACCGTCGCCGTTAACTGCGCAGGCGTGCGGAGGGGGCCACAGCTTCCACCGTCTGCCTACGCCCTACAGTGAAGGGGCAAATGCGTAAAGTCCCGTGCGTCCAGATGGCAGGTCACCATTGCGAATCACGCGTCACGCCCGTCCAAATGTACCTCCCGCCCAGCCGCACGATGCACCCGGTATCGGATCGGGTGGCCAGGATGCGCCCTGCGAGAAGCTTCCCTTTCCCCGAGCACCCCTCTCCTTCCGCCCTCTCTCGGTTCTCGCCATATAAACCCCTGGGGGGAGCGTGGCTGCCATTCGACCCATAAGCTTTTGTGATCTCTCCACACAGCCGCATCGCATTCCCCGATCCGAAGCTCCCCCGCTCGCAGCCATGGCGAAGTGCTACCCCACCGTGAGCGCCGAGTACCAGGAGGCCGTCGAGAAGGCCAGGCGCAAGCTCCGTGCCCTCATCGCCGAGAAGAGCTGCGCCCCCCTCATGCTCCGCCTCGCGTAGGCCTCCCTCTCGTCCCTCGTCTCTCCCCTACCTAACCCCGTGCGGGCTTTCGGTTCCGGATCGTTGGGGGAAGTTTTGGGTGGGCCTGATCTGGGCTTTCGTTTTTGGTTGTCCAGATGGCACTCGGCGGGGACGTTCGACGTGTCGACGAAGACCGGCGGCCCCTTCGGTACGATGAAGTGCCCGGCGGAGCAGGCGCACGGCGCGAACGCGGGTCTCGACATCGCGGTGCGGATGCTCGAGCCCGTCAAGGAGGAGTTCCCCATCCTCTCCTACGCCGATCTGTACCAGGTGGGCCCGCGATCTCGCACCGATCTGGTCCGACGCTTCGATCTGGCCCCAAATGGATGTGGCTTCTGACAGTTTTTTGTTATCTGTTTTACTGTAGCTTGCGGGAGTTGTGGCTGTGGAGGTGACCGGTGGACCTGAGGTCCCCTTCCACCCCGGTAGGGAGGTGAGATTTATCCTCCTTTTTCTACTGCCTTTGGGGTTTTGCCTGGGTTTAACCCTTGGTTCGAAATGGCCAAGGAGGGAGGGTGGGAAGGTAGTATGTATGCCGTATGGTGAGATCCTGGTTTGGTGGGTGCCTCTTATAGACAGCCATATCCATTTATTAATGGCACGTGATCTTATAATTTTATTGACATCGGATGGTTGAGGCCTATTGCTGATATCTGTGTCTTCTTGCGTGGTGGGTTGATTGTTTGCTTGATTTGTCTACTATTTTACCAATCGGTATGGTAACAGCTAGAAATGGTGGGCCTCTGTGATGTCAAAATAACATTGTAAATCACTGCAATGTTTGTCCATATAGGCATATATGATGTGCCGCCTTCAGCCTATGTATAGGATCAAGGTTTCTTAATTGTTTGTTTGTACCGATTCATTCCTTGATTCGTGTAAACATGTGATTGGTGATTCAATTAAACAAAAAACTGTATCTAGTTAGATCCAGTTATAACAAAACATGTGACGACACAGATCAATCACCTTTCATCAAATTTTACATCCTAAAAATCTGGATCTAACTTCATTTTTTCTTCTTCTTTTGTGTTCATTTTACAAGAATTACTAAACAGCCTGTACTGTTGAAATGCTCTATTAATCTTGGGGAAAATCTCTTGTATGCATCATTTTGTATTTGTGTTATCTGTCAAGAGGTCATGAGCTTTTTGTTATAAACTTTCAGTTTTGCTTGTTGGATTCTTGTGCATATATTGTTCAGTGAATTGGTGGGCAGGTGTGTAGGTCTGGATCACAGAACCAATCTGTCGTCTACATATGTGTTGGCCAATACAATATCATATCTCATCATCTTGTGTTTGTTTGGGTGGGTGTCCTGTTGTCATGTCCGTGGATGTGTTGAATTTGCCTCACTATGGGTCTACATATGTGTTGGCCAATACAATAGCATATCTTGTCATCTCGTGTTTGTTTGGGTCGGGGACCTGTTGTCATGTCCTTGGATCTTTTGAATTTGCCACACTATGGTTTGAGTATGAGTATATTCGTTGTATGGTGTCAATAAAGATTCTCATGGCGTCTAGATGGTTCTGATTGCTGTGTTCTGATGGTGATGTGCATTATTCAGATTATGCACACATGTGGTCCCTGTTGATACGTTGTCGAAATATACATATACAGGTTATCAACTTTGTGTAGTTTTTTCCCATGATTTGTGATTCCATAGTGTCAGGTGAAAGTAATTTGGTGTATCATTGTTTTCTTTCCAATCTTTTGCCTCCTGATTATCTATATAGATAAGACATGATGAGTGATAGTCTTATTTGTTTGATCCCTTTTTGGTCATGACAATTTTGGTTAATGCTCACATAGACTTTTCCTTTTTATCGACAAGGAAGCTTTATTAAATTTGAAGGGCATTACATATTTACACCTTTCCTTTGTCTTTTTCAGGACAAGCCTCAGCCCCCACCCGAGGGCCGCCTTCCTGATGCTACTAAGGGTAGATCTTTAATCTTTACTGTTAACACGAATGCTGACTGTTGGTTGTATTCACGATTCATCCTTGTTGGGGGCTTTGTTATCACATTTATGTTTAATCTCATTTTAAAATTGACACAAGGACCGCTACTTAAAGCTTGCTCTGTCTTTTGAACCAGGTTCTGACCATCTGAGGCAAGTTTTTGGCAAGCAGATGGGCTTGAGTGATCAAGACATTGTTGCCCTCTCTGGTGGCCACACCTTGGTTTGTTGCTGTCCACTCACGTTTGCTTCATAATAGTGTAATATGTACGCATGCATTGATGTTGTTTTCTTGAGTTCTCTTTAGGGAAGGTGCCACAAGGAGCGGTCTGGTTTTGAGGGGGCCTGGACTCAAAACCCGTTGGTCTTTGACAACTCTTACTTCAAGTGAGTACTGCTTTGACTAAAGGGTACTATGTAACTACCTTTGTTGTCTCATTCCTGGGCAGCTGAATGTTATTAGACACTAATAGCCATTCCATCTCTGTATTATTTCTGTAGGGAACTTATGAGTGGTGACAAGGAGGGTCTCCTTCAGCTCCCAAGTGACAAAGCTCTGCTGAGCGACCCTGTCTTCCGCCCTCTTGTGGAGAAATATGCTGCGGTATGTCTCCAGTTAATGCTATCCAGATTTTGGAGACCTTAAAAGACATACTAATTGTTGATTGTACTACAGGATGAGAAGGCTTTCTTTGATGACTACAAGGAGGCCCACCTGAAGCTTTCTGAACTGGGGTAAGTAACCTTCACTGAATTTATGCTTGGTCAGTGTAACAAACCTGATTGTTTACCTTGTGGGGATGTAGGTTTGCTGATGCATAAATGGAGGATCCTAGACTACCATGTACTGCAGCTTGTGTGGGATCGTGTAATCTTCTTTTGCATCTGGAGTCAGTGTGAACCAGCAGATTACCAAGTATCTTCTCTGTAATAAATTTGTTGCCTTGGCCGCCCTAGGTACTTTGATGATGTTTGAATGGGGGCTATTTGGCTAGACTCTGATGCTGTATGCCACTGAAAGTACGATCTATGGTCTATCTTGTGAATGCAGTACGTTCTGGTGCCTTACCATGTTTCATTCAGTGCATGCCTGAGATATTGTGCTGTTCTGCCCTTTTTTTTCTTGGATCTGGTTTCCCTTGTTTTATTCTCATCTTGTGTGGTGATGAAGTTGCTTGCTTGACTGCTTGAGCTATCTGTATAGATTCCTTGTGGTGTTGTGTCGACTGGTTGAGCATTTGAGCTGTGTTCAGGGAGAGAATTCTTGGTTCGAAGACTGTTTTTCTCAAAGCACTGATATACGCCTGGTTTCCTGTCAGCTATACAGTTCGGGTTCGGCTTGTCAAGATATCCTGTTATCACTCGCCTCGTTAATCTGTAGGGCCTCCGGAATGTGATTTGCGAGGAGCTGGATGAGAAAAAAAAAACTCTCATGGCAGTTTTGCAGTAGAGAATGAAGGGAAAATCCTGTTGATGCAGTCATACTTGGTTTGGTAGATATACTCTTTATGTACTTCACTACCGATTTCATAGAGTTAAATTGAATCGTGGTTTAAAAATTTAAGTTTTGCATGGGTCAAGTATGCGTGTGCTAAGTTCCAGACTTTTTTAAAGGCTTAAAGGTTATGCCATTTTACAGAATTGCAAAAGGTTGGATACTTAAGTCTTGCACAAGCTGGTACATTGAAATTCATGCTCCAAACCTTTTTATTCATGGTACAAACGATTACAACAACTCCTGAAACTAGTAGCGACAGCATACACAGCCTTTACACTGACAGGTTGGTGTCCTCGAATATTAACCAACAAACAAATGCAATGTTCAGTCTACCCGGCTCTTCCATCTCACTCCTATTTACAAACAAACACGCATAGATGGGAGCCATACATCTGGGGGATTTCAATCTAATATCGGAAATTCGGGTTCATTTCGATGGCCTCGTTGAAAATTAACTGCTTCATTTGGTCTTCAGTCAGAGCCTGCTGCTCGAAGTCGAACGAGAATGGCTCTGTGCAGATGGGCTCGTCAGCGATATCGTGTAATCGCTCCAGGTACGGGTGGTCCAGCGCCTCTTCAACTGCAAGGCAAAAGAAATTTCGGTGAGAACTGAAATCAGTCAGACATCAGACCTAGACCCTAACGAATTCAGAGAATTAAAACTCTGCTAGTCTGGACCCAGTACAGGAGTCTGAAGTAAAACTCTGATAGTTTGAAATCAATCAAGGAGTCTTTGAAGTAAACACTCTTGGAATATAAATTTTTAGACTATTAGTGGTGTTTGTTTCTTTACATCTTAAACATGTTTATTCTGTGCATAGTCATCATCACCACTTCGACAAAAGCAATGCGGAATTGCAGAGAAAGCTCCAAAGCAGGGATAAAATATGCGAGTTTGGGTCAAAGCAGCGGCACAGCAAATTGAAGCGAGTTTGGATGCATACAAACAACACTCCTCGGCAAGTACAACTTTGACGACTCGGATGCGTAAGATTTGGAAAAAGGGAAAAACAGAACGACAAAGAAGAGAAGTTTCACAGTTTTTGAAGGAATGTACACAAAGGTTCTGTCTTGTGGCAAAGAAATTTTATATGACTCTTTTTTTTTTCTATGTTCTAACTTGCTATGGATCAGCTTCTTCTTATTAGCTGAATATTTGCAAGCCCACTGCAGTAGTGTACTGTCAGTTGGTAGGCAACAAACTGAACAAAAGAAAGATTCAATCTAGCAGGACTAGCAGCACCTTAAATAGAAGGCTAATATATATTTCAACACAGAATGACAGAAGTGACGCCCCCTTTTCTGTTAGACTGATATGGCCTGGATTCAACGAAGAAACCTAGCAAACCCTCTTATTTTGTTGCTTTAGATTAGTAGAAGTTTCTACTTGTGACAAAGAAGAGAAAGAATGCATTTGAACCTGACCAGTTCCAGTCAAGATACTAAAATTTGGGCGGACAGACCAAGCTCATGCCTCATGGTACGCCTCTCCTTTTGACCGGACGCCAGTACTACCATGTCTACTCGATGCCTCTCTTGAAATGCGAGTGTTTCCTTGCCACAGTAGTGAGTGCCCCTCACATGGTGATGGTACTAACCACCGACGTCAATATGGTAGTGACTCGACCCACTGGTCAACACGGCACAATAATAGAAAATCACACGTGAACTACTCTAGATTCAGCAGCCGCCGCACGAGTTGCACAAGGAGAAATGAAAAGGCAAACGTAAACCGCGGCGGCTGTGACTGACCTGTGATCCTCTGCAGCGGGTTGAAGGTGAGCATCCTCTCGATGAGGTCCAGCGCCACGGGCTGCACCCTCGGGAACAGGCTCGCGAACGGCCGCCGCGGGAACTGCGGCAGGTGCCGCATGTACTTGCGCGCGTCCTCGTTCCGGATGAACCCCAGCTCCTCGTCCGTCGGCGTCCCGATCACCTGCCCACCACGAGCAGCGTCGAAAGCGTCAGATATATAGTACATAGAGAAATGCCATCGTGATCGTGTCGATCCGCGACCGAAGTTTACCTCGGTGATGAGGCGCATCTGGTGCATGTGGTCGCGGCCGGGGAAGAGGGGCTGGCGGTTGATGAGTTCCATGAAGATGCAGCCGACGGACCAGACGTCGATGGCGGCGGAGTAGTCGGTGGAATTGAGCAGGAGCTCGGGGGCGCGGTACCACCGCGTGACCACGTACTCCGTCATCATGTCGCTCTCGGAGGAAGGCCGGGCCAGCCCGAAGTCGCAGATCTTGAGGTCGCAGTTGGCGTTCAGCAGCAGGTTGCTGGGCTTGAGGTCGCGGTGGATCACGTTGGCCGAGTGGATGTACTTGAGCCCGCGCAGGATCTGGTACAGGAAGTACTGCGACGACAACGCGACGACACGTACAAAATCGTTAGCAAACTGATGGCGACACCGTCGATGGCGTCTTGTCTGACTGGTTCTGTCATCAGGAACAGTCTTGCCTGGGGATCACATTCACAGCTTTTCAGTTATTAGCTAGGAGTATTTACCTGGCAGTGCTCCTCCGAGAGCTCCTGGTTGGAGCGGATGATGTGGTGGAGGTCCGTGTCCATGAGCTCGGTGCCGATGTACACGTCGTTGAACGACTGCGGGATCGGCGGCGGGATCACGTCCCGGAAGCCTATGATCTGTTGTGTGTTTAATTCCGTGCCCAAATGGACAGCAGCCGGCGTCAGGTGTCATTTCAGGCGCACAAAACACATGTAGGAGGAGGGAGTAACTGAATCGCGAATCACGGCGCGTTTGCGTGTGCCATGCGTGCTTACGTTCTCGTGGTCGAGGTGCCTGAGCAGCTTGATCTCCCGGAGCGTGCGCTTGGCGTCCATGTTGTTGTCGAAGGCGTTGGCGATCTTCTTGATCGCCACCATCTGCCTCGTCTCGAAGTTCATCACCGAGCTGCGCGCATCCGCACAGAATTTTATTTTTTTTTTCATTTCAGAACAAAATCAACCACTCCTAATAGCGCGTCAATTCGATTCGAGAGCTCACCAACCACTCTGCACTACTACTAAATTTAACCAAACCTGCTGGATCAACTGCAGTACTCTTGTACTTTTCCCCCCCCAAAAAAAATTGGGAACTGATTGGTCCTATCTTATCAATCCATGATTATCTTCCTATGAACTAAGAACCCTATCACTCGCCAATCATCCGCAATCAACTTGGCCACTCGCAATCGCAAGAAAACTATCGATCAGCCGCAATCCGCAAGGGTCGAACGACAGAACGTACCAGACGATCCCGTAGGCGCCGCGGCCGATGGGCATGATGGGCGGCTGGTACTTGTTGGTGATCTCGAAGAGGTTGCCGAAGATGTTGTACTGGAGGAACCGGCCGCCGTGCGTCAGCGTCGGCCGGAACTCGGCGACCGGAGCCCCATCCACGCCGCCTCCGCTCATCCTCGCTCCCCTCCCTGGCTTATCCCCTCTTCTCCTCGAAGAAGCCCCCGAAGAAGAAGACGACCTGCTCACTCCTCGCAACACAAGGACGAGCCCAAATCAGGCAGATTGACTTTATCGTCTCCCCCTCTCGACCGATTTGTCAAAAGAGGAAGCGCAGGCCAGGGTTTTATAAAAGGAGGGCGGCGGCTGGAGAACCAGCGTTGCTGGCCCGCCCCGCTGCCACCGGGAGGGGAGGGGAGGGGAGGGCGAGGCGGACTAAACTCCAGCTGAGGAAGGTTACGAGAAACCGAGCTGGAGTAGACCACGGGGCCTGCACGACCCGTCGACCCCCCCCGCCCGATTTCCACGCGAGCGAGCGCGAGGGACGGACGGTGCAGATGGGAAGCCGCGACGGATCCGACGGCGGGCTGGGCGTTTCAACGGTCAAACGAGGGCGCACCAACCCGGTCGGGATGCTGGCGTGGCACGCGGTCCGGCTGACGGGTGGGGCATGCGCGCGCCATGCCGCGTCGTGGGCCCCACGTGTCAGTAGAGTGGGGCCTGCGGGTTCAGGGGAATTGGCCCGTAGCCGCCGACGCGTTTTTTGGTTGGCGCTGGGACGCTGGGCGCGCCGGATCGGACGGCGACGGGGCGAGAGAGAAGTGGCGTGGCGGGTCGGTCTGGTAGTGGCCGTTGGGCCAGGGCTGATGATGCGGTCTGCGTGGCCGGGCCGTGCCCGTGGCGCCGCGGCGTTTGACCGGGCGCGGCGTCATGTCCCGCTGGACGCTGGTTCAAGCCGCGGCGACGTGTGGAAAGGGGAACTTGTAAACCCCCCTGCGTGCCGACTCCAAAGCAACGGTTGCCTTGTTGGTCGTTCAGCTCGGGCCCGGGTGTGCTCCGTCGTGAGTGATTCGTTTGCTCTGTCGCTGGCGAGGCTACGGTGTCCCTGCGCCGTGTAACATTGATACGAACAAAATCTATAGTAGGGCTGTGCAGACACGGTCACGGATGAGAAAAAACACAACGATACAAGTAAGCCAAAAGAAAGAAATGGAATAGTTAGATCTAAAATGCGCGGACAGGGACAGGGGGGACTGAAAGTTCCTGGAATTAACCATGTTGCTGTGACCACCAAGATCTTTCTTCTGGAAAGTAATTGTGATCGTAAAGATGGCGACAGCAACTATGGGTAATGCGTGATTTATCGCGTGACAGTGGAGACTTCGATCGAGAGTGATCGGAAACAGTTCAAAGAAAAGTGGAAGTAGGCAAGTGCCCATCCCGTCCATGCTTAGTCAGTTAGTCGCAAAATGATTTGAAGCAAGAAAGGACGGCCAATCTGTCATCCAATGGCGGTAAAAGTGATTGTGATTTGTCAAGGGCGTACTTTGCCTCGTCGAACAAGTCCATCTGTTACGCGGTTCAGAAAATCACAAACAATGCAAACTCATTTGCGTGTACTGCTGATTAAAAATAGGCATCAGGATCAACCGGTGATATTATTATTATTACTACTCGCGATCGCCAGTTTCGCTGTCGATCCAAATATTAATCGTCAGTCATGAGATAGAGATACCTAAAAGTGCCGAAGAGGATACTCTTACCGTTAAGCAGGGACCCTGCAAGAGACAAGTTCGAGACATGGCGGCTCGATGCAGGATTATTGCAGGTTATTTTACTCCAAGCTTATGGTCCAGTGCCGCACCCCCTGGTCCTAAAATTTCCCAGAAAAATGGCCGAACGGATGACTGGATGAGGAACACTAGCAACTAATTTGATGTGTACTGCTAACAGTACTGTATCGCCCGGCCGATTGGAACAAGGGAGGCTAAGAAACCGAGGTCATGATTGTGAAGCTCTCAACTTTCTATTATTTTGCCGGGAAAGCGTCAGTGAGGGCGTGATGCGCGAGCTGAGCAAAGTATCTCCCGTTCCCTGTTTAATGTTTATTCTGCGGGTCGCTGGGCCCCAATCTATCATTTTTTTTTTGTTGCCCCAATCTTTCAGTTCGGGAGAGGGACAAGTTGCTGAAGTTACGGGCATTCATGTACTGTACTAGTATCATCTGAATTTTAGTTTGAAAAAAAGGTCGTGCAGTCTCATAAGATATCATACTTGGCGTTCGGGGCGTTTGAATCCAGATGCTAAACTTAGCTGTCACATCAGACGGAGTTAGGATGTCGAACGGAGTTTTCAATTACCAATAAAAAACAAATTACAGATTTCATGAGTACTCCATGAGACAAATTAATTAAGTATAATTAATCCATCATGTTTACTGTAGCACCACATTGTCAAATTATAGACTGATTAGGCTTTAAAAATTTGTCTCGCAAAATTGTTGCAATCTGTGTAGTTAGTTATTTTTTAAATTTATATTTAATACTCCATGTATATAAAATTCTTTTCAATGTGATAGGTGCTAAACTTTAGTCAGTTGGATCCAAACGGGGCCTCAGTATGTTTGCATCGTGCAAAAGTTTGGTTATTGTAGGTACATCATATGTTTGCTGTGATGACATCGAGGCGGATTGAGCAGTCAGTATGTTAATGATAACGACCGGGATAATGTTCTCTTTCTAAAACTGTCTGGTGGTATTATATAACTTACTAGGTGATTCCCCGCGCGTTGCAGCGGGATTTGAAGATTTTCGGTGAACTGAATCACTGTGGTTGTTTAGTTGCTCGTAATGACAGTGCACTTGTAGAGATTACCCCGAAAGTCATATGACCTATCTCTTGATGCAAATCGTAAACTTTTATGTTACTTTTAAATAGATAAAAAATAATAAGACATAGTCTAATGAATAGAAAATGTGCACCAAGTTACAATTAATGCATCTTAGTTGGGTTGTTAATGCACCTTAGTGGAAGGAGTTGATGTGGCTTCATGAGAGTTGAGAGAAATCCTTAGTGGGGACCTCCTATATAGTTATAGTAGATACAAGTAAACTTTACTAAGGATTTCTCTCAACTCTTATGAAGCCACATCATCACCTTCCACTAAAATGCATTAACACCTCACTAAAATGCATTAATTGTTATTCTCTTATATGTGGTGCATATCATCTCTAACTGTTCGACCAATTTGGTGCACATTTTTTATTCACCATAAGTAATATTATTAATTTTTTTATCTATTCAAAAGTAACATAAAAGTTTATGATTTTCATTAAGAGTTTATGATTTTCATTAAGAGATAGCTAATATGACTTTTGAGATAATCTCTACAAGTGCACTATTTTTATGAGTAAATCAACCATGGTGATTCATCGAAAAACCCATCCAACCTCCGCAGCAACGCACGGAGAATCACCTCGTTGTATAAATTGACACGATCATTTTCTCATTGCATTTGCAAACAACACCTGAACCTCTCCAAACGTTGGGCCGTGCCTAGGCTGGCTTACGGGGTCCTGGGCTGCTTTGCAAGCCTGGAAACTCCCTTTTATGGTGGGCCGTATTGAATAGACAGCCCAGTTCTCCCCTCGCGCCCCCTTTACAGAAGAATGCTCTCGGACACCAATCGCAGCTTTTCTCCGGTGCGGCGGCGTGTGGTGAGTCATGAGTGATGAGCCGGGGAACGAAAAGCACGTGCGCGCGCGGCGCCGGGCGTTTCACGCGGCCACACATGACACACACCGTTCAGCGTAGGGCATTTACGGAGCCGGTAGAAGGGGAAAAATCTCCACGCCTCTGCTCCGCTGCGGCGCTGCCTCTCGTCTAGTGTGAACAGCTGCGGAGCAGGCGAGCAGCCACAGAACCCTTGCGCGCGCTGCGCGGCGGCGGCAATGGCGCCCACGGCCTGCCTCCGGCCCCCCTTCCTCCCGGCCCGGGCCCGGGCCCGGGCCCGCTCCGCCAACCCGGCCGCCACCTCCGCATCCCCCAGCCGCCTCTCCCTGAAATGCAGCGCCGCCAACGGTGACAGCTCCAAACCCAAACCCAACCCCATCTCTCCCACTTCGCCGCCGCGGGCGACGGTGGCGGACGGCGTCGAGTCCGTGGACGTTAACGGGCTGCGCCGCCCGCCCGCGCCTGCCTCCGGCCTCACCGTCCCCGGCGCCCGCGATCCCCAATGGCTGCCTCGTAAGTCGCGCGGGCGCGGCGACGCTCGCGTTTAGCTGTTTCTATGTTTCACTAATCACTTGATTCCGCGTTAGCTGCTTTAGGATTTATCTTAATTTATCTTCAATTGTGTTCAGGGCCGCTAACTAGCGCGGACGTCATCGAGGGGAATGGGAAGGGGCTCAAGGTTGCTTACCAGGTGCTCGACGAAACGATTCTGAAAATTTTGGGTTTCCTTTGTAATTGCCGTCTGTGCTTGTGTGCGTTTCGAATAATCTTAATGGGAATTTGAGTTCGGTTCTGGTGTCTGATTCAGGGTTGCCCTGGGGCGTACAGCGAGGCGGCAGCAAGGAAGGCGTACCTGAATTGTGAAACTGTGCCATGCGAGCACTTCGATACTGCATTTCAGGTAGCTGAGGGTGTTGGTTGTTGGAACACATATCCTATTTAGTTTACGTGATTCATGTTGTGGTTTTGGAAGGACATAAAAAATGTTTTGGTTATGAAATGTAATCAAGGAATTGAAATATTGACACTGAATTGGACTGGTTCCGTGTTGCTTTAGTTGAACACGCTAATTCGTCAAGAGATTTATTTTTCCAAAACATTGTTCCAAACAGGATTTAATTATACTTCTAGAAATGACCTAAACAGCATGTGTATCTGTTTTTATTGCGTGTGTGTGTGTAGGTCAGTGTAGGTTTTATGTAACAGAATCTACTTTATTTTCTCTAAAACCAATTGTTATTTTGTAAGAGAGGTTAGTGTCAAATGTAAATATTATAACAATTGATGCTTTGTATTTCTATTTTGCCCTTGTAGACACAATTCTGTAGTTCAATAATAGAATAAGGTGTTGTAGCACAAGGAACATATATGACATGTTCGTTTCGTAGGCTGTTCAAAACTGGGTGGCTGATAGGGCTGTACTGCCACTTGAGAATTCATTGGGCGGTAGTATACATCGGAACTACGACCTTTTGCTTCGCCATAGTTTGCACATTGTTGGAGAAGTTCGCCTTGCAGTTCGTCATTGCTTGTTAGCCAATCCTGGTGTGAAGATTGAGAACCTGAAAAGTGCTATGAGTCATCCACAGGTGAACTGTTTGGTTGATCTGGTATTAATAATATTTATTCTCTTTTTTTCCGGATGTAATCTAGAAAGTGTATCTCTTTTTTTTTCCCTAGGCTCTTGCACAGTGTGAGCACACATTGACAGAGTTAGGAATTGAGCACAGAGAAGCTGTTGATGACACCGCCGGTGCAGCAAAGGTAGGCTGTTGTTTACTTCACCTGGAAGATTCACCTTCTAATGCACATATCTCGGTTTTCCTCATTCTCGTTTATCGACTCTATTTTGATTTTTGAATAGAATGTGATTTCAGTTACTCATCAAATGAACTCTCTGCCTTTATTGATAATAGGATTGTTCTTTCCTAGTTTGTTGCAGAACAAATGCTCCAGGACACTGGTGCTATTGCTAGTTCATTGGCTGCTAAACTGTATGGGCTGGATGTTCTAGCTGAGAATATTCAGGTACAGTGAATTCATGCTAAAATAGTAGATATGAGAAAGTATTCTATTTGTTCTCAACATTAGCCTGTCACTTTCTTTAGGATGATAAAGATAATGTCACCCGTTTCATGATGCTAGCTCGAGAACCTATCATACCTCGCACTGATAAACCATTCAAGGTACAAATCATTCTGCAGGCTCTTTTCCGTCTTAAGTTTACCTGCCTGCACCCAACCCTCAACCTTCTGACAACCCCAGCTGATCTGCTGTATGGTCTTTTTTTTTCAGACTAGCATAGTCTTTTCACTAGAAGAAGGACCTGGACAGCTCTTCAAGGCACTTGCTGTCTTTGCACTGAGGGAAATCAACCTCACAAAGGTCTGCCCTACAATTTTTCTTGTAACTTGCATGCATTCTGTAGAAATAATTCACTATATGTTCTCTGTTTTTTTAATGATTGAGCAGATTGAAAGTCGTCCACACAAGGAAAGGCCTCTTCGTGTATCTGATGACTGTCTTTTAAAGTTAGTCACCAAACCTGTGGCCTTCTAAATTATTCAATTCCATCTCCTGCAGTTATACATGACTTACTAACTCATTCGATCCTGGGTTGCACCAGGAACTTCGATTACCTCTTTTATGTCGATCTGGAGGCTTCAATGGCTGATCCAAAAACTCAGAATGCTCTTGGAAATTTGAAGGTGCTCTTTCTTGGTTAGTACAATGCTGTCAAGGAGATCTGTGCTCATGTTGCTTTATTTACAGGAGTTTGCAACCTTTTTAAGAGTCCTGGGAAGCTATCCTACAGATGTCAACGAACCTTAGCTATAAAGTACTTCCGCGGATCACATGGTGGTGAGTAATGAATATTCTTGCCTGCTGTATGGTTTTTGTGACTGTTATACGGTGTAGGAAAGAAGTGCATTTTTTAGTTTTAAATGGGCAAAAACATTCCATTTATAGGACCTATTCTAGTGTGGTTGGAGTCGAGCAACTCCAGACTTACTCGTTTTAGCTTCATATTGTGGATTCAGATTCTAAGGCCGTCTGCAGCGGCTCCGGCGAAGTAGCTAGTTACGTGGACCTGACAAAGAATAAAAAACATCTGCCGGCCTCCATGAGTGCGCGTGGGACCAAGAGCCAGAGACAGGGAGGGCACCGGGAACCGTGCGAGACTAGCTAGTAGTTGGTCACCAGTGACGAGTTTTGGTGCCTGTTTTTGCAATCCTCTCTCCTCCACGGAGGAAAGATTCTGACTCAGCCGGCGACTTCGCCAAGCCGCTGCGGACGCCCTAAAAGATGAAGCCAAGCCAACTTTTGCCTTTTAAAGCAGATTGTTACAGTGGCGGACACAGCCTGAAATGGAGCCTTTAAAGAAACACTAAACTTTATGGATTAATTCTATTAATTGGGCCTTTAGAGAAAAACTTAACCATCCTAGAATGAACTGCTTGATTTTAAGAGTAGCATCTAGCAGATCCACTAGGTCTGGAATTAAAAAAATGCAAAAAAAGATTGGGGCTTCCCCTACAGACTTCGGTAAAAAAAAATAATGAACTGCTTGATTTTAAGAAGAAAGATGCATCCCAGTCCCTGTCGACGAGGACTCAAAATTGGGTGGTTTGGACATACACAATTTAGCCTTTTTACATAGGGATCTTGATTTTACTGAAATAATCCCATTAAACTTCCCAACTGTGTAGAAAAACCAGGATGTCATTTGCAGAAGAAAGTAATGACAATTTATGAATATGAAATGTTTTGTCGCTACATTACAAATTTATTTCCTCAAGATCTAACTAGTTCACAGTTATCTTGTAAACCAGGAACTATAGAAACTAGGTGAAATGGGCAGCCAGCTGAAAAGACAGGAGCAATTATCAGGCTGATGCTAATTTTGATGAAGCAAAAAGGCATGACTTGTAGGGAAAAGGTGCATCTGAGGCATACATTTGGTTATGATACTGGGAAGAACATCACATCTTTTGCTGGTGCCTGGTGATGTTCTTCTATGCAAGGAGGTATTTTAAAGAACTGTCGGCTTTTATATCCAGTTGTGAAGGAACCTGTTAGAACGCATATAGAGATCAAAGGGTTTGATATTTGGTTCGTAAAAAACGGGTTGTAGTAAAATTGTTTTGTCTGTTAGTGGAGTTTGGTTCCTTAGACCACATTGCTGCATGCAAGGTTTCTTTGTTTTAATTGAATGATCGTCATAGTGGCAAGCAATCTGTCCCCCTTCATTTGCAATGTGGTATCATGGCATAATTCCTAAGAACTCTTCCATGTTGATCTGGATGCCCTTTTGGGAGGGTTTGTGCTTGTGGCCGTCAGCGGTGCTGATTGGGCCAAACTTTCCGTGTGTGGAAGAAGTGTTTGGGCTCCTTTGGTTGGTTGCCTTGATCTGTGCCAGATCAAATGGGGCTGTTCTTATTTTTATAGTCTACTACTACTTCCTACCAGGTAATTGCCGGGAAGTTGACTCCAGTTTAGCGCCTGCTACTCTGTAACTGCTGTTAAGTATTGATGCAGAGCTGGAGAATATTCTTCTCTGTAGGCATTTTTCTGGAGGAAACATTCGAGCAGCCCACATGGTCTTCTCGCTTAGTATATGATTATGCTCTTCACTTCAAGATCTACCATGTGCTTCCCAGTCTCGGTTGATTCTGTCTTGGAATTCCTGTTATGTTTAGAGACGGTCAAATAATATGCCAGGACTTACCAGTTTCCTAAAGACTATCGGTGTCGGCCGGTCCCCCTCGTGCAATATCTCTTTCCAGGTTCAGGCATCAGCAATTGTGTCAGGTTTACCGAGTAAGAGAACGTGTGGATATGGGATGGGAACGTTGGGGGAAAATATCGGTCAACGGCTTGGCTTAATTCGAATACTGGCCTGATGGCCTAGTTTCTTTGGATCTCGTGAAGAAATGGTCTCCCCCGGTGACTCCCCGTTCGCGTACAGTTTATGCTCTCTTTCCCAGTTGATTGTCGTACGATGTACTTAAGCACAGTTTATCCTTCTCGGTTGCTTTGATCCGAGCCTGGAGCTGACCCCACTCCACACAAAAAAAGGCGATGCCGATGAGTAGGATGAAGAGAACCCATAACGGGGAGCACTCGGAATATGCTTCCCGCTCATTGCCTTTTCTCCGTCAAGCTTTCGTCTCCTCTTCTGATGCTGAAATCTGACCGATCTTTAAGGCTTCAGCCACAATTCCCACCCCTTCTTCTCATCTACAGTTTGAGCAACGAATGTGCCAACACATCGCCCACAGGTCGAGATCGCAGATTACTACAATGGCCTGTGGCCCCCAGGCGCGTCACTGTTGAGTGTTAAAACTCGCCGCTTAGCTGCAAGGGAGGCTGCACCTTCGTGGCTAACTCCAGAGATGGCTGGCTGGCACGCGCAAACCAAGCGAGGCCTCGCGGCGCACCCGTCACCTGTTGGCCCGTATTTTTTTTTTTGAAATAAATTGTTGGCCCGTATTCGGCGTAGCGATTTGTCTCTTGCTACTGAGTCTAAGTTTGGCGCGTTCGCTATGCGCTCGTGCTGAACCCGTGCCACCGGACCGGGCGACCGGGTCCACGAATTAGGCACGGTGGCTCCTGCAGGGCGCTGATCAGAGCGTACAAGACGTAGCCGTCGCACCTCGCGATCGGGGTATACCTATTTTCTACTCGTGAAAGACCAAGACCCGATCAGCGGGACACGGAGTTAATTGGGTTGGGTTTCCGAGCGGCCGATGCTGTCATGCTCGGCTGCCGAACGAACTAAGTCGTTGCCACCTGCCAAACTTATGACCAAACGTGCCGGTAGATCTCGTGGAGCAGTAGGTAGTTGGGATTTAGGAGTGATGATGGTTGGAAGGCAACTCTTGTTAAGTTGAGATGGTAATTTTATGGTATGATCAAAAGAAGCATATGTAGAATTTTACATTGAAATATGAAAAATTGTAACTAAATTCAGGTGCACTTATATAATTTGGCTTTTCTGTCATCGCAATATCTCTCCAAGATTATAGCATCCTCATTAACTATTTCATTAAAACTCATGCTTCATTATGAACAGAAATTCAGCAGCTGAAGATGGTAGATGGATTTATATCCAAGGCCACTATCCATAAGATAAGAGATATGAGTATACGACCCTTTAAATTTTGATTATAAGTTCAACAAAGCTTATGCTTCATCAACAATAGAAATTCTAACAGCGTCAAGATGGATTTGTATCCAAATCCACTATCCCATAGGACAAGAGATGACTCTTGCTCGATGCACTAGGGATAAATGACGCACTGACCCTTGGCAGTTGGAAACCCCCAACCCTAAACACCGAGCTGCCGATCAATATGAAAAGAAAACCAGCAGTCTCTACAGAAACAGGCTAAACAGCGCGGCAGAAAGAGAAGCCGGAGAAGATCTCTCCCCCGCGTTCCCCTAGCTCCGTCCACCCACCGACAGAGAGGGGGCGTCTCCTCCTCGCTCCCATAAACGCAGAGGCTCACGCAGACGCCTCCAAGCCCAAACCCACCAGCACAACCAATTCAACCGCGACCCAACCCGACCCAACTCCCCCGCACGCATTCCCACCACCTCCTCCCTCCCTCCCTCCCCAGATCTCCTCGCCCCCTCGCGCGCGCCTCGGGGTGCTGCCGGCTCCGGCGGCGACGACCGAGGAGCCATGACGGCGAAGGGCGGCGCCGCGCCGTCCCCCGGCGGCGCGGGGGCCGCGGCGGGGACCGGGCGCTTCTTCACGGTGGGGCTCGTCACCGCCTGGTACTCCTCCAACATCGGCGTGCTCCTGCTCAACAAGTACCTCCTCAGCAACTACGGCTTCAAGTACCCAATCTTCCTCACCATGTGCCACATGTCCGCCTGCGCCCTGCTCTCCTACGCCGCCATCGCCTGGCTCCGCGTCGTGCCCATGCAGCTCGTCCGCTCCCGCGTCCAGCTCGCCAAGATCGCCGCGCTCAGCCTCGTCTTCTGCGGCTCCGTCGTGTCGGGGAACGTCTCGCTGCGCTACCTCCCCGTCTCATTCAACCAGGCCGTCGGCGCCACCACGCCCTTCTTCACCGCCGTCTTCGCATACATCATGACCGTCAAGCGCGAGTCGTGGGTCACCTACCTCACCCTCGTGCCTGTCGTCACCGGAGTCATCATCGCCAGCGGAGTAAGTCACTGCCTGCTCCGCCTCCATCTCTCGTTTCGGTAGATCTGTTGAAGTCGGGGTTGGATCTGGGGGGAATTATGCTTTGCCTGGCTTGGAACCCGGCAAGAGCTGGGGACGAGAGTTGGATCTATCTAGTTGTAATTGAAGTAAAATGGCAGGCATCTAGCCTCAATTCATTGGATGGTGTTCCCTTCGTTGCGAATAGGATTTTGGGAGTATCAAATGGTAACCATGCGCTGTGTGCCATGGTGCCTGTAGAATCTATATAAGGTGCTGACTATTTGTTTGGTTCAAGTGATCAACTTGCATAACAGCTGTTCAGTATCTATGTGATCAGCTGGAGAGTAATCCAGTTGACCGAACTTAATTTATCAGAGGATCATTTTGAAAATTGCTCCTGCAGGAAATACGATAGGGAGATCTTGTCTTTCCGCAAAAATCTTGCTTGGGAACTGTGGATTTGAAAATCTATTTTTCAAACCCTACATATAGTCGGTTCAATTTGATGCACAGGAAACTTTGTCATTTTGAAATTGGGATTGCGAAATATTGATGCTTTAATATCCAACCCAAGTTTTGGTGCACTTTATATGAAACTGGCTTAAAAGACTCTACACATTCGTGAAACCTGAACCATGCCATTTACTGTGCCATTATTAAGTTGATTCTCTTGAGCTATTTGTAATATGTAATGCGTTGTGTTATACTAGCTACTGTGTGCAACGCCAACATACTGTATTAGCGAAGTGTCTGATGACTACTGGAGGCATTTACCTAACAACAGGACTGTGGGGAATCTCGAGTTAACGTGTAGCATCTCAGTATAGCAACTAGCAAGTTGTTTCTGTACATGGTATATGTTTCTGGCTAGTATAGATGTCTCAAAATGTGGGTCAAGTTGTGAACCTAGACCTCTGTATGCATCTTGCATGCATGCTACTATGTATTAAGTAAATATGTTTTTTGGAACCTTATGGAGCATGCAAATTGAATTTCCAGGGTGAGCCTAGCTTTCATCTGTTTGGATTCATCATGTGCATAGGAGCCACTGCAGCAAGGGCATTGAAGACAGTTTTGCAAGGAATTCTTCTGTCTTCTGAGGGGTAACTACATTTTCCCTTGTATATGTATTCGCTATACAATATTTTATACAGACTGCCTTGGATTCATATTCTACTTTCGTTTTGCACATTGTGTGGATGCTGATAGTCTCTGTTCTGATGTCTTACAGGGAGAAGCTTAATTCTATGAATCTGTTATTGTACATGGCTCCAATTGCTGTTATTTTCTTGCTTCCTGCAACTATCTTTATGGAGGACAATGTTGTTGGCGTTACAATTCAGCTGGCTAAAAAGGATTTCACGATTGTTTGGTTGCTATTGTTCAATTCTTGCTTGGCATATTTTGTCAACTTGACCAATTTCTTGGTGACCAAGCATACTAGTGCACTGACCCTTCAGGTACCAAATTCTTTCTTACTCATCAATTCAGTTTTCCTGCAGAAGTTAATTCAATTAGAGCTTAGTGGTGTGCATGATGTAGTTTGACATTTGGCTTTTCTTGCTGAAACTTATAGGGTTCAGAAATGAAGTTACACCTATTAATTACCCATGATACTGTGTTACTCGCGTGCCGCATTATCACATCTTTATTTTGATCCATTCTATTTAAGATGGGTTGCGGAATGATGCTAGGGTTTACATCCGAAGTGTTGAGTAGTATTCAACCTTTTTAAACCCCTATGATTTGCTGTGCTAAAAACACACAGTTGTAGCCTTATACAAAGCTAGAATTGCTTACAATTTAAATGTACATGACTTTAATTGGGTCTGTGATTGGCTACAACATAAAATGGCTACACTAATAGAGAACAGCTTTGGCTTTTTTTTATTGAAGCACATTTGGAAACTGAATTGCTTAGGTGTATGTCAAAACTAAATGTCATTGGTCTATTTTTTTTTGGAGATCTAGCCTTTATGGAAATCCTGTATGGAAAAGTAACATACTTCGTTCCAAATTATAGGTCGTTTTGACTTTTCTAGGTTCATATATTTTACTACGAATCTAGACATAACGTTTATCTAGATGCATAACAAAGATGATGAATCTAGAAAAGCCAAAACGACCTATAATTTGGAACGGAGGTAGTAGATAATATACCTTACTGTCCACGGGTTCCAAGACCCATGTGAAACAAGTAAAGCTTTCTACTCATCATGTCTTTTAGATGTATACCATTATATTGCTCTACATTGATTTATTGGCCATGTGATATAATGGTTGTTTGTTACCATCTTGCCTTCGCTTGTCTCGTTTTAAAAATTTGCGTTAAAATCCTTACATTATGGTTTAAAAGAGATCTGACATCCATGTCTCTCCAGGTTCTCGGAAATGCAAAGGGTGCTGTGGCAGTTGTTGTCTCAATTATGATATTCAGGAATCCTGTGTCTATAACAGGAATGCTCGGTTACTCTCTCACAGTTATAGGCGTTATTCTTTACAGCGAGTCCAAAAAGCGCAGCAACAAGCCGTGAGCACCCTAGAAGACAGTAAATATGGCAATCCTTTCTTTGTCCGGTCAGGTGCCCAGAGCTAATATATGATGGGGGAACTACATCGGGGGCGGCCGCAACAAATCCTGTGCTGTATGGCGCCTCAGCGATTGGACATTGAGGATAGAAGTCCAATAATACCTGTAGTGTTCCCTTGGCATCTGGGAGGCATTTTGTTTTGCTAATGGTGATGATGGATAGAATATAATTTTTTTGTGTTAGAGAACTGTGGCTCACACTGCCAGCATTGGTTAATACGTTTAGTTCTTGGAAATTGCCCCTCTTCTATTCATCTTCTATTGTAAGTTCCATTTTCTTTTGTTCTCAAGACTGCTTGTACCAAACTTTGCTCCAGGACCTCCTAATATATTATGACACTGAATTTAAGCACATATATTATTGGGTATACTATTTGCCATGTTACCGCTTGCCTCATCAAATGACTGCCTTCATACAGTCTATGTTGTTGGTTTAATATTTCATCCAACAGTGCAGCTGCCGATGTCAATATTGTTGTGTGATGAAAACTGACTCGCTTGAATTTGTGATCAATTTAATCGCTAAATGTTTGGGCGTAGACTCTTAAATAAATGATGCTAGGAACATTGACAGCAGTTGCATTTTTTGGACGTAAACATTTGTTCCAACAGAAGCTGTGCAAGGACGTTGCCGATGTTTTTGCATTTTTCATTTCGTTTGCTGCCGATATTTTTGCGTTTTTCATCTCGTTTACTTACAATGCATGCTGAAGGAGGACTGGTTGTTTGCGCAATGTGAGAATTAAAACGCTTCGATTGTGTATTGAGGAGGGCATCTAAATAGCACAATTGTTACAAGGAACTGATAGAGCAACTTGGGTCATTTCAGACTTTTATGTTCTGATATCTGTATATAGGAATGCTCGAGTTTCTTTCCAGGTTGGTGATCTGGTGCCGATCACGATCACTGTCTCTGCAGTCTGCACATGGAGAATAATTTGAGACTGCGCGAACCTGTCATTTCTGGCAACTCTAGAATTCAGACAGTTTTCAGACTGATGATGCCTTTCTGTCCTGAGCCTTTGATTCATTAAGAAAGCACAAAAAGTTCGATTGCTGTCTGTAATTACACTCTTATGGAATCTCTGAAGTCCTGCTGTCGCTACTGAGGTACCTGCTGACAGTTGGAATTCTTGGACTGTGTTTAAATAGTTCGAAGATTGAAGAAGAAAGATTTTGACATTCCTGGTAACTGTAGCCCTCTGCAGCCTGCAGTTTCTCCGTTGCAAAACCTGTCTCTACTCTGTGCTAACTCAAGAGTCAAGAGCAACGGGGACCCGATCCCCGACGGGGATGTAATTGGGAGATTTTTAGTCCCTGCAGGGACCTTAACAGACCAAATGCAATCCCCGTCGGGTGAAGCGGGGCTTGGAACGTTCTGTGCATCCCCATTCCCGTTCCCCGTCGGGGACCCCCGGTAGGCTGGTATATGTATACAGGCCGAAAGAAGCCCATCTAAACATAGAAGCCCAAGCCCTTCGCTCGTTGTCGCCGGTCGCCGCCTTGTCGATCTCTCGCGTGCCGTCGCCGGTGAGGATTGAGGGTGAGATGGCTGCAGCCGGATCCAGCAAAGACGAGCACCTGCGGCCATGGATTCGGTCGAGGAGTCCAACGTGCCCCTACAGCCTACACCACCCATCCTCCCCGTCGTCGTCCAAGATGTCGCCGCCGCCCCCCGCCTTGACGCCGGAGGACTACGCCGCGGCCAGATCCGGCTCCAGGGCGGCCTACAACTCCGAGTCTCCGACGGCTTCTCCGTCGCTTCTCCATCGCTGCGTCTCAACCTCTTGAGCTCAGGCGGCTTCTGTTCGTTCACGGGGATGGGGACCCCGCGGGGATTCGTCCCCCGCTCGGGGGCGGGGATGGGAGAAAACTGTCCCCCGAGACGGGGAACGGGGAAGATTTCGTCTCAACGGGGACGGGGATGGGGACCCAATCCTCGACGGGGATGTCCCCGTTGCCATCTTGAGTGCTAACCTTAACCTATGGATAAGAGCAACGATCCGAATCAGCAACGCCATTAAATCGACTCTGCTCAAGCACACAAAGAACCGAGATAGAATAATGACGACGAAAGATTATGACATGTTTATTAAGGTTCACTGTCCCCCGCAGCGATCGGACTCTACTACAGACACTGGTAACGGGTTTACCATTTGGAAAAATACGGTGGTAAACGAGAGACGAATCGAATCATTTGTTACAGGACTTTTTTTTTTGTTTTCCTCTTGCTGGTGTTAGAGAGAGGGAATTGAACGAATGCAATGCGACGGCCTTTCGCTTCGGCCCGGCCCCCCGACAGACGGACGACACCCTTCATGTGCACAGCTTGTTAAAAACCCCAGAGCACCTTTGGCCTCCTTTCCCCCTTTCATTGCGCCGCTCATCGTCGCCAGCCAGCCACCACCAATCCCCCATCATGCCCCTGCCTTCAGCTGCAACCCGTCACCTGCTCCACTGCGGGTACACAGTACAAAAAAGATGAGTCCATTAGCTGGACGAGATCTCGAGGCTAGCTAAGCTACGGAGTAGTTGCGTGTGCCTGCCATGCCAACTCGGCACGGCAGGAACGTGTCATGGCGCCGTGCACATGCGAGGTCGCACTGGCAAGTGGCAATGGCCGATCGGCCGCACATGCGACGGGACGTGCGTGTGGCTACGGAGCTTGGTTTGATTTGGGTGTGGGTGTGATGTGTTTCTTACCTTTGGGAGGAGGGGCCATGATGGTGGGCTTGGAGATGATGGCCGGGACGGCGGCGGCGGAGACCTGCGGGAAGAAGTGCGCGGCGGGGACGCCAAGACCCTGCGAGCCGTGGTACTGGTAGTGGTAGAACGGGTACACCGGCATCATGCCGTTGGGCGCCACCATGCCGCCCTGCGCTGCCGCCGCCGCCGGGTACGTGAAGTGGCCCTGCAGGTAGGACCCGCCCGTGCCGGCAGCTGCAGCCTGGCCTAGCTTCTGCACAGCCCAAAATGACACTTCGATTAGCACTTCATTGTCCACCAATCAGGTAGCAATAGTGAAGGAAACGGTGCAAACTGAGAGATCGTGTGATTTACCGCGTTGTAGCTCATGTCAGCGACGTAGTTCGGCGAGTACCTGAACAGAAACGCGTCACACAAAACCACGCATCGGTCAGTACCAGTGGCACACATAGTTTAGCCCGGTAAAACATGGCAGAAAAAACGACAGATCCATCATGTAATTTACTATAAGCGTTTAACTACGGCGCTGAGCTGAGTCATTTGGCCTAACACATGGCCAGTAGCATTATTAATCTCCCCCTCCTTTCCCTGCCGCCGTGCAGGCCGGCACGTGGGCACGTGCGAGCACGACGAGGCAGCTGGCGGGGGGCGCGGTCCGGCCCAGGTCCAGCCTGTGCTCGCCGCGCCTGTCCCGGTCGCGTCTCGCGCCCCCAAACCGGCCTCTGCCACGCCATGTGTGTGCGTGCCCACGCTACTGGTCACCCTCTGACTACCGGGCCCCAACCCTCCCCTCGGCTGCCGGGCCGTGCCGTGCCGTGCCGTGCCAACCGGCAGCTGTGCCTGCCCGCGGGGGTGGCCGCCTCCCGCCTGGCCGGACACGAAATCCTCGTAGCCTCGCGCGGCGCGCAGACAGTTCGCGGCGCTCGAGGCGCGCGCGCACGCCGGATGTGAACCTTCTCTCTCTCTCTCTCTCTCCCGAGCGTTACCGCGCGCGTGGAATTGGAATTTGGAGTCGGAGCTACTCTAGGCGTGTGGGGGTGTGGGTACGTACCCGTAGGTGGTGGCGGCGGGGTAGAAGGGGAGCACGCCGTGGTACTGCTGGTGGTGCGCGCCGTGGGCGTAGTGCGCGGCCGGCGGCGGAGGAGGCGGCGTAGTGGAGGGGTGGTAGTACCACGGCACCGGCGACACGCCCCTGGACCCCACCGCGATGGCTGCAGCGCAGGTGAATTCGCAGCCAAACACATGTGATCTCTTGTCAGTACTCACGTTAACAGCAGTGAATTACGAGCAGCTAGCAGTATTAACAGCAGTCACATTTGTTTTACCTGGCGCGGGCTGGTGCGGGGACGGGAGCGCGGGCGCGTGCGCGTGCGCGTGCGGCGCCGGGGTGGCCGGCGGCGAGGGGCGGAGGAGGTGCGACGGCTGGGGCCGCGGCTTGGCGCCGAGGGACGCCAGGTTGCAGTTGGCGCGGCGGCCGTTGATGACCGGGGTCGCGTCCTCGCACGCCTTCCTCGCGGCGTCCGCCTCCTTGAACGTAACCTGCCGCCCCCATCATGCACGCAAGCAGGTGTCAGATCAGAGGAAGAATGCCACTGCCTCCAAGCAGGCAACTAGCTAGGGAAGGAGGGTAGGGAGAAGGGGGACTGACGAAGCCGTAGCCCTTGGAGCGGCCGGTGAGCTTGTCGGAGATGATGACGGCCTCGAGGATGTCGCCGTAGCGCTCGAAGTGCTCGCGGAGGGTGTCCTTGTGGGTCTCCCAGGCCAGACCGCCCTACGAACACCTTGGTCAGCGTGGTGTCCCCGAACGCCGCCGCCGCCGCCGCCGGAGACGGCTGGGCCAGCGGCAGGGGGTGCGGCTGCGGCGCCATCATCATCGTCATTGCCTTGCCGGGCCGGCCGCGCGCTGCGTGAGCTCGACGACGGCGAGATTTGCGCGGGGGTGGAATGCAAATGCGATGCGGGAGAGAAGAGGCGACTGGGCGAGTTGCGGGGGGTGTGGGCTTTTATATAGAGCGGAAGTTTATAATTCCGGTGGAGGGAGAGACGGAGAGTGGTGGTTGGGCGGGCGGATAACGGAAACAGGCGCGCTACTCCTGGTCTAGCTAGTCTGGTGCCGTCTGGTCCTCTTGCCTGGCCGGCAACAATTGGCCTCTGCCTCGGCGCCCTCACCTGCACCTCTGCAACTGTAACAGAAATGGCCTGCATGTCGTCTTCTCGCTCCAGTCTCCAGTCGGGCTTAACCACGTCCTCCCTCTCGTAGCTAATCAATGCATTTTTTTACCGTAGTGCAGCGTGTGTGATTTGATTCCTCACAGTGAGTTTAGTACAATTTAATTACGTAGTGAGTCTAAACAAAAACCATTCATTTGTTTACAGCATGCCTAGGTGAGGTGGAGTCAGGAACAGATGGGGGAGTGGCCAGCGAAACCAAACGGATCAGCGACGAGAGATGTGGGCGAGCTGTAAGACCGGGTGGGGGAACAGCTGGCCTAGTGGCCTTGCAGCACCAGTCTTGCCTTACCACACAACGTGCTGACGCATTTCCTTTCCGTCTCCCCTTTCCTCTGCCGCGCAGCAGCCATAACATCCCCTTGCCTGATTAACAAATTGCATTAATCCAGCAAGCCCTTCTGAAAAGGAATCCTTTCCGTTTCCCTTTTATCCTTCGCAACTAGCGTAGTAGGAGTATTGTACTGTCTGTACACTAGCAGTCTTAAAGCTCTCGACGCGTATTTTTTAAAGGGGAGAATACGATACAGTAGCTGAGTAGCGTACACGGTACACCCGAAAACACGCATCCTATCGGTAGCAAACCGATAGCACGTGATGGACTGATGGCGGAGAGGGCAGAAGGTTTGCTCATTTGCTGACAAGAAAACATGAGACTGAGACACATACCCAGAAGTATATACGGCCGTGTCCACAGAGTATATATAGATGCGCTACGCTGCGTACGAATACGAATTAGAAGCGCCATACGCGGCCATCCCAGGTTTATATATACGTACGTACTGACAACAGCTACTACGTACATACTCCACGTACGTACGCTCGCGCGGATAGATGTGTACACGCGCCAAGGCCCAGCAGGCAGGCCGTGAGTTTCGAAGCGAGAACGGAGCTGCCAGCTGGCCTTTTTACCCCGAGAGATCTCCCCAGGATCCGAGAGGTGCGCGTGAGACTCCCAACTTCATTTCGCCAGATCCTGCATTTATCCTATTCTCTAGGCTGCACTGGGTTAAAAAATATGTTGATTTTGACTGATTCTACGATGATTCAATAATGTTTCGTGGCAACTTCAACACACACGGGAGGTGTTCCGAGGGTTCAGGCCGCTACACAGGCAGGACGGGATCTAGCTAGCATCGGCGCGTGGCCTCTAGCTTGGCAAAGGCAGCGCAAAAGCAGATCGACGGGGGGAAGCATTTTCCGGTGGGTGACGCCAACGCGGGGCCTGCGACGTAGCAGCGGGCGCGGTCCAGGGAAACCCCCTCCCTCGACCGCACGTGACCTCCTCCCTCGATCTCGACCGATCGACGGATCCGTTGCCGTCGCCGTCGTACCCAGCCACCCCGCGCGCGCGTGCCCGGGCGGCCCCGTCTTCGATCGCTTTTCCCCCCGTGGATCGGAGCAGCCTCTGGCGGTCTGGCCAAATGCCAGCGACGCGCACCGCAGGTCCGTATATCCCCCGTCGTTGGTTGGCTCTCATTGGACGATGCCCCTTTTGGCAACGCGCGCGCATGTACGTACGTGCTGTGCGTGCAGCCGTGCAGGGGTAGATGGCTCGGGACTTTGGGGGCATTCCCTTTACCAGCCTGCTGGAGGCTGCATGCATGTCCAGGTACGCACGGAGAGAGGGAGAACAGCTGGCCCGGTTGGCGCGTGGCATACGGGAGCCTCGCACAGATGCATGGATTGAAGCCTGTGCAAGCACGCCCTCCACGTGAGCACGCGTCAGATACCTGAAGGACAATGCGGTGTGCAGCTTCATGCTGCTGTCCAGTCAAGACGTACGTATACGCGACCACGGAGTATAAATACGGCGTACGGTGCCATGAAGCACGTACGGTATCACGCGCAGAAGATTTAATTTATCTCCGATCTTCGTAAGCAAAAGCAATCGTCTCCTTTCCATTACAGGTTTGTTTTTTTGGGGGGGCCGGCATGCAAGATCGGCACCTATTCCTTTTTGGCAAATTGACATAAAAAAGCTAGAAACCCTAAAGGCAAAATGAGCTAGCCAATTGATAAACCTCTCCGACTAATTGAAAGCGAGGTCAAGAGCCGACAAGTTGTCAAGGGATCGTGCAGATATGCCGTTGCTCAGATGGGAATCTCGAATTTCTTTCTCGTTCTAATGCGGGGTGCTGCTAGTGTGTAGTTGTATGTGCCGAAGAATCGAATCAAACGGCACCGACTCTCATCACCACACAGCAGCTGCTGTTACAGGGCTTACAGCATAGCAGAAAGTTACATCGTACTATCAGAAAGATACGACGATGCAGTTTTGAACGCAACGGGGGGCGTACATACGCTGATTCATCAGACTGTCATCAGGAGCGCATGCATGTGGTCGCCGTCTGTCTCGATGCCATTTTTCTGTCACCGCGATCTAACGCCGCTGTAGCTGTTGGATGGATGCCGGTGTACGGAGTACATGTGAATCTCGTCGTCTGGTTAATTATTCGAAAAGAAAACAAATCTCTTGGTCTAGAGCCAACCAATCAGTCCATGCCACTGCTTCTTCAGTTTACGCTCTCCGATGCACTGGTCAGTGGCGTTACTCTGACCGAGTAGGGGGAACCGGGGAAGGAGTAGTAGGCAACATCAGGCTATCAGCAACCAAAAACAACTTCAATCAGAGCTCAGAAAAGGTTGCTAGGGAGACTAACCTCCTAAAATAGCAAGTTTTCTGTCTTTCCAGGGTCGTTAGCCATGCCTGCCTGCACCCATGCATACACCAATGAACCCGTCACGTCTGGGTGGGTGGCGGGCCGGCGGCGCGGCCCCGACATCAGCAGCATCGCGTCGCATGCTTGCCAGTGCAGAGCACGAGCAGACCAGATCCACGAGCCATGCGCCCCCACCGCCCACGGTCCAACTAGTGTACTAGTACGTGACGGCGTGACGCGCCGCGCGCGTGTACCCTTCCTTCGCTTTCCCTCCCCTCGCCAGACAAGCCATCGCAATTCGCAGCGGCCGCCGCGGCGGGCCGAAGCGACGGAGGGGCCGGCGCGATGGCCGGGCGCGCGTCGGGATGGGCAGGATCGCGGGGGATCCACCCGTCTCCGCCGCAAGTGGCCGGGCCGGGAGCGCGGGGCACATGCTCCCCCGCCCGCGAGAATCTCTCGTCCCCGTCGTCTCGTCTCTCATCTCCCCCCTGGCCTCCGCGGCTCCGCCCACCCAGTGCTGCCCTGCGTGGCCGCAACGTGGACAACTGTAACTCCTGTCCACATGCCTGGACCGGACCAAACCAGTGGCCCGGCACAGGCAGGCAGGGCGGCATTACAGCGCTGGACTGCACTCGCTGGAGTCTGGAGACCGATCGATGGATCACGGTAGTAGGTTTGACTGGACCGGGGGGATCGGAGGAGACTGCTCGCGGGAGGAGGAGGAGGAAGCACGGTAGGGACAGGGCCGGGCTGGGAGCTAGCTGTAAGAACTGAGCAGTGAGCTGGCGGGAGAAAAAGTGCAGAGGGATCGGAGGAGAGAGGATGGTGGTGCTCCCGCTAAACAACACCAGGGTAATCATCATCAGATTCAGATGGGGTTTAGTAAAGCTGCCAAGACGGGCACTGGGCAGAGCGGGAAGAGATCGTTGCTGGCTTTGCTTTGTTTTTACCACTTGCATTGGTATACACTAATCACAGCTGATGGCCCATGTATGCCGTTTGCTAGTACAATAGTTCTTATCCAGGCATGCATGCAGTAACTTTTCTGCTCCTCAATGTGGCCCCCTTTTTTTTTCTCACGGCTCATGGCTAGCTGCTAAGTTTCTGAAAGCTGAAAAGGCCGCGGTTTGCTTGTTAGCTCCGAGTAAATTCCCAAAATGAGCAGGCAATTCAAGTTCAGAGCCTCTGAAACTTCTGATTGCTGACAGGTGCATCCAGTAGCTCTGCTGCTTAACTAAGGCTGTGTTTAGTTCGCGAAAACATTTCGTGAAAAGATTTCGGGTTTTGATTTTTATCAATTTAGAAGTAGTAAATGTAGACGAAAAAGGTAGAAAGTTATAGGGATATGTTGGAAATCTCGAGACGAATCTAACGATGGTAATTAGAGGGTAATTAATCCATAATTAGCAGATGATTACTGTAGCACTAATGTTGCAAATCACGGATTAAGTAGACTCATTAGATTCGTCTCGCGATTTACAGTCTATCCATATAACTTTTCACCTTTTTCGTTTACATTTAATACTTCATGCATCAAAGATTCTCCTTTGATGTGATGGATGAAAATATTTCGGGTGGGAACTAAACATGACCTAACCGTGTACGTACTGTAAGTACGTACGAAACTGTGTTCTAGCCAGTAATAAAGCCAATCACAGGTGCACTTTGCATGTGGTGATAATTAATAAGAACAAGGAAGCTTGACGAGGAAGAAGTAGCTAGAGGAATCATTATTGTCATAGTTAAATTAATGTGTCTTAAATAAACACATATGATGATCCCACGGGCATGGCCACACGTCGAAGCAGTACTCTCTGCCTCTCTAGCTAGCCTTTCTGACTCCACCGATCACGTACCAGAACCAGATGGTGCACATGCGCGTGCGAGCTGGCCGGCAGGCATCATGGACGTGAAGGCATCCATCTGGAGACCATCTGTCCCTCTGCTTCCATCACATATATGCTTTGATCTACGCATGTCTGCACGCAATCCTCCATCGATTCATGCCACCACGTTGGATGCAACTCAAAATGGGTGTCGCTTTGAGGCCACCCACCTATTTAGGCCCCAATACCTCCTGCCACGTCCGACGACCGTGGATCCGTCCGCCACTGGCCAGCACACACGCATACGCATTGGGTGGGTGCACGACGGCGACGGCACGCACGCTTCCACACGGCCGGCGGGTACGAGAAAAAAGGGGAAGAAACAAGTGGCCAAGTAGGCGGGATCGGAACTCATGGCGCGGCGTAACGGCAGGTGATGCGTGTCGCCTGAAAGGATCGGTAAACGACAAGCGCTAAGCCAATGCTTGGTACTGGTACCGATCGGTTTCCCAGTCCCAGTTTGCTTGACATGGCCACCACTTGCTGTTGTTTCCCGCTCGCCTACAACCGGTTCCTGTGGGCTACATGATGGACAGGCCGGTTGTGGATCAGAGTGAATTTATTTTTGTACTCCCGGCCTGATCAATCTGCCTGTCAATAGCCAGCCGTACGTCCTTAATTTAAGATCGATGCGCTAAAAACATTAAGGGCACTAAACTGCAAAACATAGGTCCGAGTTCATTCGTATGACAATTTCAGGCCACTAACTGATGAGTCCACTGGTGATGCAGGAGGGGCTACGGCGTGCAGTGGAAAGGAACTGGAGGAGGCGGAGTAGCATCGCCGACCGATCCGCTAACTGATGATGAGATGGCACGAGGGTTTCCATGTGCATGCTTGGCAGGATTGAGTGGTCTAAGACGTCGAGTGGGAGGGTCAGGAGGATCCGGTCTGATGGGCTGATGGCTAGCTCGGTTGCGCTGTTTCAGAGCTAGCTAGGCCACAGGTGTCGGAGGCTTTTCTTCCGCGACGCGGCCATACGTGCACCGGTGCAGGGCGCGCTGTGCTTCGCGAATTTTTTTCCGAGTATGTTCCTCACATTGACATATTAAATGTAGTCGAAAAAAATAACTCATTATATGGATGGAGTGTACTTCGCGAGACGAATCTAATGAGCCTAGTTAGGTCGTGATTAGACAATAAATTGCTACAGTAAACATGTGCTAATGACGGATTAATTAGACTCATTAGGTTCGTTTTGCGATGTACTGACAGAATATGTAATTAGTTTTGTAATTAGTCTATATTTAATACTTCAAATATGTGCCCGACATACTGTAAATTTTTTTCAGGAAACATCGTTAGTCCCCGAATGGAAACGGAAATTCTTCGAGGCTCTGGCTCGATGTGACGCCGAGATAGCAGTGCCTCCCTCGGTCCCTCCACTGCGAAATGCTTTTGCCGGCCCGACAGAGTCACAAAGAGAGGAGATTATCAAGCAGGACTGCAGGAGAGAGTGAGTCTGAAAGACGACGAAGCGAAGGAACAACATCCTCCGTCGTCGATCGATATCGATCTTTTGCTGCGACATCAATTTGTTTAGTTTACATCAATTTGTTTAGTTTGATCATGAAAAGTTTTTCATCCATCGCATCAAAGAGAATCTTACATGTATGGAGCACTAAATGTAGATGAAAAAAATAACTCATTATATGGATGGACTATATTTCGCGCGACGCATCTAATGAACCTACTTGATCCATGTTTTTAAAAATAATTGCTACACTAACCATCGTTAATTATTGATTAACGACCCCCTAATTACCTGTCATTAGAGTCTCTTGGCAATGAGCATTCTAAATCTGTAATTCGGCGTGGGTGGAAATTTTTTGGATGCTACACCAAAGAAAATTTACCATTCAGGAGTAGTAAACGTAAACTATTGGAAAAACTAATAACAGATCTAGCCAGCAAATCGCGAGACAAATCTAATGGCGGGTAATTAGAGGGTAATTAATTAAGAATTAGCGGACGGTTACTGTAGCATTACTGTTGCAAAATCGTGGATTAAGTAGGCTCGTTAGACTCGTCTCGCGACGTACACTCCATCCATGTAATGGATTATTTTTTTCGTCTACATCTAGTACTTTATGCATGTAAGATTATCTTCGATAGGATGGATGGAAAAATTTTTAATGAGGCAACTAAACACCGCTTTTACTACTCTAAAATGGTCAATTTCGATTGATGTGACATTTTTATGAAAATGTTTTACTGTTGCAAAATCGTGGATTAAGTAGGCTCGTTAGACTCGTCTCGCGACGTACGCTCCATCCATGTAATGGATTATTTTTTTTGTCTACATCTAGTACTTTATGCATGTAAGATTATCTTCGATAGGATGGATGGAAAAATTTTTAATGAGGCAACTAAACACCGCTTTTACTACTCTAAAATGGTCAATTTCGATTGATGTGACATTTTTATGAAAATGTTTCCGTGGACCACGCGGTCATGGAACCCACCCAATAGCAATCGGTGCAGCTGCCGTGCTTGCGCTCAACTTTACCTTCTTCCCACTTCTCCCTCCAGAAGCCTCCCGTTTGCTACAGCTGAGAGAGGAGAAAGGGAGGCGACCCGTGCTCCCCCCGGCGAGGTCGCCGTTCTCCTCCGTCTCCGGCGGCCTTCTGGGCCTCGGACGCAGATGGGAACGGTGGATCTCTTACCGGGGGTGTAGTTTAGGTCCTAGTTCTTCTAGGTGTTGGTGTCCGGCGTCGGTGTCGAGGCGGCGGCGGCGGCGACGCGTTGGAATAAGGTCCTCTCGCGCTCGTCCCCGTCTTGGCGATGCTTTACTCCGGCGTCGTCAACGAGTGCGTGGAGGTGGAGTCCGGCATCGCCGGCTCTTGTACAGGAGTCTGCGTCGGCTGTTGCTACGCCATCTTGGTGTGGCGATGTTGGTTCCGGCGCCTTTTGTCAAGGAGACAGTGACAGGTGGTGATGCTATGGAACGATGGAGAGTGGATCGAGCTCGTACTTCCTGCGGCGCGAGTCGACGACGAGCTTTGATTCAAGTCTGGAGAAACTCGGGGTGCATCCCCGGCCGATGCTTCTTCGCCGACAGCTCCATCCCGTCCATGGGGACGGGTGTCTATTGCGGCTCGTGTCAAAGCTTTATAGCGATGGGGCTTCTCCAGATCTGGGCGTCTTCGGGTGCTCTGCGCGTCGGTGATGGCCGGCGGCGGAGATCGCCGATGTGGTGGAAGGAGGATTCGGCCGGCACAGTGTATAGGGTCTTATGTGCTATTTCTTTGTTTCTCAGGGATCTTTGTGCAAATGGTCGAGACACCTGTCTTCTGTACTCTTCTCGAATGTACCTGTATGGGTTCGTGTCTGTGTACGCTCTACGCGTATTGTACTGCTCTCAATAGTTTAATACAGGTATGTTTGCATCAAAAAAAAAATAGCAATCGGTGCAGAAGGCTCAGGATGAGTCCTCTGGCACCAACAAATTGATGTGTGATTTACGGCCCGGGGCATTCAGGCCACGAAGCGGCCCAGTTGAGGAATATTTATGTGTGTGATTTACGGCCCGGGGCCTTCCTCACGTGACATCATCGCACGCAAACAACTACAGGGCCGATCCACTCGTTTGTATCGGCGGGTTGGGTAAAAGTTTCGAAATGAAATCTTTTCACCCGTCACATCAGTATTAAACGTAGTCGAAAAAGGTGAAAAGTTATATGGATAGGCTGTAAATCGTGAGACGAATCTAATGAGTCTACTTAATCCATGATTTGCAACAGTAATGCTACAATAACCATCCACTAATTATAGATTAATTACCCTCTAATTACCATCGTTAGATTCGTCTCGAGATTTCCAACCTATCCATATAACTTTCACCCTCTAATTATGGATTAATTACCCTCCTAAATTGGATCAACTAGCAGTGGCTGGTTAACCGCCAGCTTTGGCACTGGAGGGAGCAAGTTCATACCGACGACGACGACGTTCTCATCTCATCTGAATAGTCAGTCTCTCAACAGTTTCATTTTGCCTCAGTGGCCGGTCCGGCCGTGGCCTGCCACCAACCCGGGCAATCGTCCATGTACTCACGCGGACGCACGTACCACGTACGCTAAAAACGTTATACACGCAGCGTGACATAGACAAAGATTACGAAGCCCTGCACGTACTTGGAGCCTCCGACCACTGCACGGTTGCTTGTCCAACGGGTTGCATTGCTGTTTGTACATAGGCGCGGTACGTACGATGCCTCCTCGTGGGATCGCCGGATCGCATCATGGATTCATGGCAGGAGCACGATTCCACGGGCACGCACGTACGGCGCCTAACGCGGACGCTCCCTGCCGACCGACGGCACTTGCCTACTCGGGCATGAACGTGGCCCCGCGGCTCGCCATCAGCACCCTGCACCCGACACGCTTTTGGTACCCCGTGATAGTGAAGAGGTTGTCACGATCAAAATCAATGCCATCGATATTAGACAACAAATCATCTTCAAAGTCTGTGGCTCTGCTTTCTGCACCAACATGATCCCGCAGCCTGGACCACCGCCAAGCCTAGTACCCTTTGCCATCGATATTGGACTATTGGAAATTTGGAATACAAAATAGGACGACATATGGACCAACGGAATTCTCTCTTCGAAGAGTTTTTGCAGATCTGGCTATGTCGATCTTGAGCAACGGGCACACTACACCAACAAAATTCGTACCGTCAATTTTGCCGGATAATTTTTGGACAAATAACCATCGTGCAGACACAAAAAATGTAACTTTTACATACGAGTATTTTTTCCAGAAAGATATCAAACAGTTTTTTATGAAGCCGCATAGCATAGTGGTTATATCTGCATCATAACAAACAAGAATTTGTGCGTATTTGAAAATAGGTAAGCTACTCTGTTTTTTTACGACTCGGAGAGATTAAATCAACATATTTTAAGATTAGATAGAAATATGAGCACACTAAACCAGAGAGTTGAACCTAATCATTAATTAATCAGCATGATAACTTGCTAATTTTCGAGTAAAGTACCACGCATAAATCTTTTCAAGTATTATGTAGTGTCATACTATGTGGTAGTTTCAGGTAACGTGATTTATCTGTCCAATTAATTAAAAAAAGAAAAAAACTGAGAAGTCTCTTTCTTTTTCTCCAAACGGAAAAAGAAAAAAAAAAGTTTAGATGAAGCACACGAAAAGCAAAAGCTTGGGGTCCAAATCCCAGAACCATCCCTTCTGAGCCTCCTCGACTAGCAGATTCTACACTTAAAAAACCCACCCAAAATCCCCCTCCCCTCTGCACTCGCTTCTCGCATTCCACCGCTCAGGCGCTCACCATGGCCGCCGCCGTCGAAGGCCCAGGAAGCCGGATGGCCAGCTGCTTCCTTGAGGTCGGCCGGCGCGAGATCGGCTGCTCGTTCCCCCGCGCCTCTTCCCGCCGAATCTGCGGCTCCGAGGTTATTTTCTATATGATCTAGTACTTTCCAATATTTGATATCTCCTAGTCGGCAAATGATTCGAGCATGCCTGCTGGGTGGACGTTGATAGGGAATGTGCAGGGGCTCATATATCTGTCAGTTGGGTGGAATATGATGGTTGGAGGGTAGGATGTATTCTTGATGTGGTTGTGAGCTTTTCTGTATCAGTTTAATAACTTCAGTTGGCAGAAGTTATGTAGTAATTACTTCTGTAAGTCTCAATTCTCTTGAAAGTTTTGATAAGACTGGCCATTCTCAGGGTCTATAGATTAGACACAGTTACACTGGGGGTGTTCAATTCCTCCAAATTTGTAAAAAGTTGCAAAAAGTTTTCACCTAGACAACCGTGTCAATTCATTTCTTCACTCTGTGCACGCGGCCCAATGCAAAAAGTTTTCATCACTTTTCACCAATTCACCGGAATTAGCTTGTTGTTTGTAACCTGTGGGATATGATTTTTACGTGCTTTGTTCAAGTTTGATCTCTACTTGTTATCTAGTTTCTTGCAGCTGCTGTTCATTTTCAGGCACAGTAGTATCTTACAGAATCACGCGTGTTAGAAAGCTGATCCATCCTGAGCTGTATTACAGATTATGGTGATGGATTTTGTGATAGATTTGGTATCTGCTAGTTTATTTCTGCAATGCTGAGTTTGTAGCTTTAACAACCATTCTTGGATGCGAGGCTAACGGCTTGTCATTTTTTTTTTCTTGTGTGAGTAGCATATAGTGATGAGGATGACTCAGTATGGAAAACTGCGTGGTCATGATGGCTGTGTTAATACTGTGAGCTTTAACCCTGCTGGTGACCTTCTTGTGTCCGGTTCGGATGACACGAACATCATACTATGGGACTGGCTTGCTAAAACTAAAAGGCTTGTTTACCCATCTGGTCACCAAGAAAATGTCTTCCATGCTCGTGTGATGCCGTTTACTGACGATAACACCATTGTAACTGTCGCTGCTGATGGCCAGGTTTGTCTCTATGAACAATGTTTTCAATACATTTTTTATCAGTCTCACAAGCCATCAACAAACTCCAAGGAACTTATATCATGATTTATTTTTTGGCACATGGACCATGTGTAAAGAGACTCAGGTCACTGCAGAGAATATCACAGCCAATTACTGTGATAAGGACTGATTACGGAGAATACTGTGCCACCAACCTTACAAGTCTAATTAACTTGTGCAACACATTTGTAAACCACACTGAGCTTCTGCCATGGTTCTACCTAATTTGTTTTTTAACCTAGGTGACATGATGGCAACTATTATTCCATACACCTTATATCAGCATTGCCAAGATCCTTCATCAATAACACAAAAGGCAATCACACGAACTTCTGTTTTTTCTCAGGCTTTTAGTGATCAAAACTCCTTTGTCTTCACTGTAGCTTTCAAAAGTTAGAGCTATACAGAATTAAAGCATCGTTATTGTGGAAATTGTCAGCAAACGGGGCTATACAACCCCACTCCCACAAGTGCTTGCATAGTTGTATGCATCTTTATGACCTAGTCCTGAAGCATTTGTGTCGCTTAACTAGCATGTTTACTTGCACTACATATTATTTTGAACTAAGCATTTGTCTACTTTTCCTATTTCTTCCTATTGAATATTATATTGAAAATGATTTTACTGGCTACCAGCGCCTGTACTCCATGCTAAGACAGCTTGTAGGGTTTTATCTTCATTGCAACCAAATGAACCACTTCTTCCACTTCTACCCAGGTAAGAGTTGGACGACTGAAGGAGGACGGCGAAGCCACAACCAAACTAGTCGGGGAGCACGATTCACGGGTGCATAAGATGGCAATCGAACCAGGAAGCCCTTACATCTTTTACAGTTGTGGAGAGGATGGCTTGGTACAGCATGTATGTCACTGAACCACTATTGCTAATATACATGATTACTGTAGTGGGATTTAACTCTTTTTTCCCCTTGCAGTTTGACTTAAGAAGCGATTCAGCAACAAAGCTGTTCACCTGCTATTCTTTCTTGAATGACAGACGTCGTGTAAGACTGAATAGCATTGCCATTGACCCGCAGAATCCTTACTATTTTTCAATTGGTGGTTCTGATGAGTATGTACGGTTGTATGATATGAGAAGATTCCACTTGGATGATTCAAGAAACATAAACCAGCCTGTAGATACCTTCTGCCCTAAGCACCTTATTAAGGGTGGGAAGGTCCACATCACCGGTATTGCATATTCCTACGCAAGGGAGATACTTGTATCCTACAGTGATGAGCTTGTCTATTTGTTTCAAAACAATATGGGTCTTGGTCCAAATCCTGTGGCAGTGCAGCAAGAATTTTTTGACACACTTGATCAGCCACAAGCATACTCAGGTCACAGGAATTACCGAACTGTTAAGGGAGTTAGTTTCTTTGGACCAAACGATGAATATGTTGTGAGTGGATCAGATTGCGGGAATGTATTCATATGGAGGAAGAAGGGAGGTGAATTGATGAGGATGATGAATGGGGACAAAAGTGTAGTTAACTGCATTGAACCCCACCCACATTTTCCGTTCATGGCTACTAGTGGGATTGACAAAACTGTCAAGCTTTGGACACCCGCAGCAAAAAAACTGATGTCATTGCCTAAGAATGCAAAGGAAGTAAGTTGTTTTCTACCTATGCAAATACAAGTGGTTAGGACTTGTACTTGATACATTTCCCCAATTTTACTTCTTACAATGTTTTCATATTGCTTCTTAACAGATAATAGCCTCTAATGAACGGGGGAGAGAGGTTGACGCTTCACGAGCGGAAGTGACACTTTCATCTGATGTCATCATGCATGTCCTGAGGTTGCATAGGAGACAGTCTGAACTGCATAGGGAGAATGAACCAGCTGCTGGGGATTTCGCCAGTGATGATGACGAGGCTTTCTACATTGGATTTGGCAATGCAGAAAGGGACCAAGGGGAAAACTCTGATCCCAGGGAATGCATTGTGACATAGCTCTGGTTTCATGTTAGGGCAAACATCATAACTCTAGATTGCAGGTTTACATACCAATGTATGCTGCGGGACGTGCTCCTACAATGCACTCAGAGGAATACAGACCGTGATACCTACTGGAGAAGCTCAATAGGTAGTGTGACAGCATTCTCCTCGTCTGTTCTGTTGTAGTTTTACCGATACCTTCGATTTCCCAACTGTCGTATACTTAGTCTAGTAAAATAAAGTGCGCTCCCAGCATGTGTAAATATGAACTGTTTCTTGGCTCTTGGAGTCTGAATTGTGGTTTTAATTGTGCAATAATATGTACAGAGGCTTTCCTTTGGTGTGGAAACGTTGAGGGATCAGTATTTTAGTTGTTTTGCCTGTCTGGCAAAGTGGCAATGCAGTCGCTGGCGTTGGTGTCTACAGTAACATGTCCCTGTCCTGGTTGCCAATTTTGCCTGGTGAACATGGGAGCGTCTGTATTCAGCTGTGACATCTGTTACGTCTTCAGATGTAATAACGTGTACTATATGTTGTGGGATAATGTCTCCCCTGGTGCTAATTTGTTGGCGACTTCCTGACTCCTTGAGTAAGATGAGCTACTGCACGTCTGCACTTCAGTGACGGTCGAGTTCAGGAAGATTTTGGTTGGCCTTCCGTTGCTACTAGAAACTCAAGCGCGGCTTTGCTGCGCTGTAGTCGAGGCGAGCCAGTGTTATGGCCACTTTACGATGAATATGGAGTTTCAACCTGTGGTGGTTATGGAGTTGCAGATCTATTTCAGATTGGCCAATGCAAAATTTGGAACATAGCATAGTAGTTTTAGATATAGGTCACTTTTTAATAGATATAGTTCTAATATTTCATCCTTGCTCACACAAATATAAGTTCACGTTCGAAGAGAGGTTGCTTTAATTTATAGAAAATCATGAGAATGCTCTGAATCGAATTTTACCTAACTCTGAAAATATTTCCTTTGATCCGAAACAGCATACAATCTAAGCAAATTGGTGGTACTGAGCTAGAATGTTTGGTACTGTATTTTGATCTGATGGTAGCTCTCATGCAAGCTAAATCCACTGCAGTCTGTCCTCGGGCAAGGATATGCTACTTCTCATGCATCAAGGCAAGAACTAGCTTATCTGCTCCCAAACTGCACCTGAGAAATAAGGTCAAAAGTATGTAAGACACCAATATGAAACAAGAGACTGATATGCTTAGTGAATTTCTTTGAAATAGTACGAGACAAGCTCAATTTTTTAAAGGAGAGCGAAACACTTTTGCCAGTATAGGTGTGTGCAACACGCGCTTGCGTCAAGAAGATAAACAGTGAAGAAGCTAGCTAATTGCTGCTAATGTATTGTAACTTGTTCATCCAAGAAAATTCCAAATTTATAGAAATTAATGGTATACCTTAAATCTGAAGCTTGTTTTGTAGCTTTGGTATGCGCTAGCGCTACTCTGCAATCCAAAATTACCAACCACCACTGAGGGTTTATGATTAATTTATTCATATTAAATAAACAAACTACAGACCAAAATAAAGATTCTGCCTAAGTGTTGGGTGTTGATATATTACTTTTTTTTGCGGGTAGTTGATATATTACTTTAACAAGGTGTAAATTTATTCTGTCCTCGCTCGCTTGATTGCTGGGTATTCATGTTCTTACCTACGAACTTCTAAAATCTGGTACTCGTCTTCAATTGCTTGTACAAGTTTAATTTCTTTTGCTCCTCGTATTATGTACACAGGTGCTTTCTCACTTCATGCTACTCATTTTATTTTGTCATATTTTCCATTAGCCTTTTTCCCCAACTATCACGACTATCAGGGAGACCTGAAAGTTCACATGACATATGTTCCTATGGTGGTATTGCTTTAATCTCTGGGTACCCACCATCCATTCAGTGTTTTCATCATCTATATATAGTATCTTCTTTAAAAATTGGCAGGTACATTAATCTATTACAAAGGCAAACATTAATCTGTTGTAGAAGCAAGCAAGCAGTTTGATTTAATCTAGGTGAAGGATCACAGAGCAGTATACCAGTAGCAGGCTAGCAGCACACAGTTTATCAAAGAGCACACACTTAGATTGAAACGGAGCGACGGCCGGACAGAGTGCTGATTACTGATTAGATGTGGCAAGCGGGATACATACAACAGACGAGCGCCACTGTCGTTGTTCATGAACTACGTGGTTCGCTGCACGCGTCACCGGCTTCTTGCTCAGGTAGAAGCACCAGTACGAGGACGCAGTGGAGCTTTGCCATTGAATATGGAATTGAGGAACCCAGTTATGGCAATTACACGGCAAGGGATCCGTGTTTAGTTTCCAAAATGCTTTCGGCGAAAAGATTTTGAGTTTTGATTTTATCAATTTACGAGTAGTAAATGTAGACGAAAAAGGTGAAAAGTTATATGGATAGGCTGGAAATCTTGAGACGAATGTAACGATGGTAATTATAGGGTAATTAATCCATAATTAGCGAATGGTTACTATAGCATCGCTGTTGCAAATCATGGATTAAGTAGACTCACTAGATTCGTCTCGCAATCTACAGCTTATCCATGTAACTTTTCACTTTTTTCATATATATTTAATACTCTATGGATCAAAGATTATTTTTTGATGTGATGGGTGAAAAGATTCTGCAGAGGTCCCCGAGCTACGTGGATCTTGCGCCTAGTTTATTTGTGTTTTTCTTCTGCAGCGCTGAGGCGACATTACAACAAACAGGTTGGGTGCGTCCACGTCGTGGAAGTGCTGCAGCAGAACAGGTCGTGGAAGTGCTGCAGCAGAACAGCGCTTGTTCTAGAGGCGTTGGCCGTCGTATCCCAACGCAACGAGCAGAACCCGGCTTCGGGCGCCGCCGCGCCTGGCTGTGAGGTACTCCGTACCCTTCCTCTCGCCCTCATCTTCTTCTTTGGCGCTACAGGGGCCAACACGGCCTCGGTTTGCTCAGAGCGAACGACGTCCATGAAGGACAACGCAGCAGGAGGATGTCCAGACGAGCGACGCGAGGAAAGCCGCGGAGCCTAGCTCGGGCTGGAGACCATCGTAGGTGGGGGAGCAGGGGGACGGGTGGATGCGGGCGACGGAGGTGCATCGAAGATGCTCGAGAATATTCTTTCGAAACAGCAGGTTTGTTTGGACGGTGTGATGGCTCAGGCGAAGGATCTGACGGCCGAGATTTTACCAGTGACGTGGACCAATGGCTGGAGAGATTCCTGGTGGCGTTTCGTTCTTTGGACATTGGGGATGATACTGATGGTATTCAGAACGGTACGTGACGGCAAGACGACGACGCTAAATGGCACATCGCAGAACGAACAGTGGTGTTCGATCTTTCAATTTACGTATACACCAATACATTCCTGCTATTGCAATTCTGACTTACGATCAAATCAAAGAAAGAAACAACACGCACAATGCTCGGAGTATACACTACCCCCTCCCCAATTACACCACCTTCTTTGCAGTAGACAACAAAGACACCCACACAACCCCGGACACCACTCGTCACGCTAAATAATCCACATCACCGAGGAACACAGGCACAAGCTACAACATCTTTTTTAGAACTCTTCGGCAGCGTGCATCCGCCTGCTATATGTTGCAGCGCACACATATGCTCCCCGGCCTGAGGCTGCCTCTGCAACCCCCTCTCACGCCACCAGCACGTACAGCGCGTAGATGATCCCCGGTATGTACCCCAGTATGGTCAGCAACAGGTCGATCCAGAACTCCACCTGCGCCACAATCCGTCATGCCAAGCCAAAATAAGCTCGCAGCACACAGTGGAGGAAGAAGAGCATACGTATTTGCTCCCGTAGTTCTCTACAGGACACCAAAATTACAGAATTGGTTCGTGTCGCCATGTGAGCAGCGAGAGTTTTCACTTACGCCGCAGCCGTAGCGCAGGAAGACGCCCACCGGCGGCAGGAAGATGGCCAGGAGCACCTCCACGAACGTGGCCGTCGCCATGGCTACCTCACTGCCGAGGCTTTTCCCCTCTTCGATCTCTGTCTCTCTGAACCGCCTGGAACCGTGGCTGATCAGCTGGTCAGGTGCCTTACCAAATGAGCACACACACACGCCCGTTTATATACTCCGTAGGCGTATTCAGAGTGTGGGTTCTAACTTGGCAAAGGAGTACCAACTGCTCTGATTCCATCGGGAGAGAGGGCGTACGTGTCCCCATGACGGTGGCACGCGGCGCACGCCGCAGCGCACCACGTCGGCGGGGCGGCGGTTCTTCCGTGCGGGACTCGGGCGCTGCGCCGGGACGCGGGTAAACTATACTCCCTCCGTCCCTAAATAAGTGTCGCCGTTGGTGTGCGTGCCACAAGTTTGACTCGATTTGTACAAAATACGTACAACATTTGTATCTCCAAATAAATTTGTTAAAAAACTAGACGAAAAGATCTTTCCAATGATACTAATTATGTACCACAAATAATAATATTTTTTAATATAAAATTAAACAAAGTTTTTTCTCGGAAAGTGAGAAAGACAGTTATTTAGGGACGGAGGGAGTAGCTTTCAGTGGCCCTTCTTCTGGTGTGTTCTTCGTGAGTCGTGACAGAGCCGTTCTGATCATTCGTGTCAGCGTCCGCTTGGCTGGCTGCTTGATGATCAGGATCATAACGCGCGGGGGGGGGGGGGGGGGGGGGGGGGGGGGGCTAACCGGGAGTTACGCTCGCGGCTCGTGCTGCTTTTGCAGTCGCGACAGCTGGCGCTTCGTCTTATTGCGTACAGGTGGCGCTACAGGCCATGGCGGGGGCACGTGGCTCGTGATTCATGCGTCTTCTTCCTTGCGTTGTGCTCGCGTTCATGTTTACTCCGCAAAGTGCAGTGGTGCTTTTCTTGTATCGGGACAACACTGATGTTATTTTTCATCAGACAGAACGGGTGTTCCTCGTGTTTAATTTGGTTCGCTTTCAGCTGGTTCGGGGGTGTGATTTCAGCTGGCGTTGGTTCTGGGAAATTTGCGTTGATGCAGAGCTTCTTCCCTTTTCTTTTGAAGGAGGAACCACTCTTCAATTAGATAGGCCCCATCTATCTAAGAGCCCATTGCAACTTGAAACTGGGCCGTACCGAAAGCGTTGCCCACGAAGCCCATACAAACCCAATAAGGAAAGAGATCGGCAAATGCATTCTTCACCCATCTAGGATGCATTTTACATCTGAAGAATCATTTCAGCATTTGATACTTTAGGTCCAAATGCCTTTGAGGCCTGAGCGTATATATACAGCATTGCCAGTAGATGCATATATGTACACGCGGAGTACACCGTATTTCGACCCATGCCTAATCTTTCCCATCCCATGTCTGATTTCTGCTACCCCCGTGCCGATGCCATCAGTCCTACTGGAACCGGAATCAAATGGTCTGTACGTAACCTGAAACTGTAGCAGTTCAGCGCTACGTGCAGCTTCCCACCACGGCGATCTCGTCTTTGAGCGTCTTCCTCTTGCCCTCGTGCTTGCTCCCGGCCTTCCCAGGCTTTTGCAGAGTCTGCAATGCAGCAGCACATCAGCGAATTCACTAGTTACAAGTTATTCAGTCTGAATCCGGCGATTTTCAGAAGATCCGCTCGAGTAACGTTAGATCTGCGGGGGACATACTGAGACAAAAGGAGGAAAGGGCCAGGAGACACTGACCTTCTTCAGCAGCATGTCAGTCTGCCGCTCCATCTCCCGTATCTGATCCACGGTCATGCCGTACCACTCGTCGATCCACGCAAAGCACAGCCGGTGGCACGCCAAGAACAGAGCCCTCTCCCCCTGCATGGACGAAGCACACGCTGCATTAGCTCTCGACTTCAGAATCCAGAACAGGAGAAGCTCTCTCTACTTCCGATTTCTGAACATTCAGAGCGTACAGCAATGATAAAGTCTTCGAGCCGTTCGCCCAAGCCCCAGATAGGGGCATCCATGATCACCAGCTTGTATGTGGTCATGACAGGATGGCATGAATCCTGCAGCGAACATCATGCATAATTTGAGTTCTCATTTGCCTCTTGACGATGGCAGTAATAGGCTTCTCAACATACTGGTTGAGAAGAAAAGTATATGACTGCATACCATCCATCCCTTCAGAAGAGGACCTCGCTCTGTTTTTTGCGACTTGAAGGCTGTCAGGTCGACATTTGGAGCACTGATCATCTTGCTCCAGTAGTCTCGCGATATAGATGCGATGTCGATGATCTCAACTTCTCTTGCAGCCAATTGTTCACTGTTCAGATTATGCGCCTGTTGTACAGTAGTACTCTCTTATTAGCATTCTGGCATTCTTCTTTGTCTGAAATACTCAGATTTTGAAGCATGATGGCTTCAGTGAACTAACATTTTCAGAACAACCGTTGTCGGGTCTGTTTACTGGTGTCGATGGTCAATGAGCATTTGCTGAAAAGAGGGCACTGGCAACAAATGATGAAGACAACCAAGTCAGTTCTGAAACATTCAGTTACCAATGTATTATTAAAAGTTTTGAGAAGCATTTCAGAATACCTTGATGACTAGTGCGTGTCAATAGTAGATAGAGTTCATGGCATACATGAAAAACACAGTGGAACAAGTTTAGTGCACATTCTCATAGACTGAATATTACATTGCAGAATATGCTTTAAAATGACCATTGCTAACCTGTTCTGCTCTTTGGAAATGCACACCAAGAGTCCTCATGCACCGTGAGGGCACTAGAAGACGCAAAGCCCTTCATCCAGGATGGAATTTTGCTGCACATAATTGTAGTTGCAATTGCTGAATAAAAGCTACGCTGACAGGCTACAGTTATTATCCTAGTTTTTTCAGAAATCTGCCTATTCAGTTATGACTGCCAAGGAAGGCATTCTTACACTGTTTATGCAAACTTAGTACATACAGTACATAAAAGTGAGTAATTCATAGATTCAAAAATAAAGCCTTAATGATCATGTTTTTTTAACAACTTAACGCTGCTAACCCAGAAACAAACCTCTGCAAATGATAAAGTTTTGTGGTGAACTGGCCCTTGCCAAGCTTCTCATCCTCAAATGGGACCTGCTGCAGTACCTCTACACCCTCCTTGCTGTTTGTGTTTTGCTGCTCCATCTTCATGATGGTGTAGCTGAGGCCTATTTCATACTGTAACACAAAGAATCGTGCTTGATCAGATCATTACTCCACAGAAGGAGCCAGGAATGCCAAAGCTTCATTTGAAAACTTATATTCTGCCTTTCGATCATCATACCTCTTCCATTGACATAGGCATGACGATCCGACTTTGCACAAGATTGAAGTCAAGGTAGTGCCAAATTCACACAGATAACACAAACATCCTTTTGAAATGACAAAGAAAACACAAACATGGGCAGAAAACATTGGGCTATGAATATAAGAATTTAGGGAGGATACAATTCCTTGATCTGAACCATGGCAGAATTAGTATTAAGATGACCAAGTTTGAAGACTTCCTGAGCTTCAGGTGAGAGGGAAGAGGAAGCTTTTGCCTGTCCTTCGCGTTCTTGTGTTCTTTGGTGGTTAAAGAAGGCAATGGATATAGCAAAGAAGCAATTTTTAATCTTTATAAACACCTTACGTAATTACCCTCTTATAAATGTAAAATCCCATTCTCCCTGTGTTGAACAATACGTGAAATCATACCCACACAAGTTCAGACTTCAGAACAGGCAAAAGGGATTTACATATGCTTGAGGTGCTAAACTGAAGTTCCAGGAGGACATACATGCAAAAAAGCCTAGAAACCGGCAGGTCTACACCAAAACTTGCTGTGAGGTGAGCAGTTTACAAACGTCACCGGTTTGCCTTTATGTAACGTATCTTGCGGCTGATGGAAAAGGGAAGATGCCGGCATCCTCCCCGGCCGCCCACACGATCGTGCCTACCCCTTTCCAGTTCATCCGCCAGGAGAAAACACCTGGCCAGGAAGAATTTATGCCTTCAAAAGGCACCGTTACATCACGCAATGATGGATCGTAGCGGTTGATTGCCTGTCAAATCACCTAACAGGCTTCAGCACTTGGCCTTTCATCAAAGTAAATTTTAAGCGATGTATCAAATAGTGGCTAGTGTGTTTTTAATGTATCAAAGTAAATTTTAAGCGATGTTCCTTAGAAATGTATCCAACATGATTTTCTCAAAGAAAATTTTCATATGAAATCATTCCAGAAATTTAAAGCAGCTAGGAGCAAATTACTAAGAACATGACGAGCTCCAAAACTGTTGTTTTACTGAACAAAATTGTATGTATTGTGTTGTGCCCGGAAAGCTTCCTGATCAAACAAACGTGGTGCAGTAAGATAGTGGAAGAATTGTTTTAATTACTTGCAAGTTCGAATAAGCAGAGCTGGTCGGCAACAGGTAGCGCCGACACTGAGCACAGACCTAAATATTTATACATTAGGTGCGTAAACACATACAGAAGAGGCCATCAAGATGTTTGGCCGACCTAAATAGTCCGCCTTTTGAATTTAGTAAGAACAAAGCTTCAATCCCACAAAGCTTACAGTTTATACCTCTCCTAAAAAGGCCACACGCAACCGAATTATGAAGCTTAAAAGGCTTCCTGAACTGAAGTGCAATTGGGGAGAGTGTCTATCCGGTTTCAGAAAAGATGCTGCCGAACACCATTTGTTCGGTTGTTCCTAACAAGGTTCCATGGACAGAAGATTCTTGTGGATATTCCATAATATACCAGTGGATTGGTCCTTGGACCATTTTGCGAGCTTCTTCCTCCATCACGTAATCAGGGCCTGGGGATAACTTATTGGCTTTCTTCCTTCCTCGCATTTTTAATACAAAGCATTTATCGTACGGTTTCCGCCTTGTCGTCCTTTTCTTTTCATTATCACGCTCTTACTTTAGTTTAATATAGTTTAAACTTCTTTTTACAATTAGTATAATATATACGCGTTTGGAGGTTTTCCTGCTGTTACCACTGAGCAACTTTATTAGATGAGAAATAGAAAATTCAAGGGTTTTTTAATGGAAATAACAAAGTTCACGTTGATTTGGGTAGAAGCCAAGCCTGAACGAAAAAAATTCGGAGGATCGGCCTCGGGCTTGCTTTGTTGAGTTATGAAGGTGCCAAAATTGGGACCTAAGGCCCATGGGCCTAAATACTCTATTGGGCAGTGAGAGCCCATGAATAAACAACACACGTACCGCGATTTGGAGATCTTCTAGCTCATTTAGTGCACAGTGACACCTGCATATGCAAATTTGGGACATGATGAAATTAAAAGAGACATCAACTCCCTCGCTTTCGGTAAGTCACCATACTATTACACCTTAGCAAATATGCAGTGCACCAGGTGTGAAAACACACACTGACTTCTTCTCTCCCGAAGGAAGAACTGCAGCAAGAATACAATATTGATCCATCACCACGGTGCCATCACGACTCCAAGTTTCCAGCAGATCGGGAGCAACCCGTCTGGACATTTTAGGCTCCCTTTGGACATTATGCAGGTACATCCAAAGGACTTGCTTTGGATCCATGCGGCGTGATTCCACGGTAGTAGTAGCACGCTGAAAAATTGGAAAAATCTAGCTCTGCTCCTAGTTTCAGAATTCAGACCCTAACGTTACAGGGTATTCGTAGTTTCTAGGGAGCTATGATGATTAAAGAAAGACAGCACGGCTGTTCAGTGATTTGCTGGCACAGGTACTTCGCCGCCGACGACGATGACCGCGCGTCAGACCAGACGACGTCTCTTCAGCCAGCTCACGCGATTGGCATGCGAGACCGTTAGTAAGACGGCCGGCCGCTGCCAGTCCAAGTACGGCTTGGAGATAAGAGTTAGGCAGCCTTCTTTTGGTGTCGTCTGTGATGGCGAGCGACTGGTTCGTTCTCGGGGGTCATGCATAGCTTCCAGCCCAGCTGTTGTGATCGTGTGCTCTGCGCGTTCTGCACACCTGTCTGTCTGGACTCTGGAGAGGCTATGCACAGCATGTTCCACGCAGAGAGCAACATGTTCCCACGAAGATCTGTCATATATGCATGCTAAACGAGGCTGTGTTTGGGTCCGCCGCTAGCTTTGTGTTTAGCTTGTTCTTTTCTCCAGATTGCCAACTCTGCTTTTGATTGCAAGACGTGTGTGATTCTGCATGGTATTAGCGCATCAAGTAGACGTAGTCAAAGAGTGTACTGCATGGAGCTGGCCCGCATATCCGACCCGCACATTCGTTCATTCGTTCGGGGTCCATTGAGCCGGCCGGCAACTGCCTAAAATCAGTTCTTCTAGCAACATCAGAAATTTAGCGAAGACCTTGCCAGCAATAAACACAGCTAGCGAAGTCAGCCCATGTACATGTAAACTTCTGTGTAGTACTACTTTTGTTCGTATGATCGTACCTAAACATTTTTTTTTCGTCAACGACGTCATCGGCCGGCACTACATCGAACGAATCTGCTCATTTCGTACGATAAGCAAGATGGATTGAAGAGCAAATATTCGTATCGTGTCTTGTCGACGGAGTAACTAGTCATACAGCCATAATTACTCCCGGTCCCGGCTACGGCGTCTTGTGCTTGTAGCAGCCAGCAATCAGCAACCATAGAAACGTTACCGTTCCTATTATATTCCTACAGGGTTGCATGCAGCACACGTATGCGCTATGTGTTATGCAAGTAGTAGTACATGTCTATCAGCTAGTACTCATCATCAATCAGGTCCAGAGCTGGGCCTCGTGATCCGGCCACGTCCCCGAGTCCATGTCCGAGTCATAAAACGCCTGGTGCTGGTGGTAATACGCCGCGCCAAACTCGCCGCCGCCGTCCATTACCAGCGACGACGGCTGCTGCTGCTGCTGCTCCTGGTGGCATCCGCTGTTATCCCGGCGATTGGCCACCTCGACGCAGACGAGCGCGAGCAGGTTAGCGTGCTGCGCCTGCGCGTTGAGGAGCTCCGCCTGCGCCCGTGCGAGCTGCACCTTGAGCTCGTTGGCCTGCCTCTGCAGCCTGCACACGGCGCCCGCGCACCCGTACACGGGGTCACGGAGCCGCGCCTCGGCCTCGTACACCATGCTGCTCACGGCGTCCGCGCGCGACGCCTCGGGGAGGTCCTGCAGCAGCTTGATGATGTTGCTGGCGCCGAACACCCGGTGCGCCGTCGTGAACTTGGCGGGCTCCGTCGGAGGGAAGTAGGGCGCCAGCACGCACCCGTCGGCGCACCGGCGGCGCAGGATCTTGCACGCCGCGCACGGGCTCAGCACCACCGTTGGCGCCGCGTTGCCCACCACCTGCGTGGCCGGAGGAGGAGGCGGCGGCGAGCAAGAGGAGACCGGCGACGCGGAGCCGCAGCTACTGCTATACGGCGGCGACGGCGTCGAGCCCGTGCTCGCGTTGTTGCCGTAGTCCATGTCCATGTCCTCCGACAGACTGACGAGCACGGTATGTGCTAGCTGCTAGTAGTGTTAGCACGACGCGTGAGGTGGTGGGAAGAATAATGCTGTTCTGGTAAATCGGAAGTTAAATCTGGTGGTGGTTTATATAGAGGGGTCGACCGGGACGTGTCTAGATTTTCCCCTCGTATACGTCTGAAGAGAGCCTTTTTTTTTTCTTCGTGGAAAATATGGCGCGGAAACGATGGGTGCGCGGACATGCAGTAGACGATGCTGACGATCAGGTCAGCATCAATTCAGTTGCGGTTTTACTAGTAGCTAGCATACGTCCGTGCTGTGCTTGGCCAAGTTCGGCAGGTTTTGAAGTCCAGGAGGGACGGTTAGACGTACATTTTGCAAAGATATACTATATGTACTGGGTACTAGTCAGATCAATATTTTCCTTTTCTAATACGTGTGTATGGATGCTAGTTTACAAAACCAGAAATGTACGATTGATTCCGAAATGTTTTTGTCTCTTGTAAAATCTTCCAACGTCGTATTTTCCAGACGAGGTGACCCCGTAGAAATGCTGTCCAAAGCCAAGACGTTATCGTTGTTGGTTGTTGCGTGGCGGCCTGGAACGTACTTACATTGGCCGGCGGTAAGGACCAGAAGAAGGATCAATTCGTCTACACGGCTGTGCTGGTCGCCATCGTCTCGTTAACACAAAGTCATGCAAAACATGAGCATGTATGGTTTTCCAGCCAGCATCTGTTGGGGATACCGTAGTCCATAGACTAGCTACGCTGCTGAGTGTTGATAGTATGCAAGTCAGACAGTGCGTGTGCATGGAAATCAAACGCAGCATGACCTGCACGTTAGGTAATAATAATGGAATGCGCCCCCACAGGCGTGCTAAGACTGTGTTCTTGGTGTATTCATACCGTCCTTGCGTATATGCAATCGCAATGTTGGTGTGCTTTGTTTCAGGCCGGGAACGAAGCTCTCAAAAGTTTTTTCAGCCCATCTAGTACTCTTGATTACCTATAACCCAGGGGTAATATAGCAGCTGATGATGGCCACCAGAAGTGGAGTTCATGCATTAGCATCAAGGGATTTTGAGCTCATCTCCTTCACTTATTTCCTGGAAAGGTATCTGAGACCATGCATCCAGCTTTGTTGGAGACACCCGAAATAACCAAACCCTTCCTGCGGATCAATTGATAGCATCATGATAGGAAGCAAGCAAATCCAGCACCCCTCTTATCTCACCATGTCAAAGGTCTGCTTCGAGATCACGACTTTTCCCACTAGCGTCTGGATATGCAGTTGACCGACACGGACTTGGCCGCGCGCGCTAGATTGCAGATTACCTGACGCGTAGGCTGACACCGTAGTAGGCGCACTCGTCCGGCACGGGACAGCGACTATTCGGCATCCGTTTTCCGGTCTCTTCCAAAACCCCATATCAAATCGTTTTGAACGTTCAGCTAGCAGCGGTCTCCACTCTCCACGCACGTCGCGAGGCGCGCGCGCGCATGGCGAGCGAGGGCGGCATGCGGTTAGGCAAGCACCCAGGAATTGGAGCCACCTAGTCAACATTTCTTCAAGCTTTTTGAAGGGGTCATCGTTGCTCTGATCCCCAGCTTGTCGGCGTTTCCCAGCTACTGATGATGAGTGTTACATATTGTGCAGCTCTCTCAACATTTCTTCGTGGATATGTTAATAGCATTAGGACAAGTACATGCAAATCATGTTTGCTACTACTGTATTAGGACAAGTGTTTCCGCAAATGAGACATTTTCAAATCCATAAATTTCCCCCCAGCTGAACCGACTTCGAGGAGCTGAGCGCACTGATCATGAAGTGAAAAAAGAAAAGAAAAGGAAAGGTTACCAATTATTCAAAACAACTCCTTGTTGTATGTGGACTTACGGTCGCCTTGGGCTCCCATTGTCTAACGCGAGTCAAGTGATGAAAAAAATCTATCACAAGGGGCACATGGTCTCTACAAGTCAGCTCTAAACTACTAATGGTAACACAAAATAATAAGAAATTTATTTTTCAAAGGTGTTTCTACACCAATGATATGCTCACGATTTTTATAGTGCGCTCTCAGTTGTCTGGCATGTGGAAATTCTGACAGAGATGGCCTAATCTACAGCTGCCGTTGTTGGTTAGGTCTAAACCGAGTCTTCAGTCCACGTCATGTGTTGTGCTCTCCATTTTGGAACAATGTTGCATATCGAACATCGCGATCGGATCACCATTAACCAACTCGCAGAATCATAATGCCGTGGATACGAACTTGTCCCAGAAGACCAGAACGATTCAGCAAACACGCAGTGCCCAGTAGGTCTAGAAGGTGTGAGGTCAGGATCTTGTCATGTGGCCATCTTGCAGGCTTTGGAACGGCCATCAATCCTAAGCAAGTTGATTCATAAACAATTTAGCATGCGTCCTTTCGCTTTGGTTAGAATGTAATGTAAAGACATCATAAAGAAAATAAAACCGCCTGGGCTTTGTTGGCTGCCATTTCTTCGCATGGCTCGATCATCTCCTCATCATGAAGCTGGCAAGCTGCGTCATGTTTGGAGGATGACATCGCAGAGAGATCAAATGCGGCAGTACTACCTTCTTCCACGTTTTTCATGGCCACACTTTCCCTTATCGTTCTGAACTTCTGCTACTGAACATTACCCGAGTGCGACGGCACGAGGCATGCGCACCCCAGAAAGTGGTTCCGTTGGTGGAGCAAGCATCAAGCAACACACGAGACATGAACCTGGGAGCTTTCCTGTTTCAACAGCTGAGTGGAGCCCCAAGGAGTACACAACTGGGAGGCCAGAGTTCCATGGTGTGTAGAACTGAAAGACTTGCTGGTCCTTTTCCGGCCTACATTTGTGCCAACCACCAACTGGATGTAGTCCATCAAGATGTTTCTCGATAAGCGACGTTTACTTGTGCTATACCAGTGAAACTCTTGTCAGATAAGGCTGCCTGGATGGAATCCACTCTGCTAGAACTGAAGGTCTGAACTCTGAAGGTTGTGAAGATGACTGGCCACTAATGTGCTTTTAGGAAGAAGATGCCACATGGTATACCTCTGCTACATTCCGTATCTTGATGCAAAAGTAAAAGTCAGAACTGAAGAACCGGCAAAATGCCATGCCATCATCATCTGAAAGGAATCGAAGAGTTCAAATTTGGTGGGCATCCTTTCTTCAGAGAGAGTCAGAGAGCGAGCCAGCGCGGGCCGATGATCTGGGAGCCCATATCAAAGAATGTATGCGTGCGGTCCAGCTTTGCACATGGGCCGGACCACATTCCAGCGTTGTGAAATGGAAGGTAGTCTGGCCAATTCCAGAAGGAAATCCTCGCCCAACGTGTGTGTAGTGTGATCACGTGAAACCAGCCTCTCCACCAAATATGTTTAGCACTTATATTAAGCCCAGATGCACAGTATTTCTTCCTTTTTTTTCAGAATTCTCTTCCCGGACTGCAGTCAGTGCGTGCGCTCATCGGCGAAGTGCAGAATATTTCCCCCCGCTCTTCACGTACAAGATGAAATAATTAATTGCCACTAAACTACCATCATTGCTGTTGCATGAGATCAGCGCAGCGCTTTGTTTAATCAACCTTTGGTGAAGAAAAAGGGAGGGAAAAACTCTACACTGAAAAGCACCATCTTTTTCTTTATTATTTACAAAAGCAGTATCTGTTGCCCTCATTTGTTGTTGCGACATCATTTGTATGTTCCAAGTTGATAAACAGGACACGCGTCCTTTTTTCTCCCCCAAGAAAGCCCTGCCAGTCATTCAGAATAGACGAGGTGAAAAATGTTAACAAAATCAGCAGCAAGACTCCGTCCCAAGCCCTTAGCATTTCGTCATTCTAATTTCTAAAATCCCCAGCAGCTCCGTAACAGCCAGTAGGTGAAACGTAACCGAGACGAGTGAGGTGAGCTCGCCCCTCGCGGCAGCACCTAACACCCACCCTAGCTTCCCCCACTTGACTAGTACGACGGCCGGCACGGCGTCACTCGAAACAAACCCGCCCGCGAATCGACGGCCCAACGGCGGCGCTAACCGCCGCAGCAGCAGGGACAGGACAGAACGCAGGCGGGCAGGCACGCAGCCCAAAATTTCGCCGCCGCCGTTCACATAGCCACATCGGCCAAGTCAAGGCCGCCGGCCTGGCTGGATCCCTCCTGCATGGAACGGAACGGAACGGAACGGAGGGCTCCTCCGCCCAATTGAATGAGCCCCGCCGCGTTTTTTTTCTCTTTCCTCCCCGGAAAACGCCAGCCAAACTCCGGCGGTGACATGTGCGCGGCCTACGCGTCGACGCGCCGTGCGACGGGTTCGTTCGGTGTCGGCCTGTGCGGTACAGTGTTTGTTGCGGCGCCGGTGAGTTGGATCCCCGGTGGTTGTGCTGCGCGTACGGCGTAGATACGTCTACATGGCATGGCTTGCCGGCTCGCTACTGGCTGGCTTTAGACGGAAGCGCGCGTAATGATTTATCTAATCCCCCCAACGACTGCATTTGCGTGTGCTTAAATCGTTAATAAACATGCGGCCTTGCCAACCCCACAACCCCGAGCCCCCAACGAACGGGCCTCCCCTCGCGTCGGTGGACGAAACCTCGTGGGGAGAATTTGAAACGCGGGAAGGAATTGTGATCCAAGAAAAGATCGGCTCCGGCTTTTCTTGCAATCCTGCTCGTCATGGTCTTTGAGAAAAAAAAAACAAATCCCAGGTCAATTAGTAGTAGGACTCGAGTAGTAGTATAATACTCCCTTTTGCGGTGTGACTAGGCCGGCTACGATGGCACCTTCTATTCCTCTGCATCCACAGGCTCCGGTGCAGCTGCCTCGCGGGTTCCCCTGGCGGCGACCGACACAACGGGAGGAGAAAATACTGCAGCAGGCGAAAGAAACGTTTCGCTGAACGAACGTGCATGGCCGGGCATGGGATTTTCCCCCCTCTTTTCTCTCCTGCGGGAAAAGGACGGAAATGGTTGGTGCGTTCCATGTGCTCCACAGGTATTGACCTCTCGCAGAGTCGCAGTCGCAGGGCAGTGGCGGGGGCTAGACGAAGCGGGTGGTCGCTGCCTCTAGGTAGCATCCCATCCGAGCGGCCGAGTTCGTCGGAGTTCTGTTGTTGGTCTTGTGTCCTCTCGGGGTTGTTTGTTGTTTTGTTTCCATCCCCGTGTTCTGTTTTGTTTTTGGGTGGCGGGTTTCCATCCTAGCAACCAACATCTTTGCTTCGTCTGCAAGATGCACTAACCGAGCTAGCTGCTCAGCTCGGTGCTGTATCACTGTAGAGTTGGAAGGCCGGCCGTCCATCACCATTTGTCCATTTAGTAGGAGTAGGTCTTCTTTTCTAATAACAAGGAGTAGTAGGTCGTTAGGGTGGCGAAAAATGGAAAAAAGGGGGTCGACTTTTTATGCCAGAGTTGTTCATGTGTGGCAAATGAATGATCGAGCACCGACGACCACTCTGAGTATCTGAGTATTCAGAGTTGTTTACAGGCATAGGGAACTCGTGTATTCGACGCCTACTGTGTCATTCCTCGTGATGCATTACAGTCCACATGAATGTTGAACTGCACGTGCTATTTTAAGCTGACTGGCTGACAACATCCTGGGGGTCCCTACCGAGCCGGCAGCTTCCAATCAGGCAATCGGCTCGGAAAGCCGAGACAGCGTACAGCCTCTCTGTTCACGAGTGCCCCGCACGGCCGCAGGACCGCAGCGGCGGAAGAAGCAGCCCTGACCCGGCCGGGCTCGCGGGGAGAAAAGCGCTCGTCCAACAGCCGGGCGCCCCGGCCGGGGGATCGGCCAGGCACTCAGGCGAGGCGAAGGCGATGACACGAATCAGATCAGACGCTGCTCAACTGGAACCCACCGAGAGAAAACAAGCTAGAGCGCCTCAACGACCGTAGAAGGCCCGCCAGTCGCTGGTGCTTCTGGATTCTACTCCCCGGATCCCCACCAAACCGGCCGGCACCTGCCGCTGCTGCCCACTAGCGAGCGCCAACGCCTCGTCACACGCTCACCAAACACAAAGTTGTGCTAGTTTCAGCCGTACGTTGTAGTAGTGCAGTCACTGGCACGCATGTGTGGCACCGGATGAAAGTGATGAACCATTATATATTCATCGAGCTATGTTGGTTGTGTATTTTTTATCTAAAATAAAATATATTCGTCAAGCTATATGCCGGGCACTGTGCGCTTGACGGCACAGCAGGATAGTCTGATCAGTGTCTGTCTGAACTTTTCAGTGAAGTAAAGTTGGATTTCTATCGTGTACACATAAGCAGCTTGTGTTACAGTGTTAGTTCGTTGCTTCATTATATTTGAGGGGTTTCAAGACTTACATTTAAGGAAAAAATAACCGTCCCAACCCACAAAGGAAACATGATATTGGTATACACATGATGTGCTGTCGATGAAAAAAAAAGTTAAAAAAGAAAGATAGCCAAAGATAAACTGTTGAGAAAAAGACAATAAACAATGTTCTTTTATCCATTTCTTCTACTTCATCATAGTACAAATGTTACTCTAATTCAACCGCCGCCTGCTTGGCTACTTCTATCTCATACGCATACTAGTTTGTTACCGTAACTCGTTATTGTCCTGTTCCTGTCACAGCCCCTACAATTTGACACCACATGACGCTGAACTTGACAAGTATAGAAGTGGATGGTTCAGGGAGAGTGGCACGCCGTGGCAGCGACGGGCATGGCGCAGGCAACTCAATGCATTACAGTTGTACAAAATCAATAGCAAAGTACTACGAGCTAGTTATCCTCAACGTTTTCTCTGACACGGGAAGCAAGAGCCCGGAATGGGACATGCATAGCATATCACACCCCACTACTAGCAGCCTAGCACTCAGGCAGAGACACCACGCGGCGATCCCATGCTACCAACACATACGACACTCGTACCGTACCATACACACGCAGGAGTCAAGATATACTACGCCTGCTTGGTTGGGGAAGTGTTAGCATTAGTGCGTCACTTACGCGCACGCCACCTAATGATTGCTGCGTCGGGATAAAAGGGAATGGAAGGGGCACCAAAAAAAAAAAAAAAAAGCGTGACACCAACAAGGCGCCGTCTCCCTTCGCTCCACCCGCTCCGCTTATAGCCAGCCTCCTGCCGTCGTCTCCTCTCATCAGCCATCTCCTCGCGCCGCTTCTCCTACCTCCCCACAACCCAACCCCTGCTCGCTCGCCACCTCCCGCCCTTTTTAAACCACCACCCACTGCCAAATCTCCTTTGCCTCCCCACCACCGCTTTCCTGCTGCGGTCTAGCTAGCTAAGCTGGCTAGTTAGGCCACGCTTAATTCGTCGTAGATAGCCAGCTGCCGCGGCACGACGCGACGCCAAGCGACACGAGGCCAGCTCTCGTCAGGAGTTCAAGGCAGGTGCTGCGGTGGTTTTGGTTCATTGTTTTTCTTTGGCCGATGGGGTTGTCGACGGATCACGGCGGCGCCGCCGGCGGGAGGGGCAAGAAGCAGGGCGGCTCGCAGCTGTGGAAGAAGGCGCTGCTGCATTCCTGCCTCTGCTTCGTCATGGGCTTCTTCACCGGCTTCGCGCCCTCCTCCGTGTCCGACTGGACGTCGGCGGCGGTCTCGGCCGGCGGGGTCGGCAGCAGCCACATGGTCCGTGCGCTGCAGGCGGCGGGGGCCGGCGGCGGGGCCGCCCTGAACCGGAGCCTCCTGGCGCACGGCGGCGGCGCGGCGGCGGCGTCCTCCTCCTCCCCGCGGCCGCTGCTGGTGGTTGTCACGACGACGGAGTCGACCCCCGCGGCGTCCGGCGAGCGCGCGGCGGCGCTGACGCGGATGGCGCACACGCTGCGGCTGGCGGCGCCGCCGGTGCTGTGGGTGGTGGTGGAGGCGGCGCCCGACGTGCCCGCCACGGCGCGGCTGCTGCGCGCCACGGGGCTCATGTACAGGCACCTGACCTACAAGGACAACTTCACGGCCGCCGACGCCGCCGCGGGCAAGGTGCGGCACCACCAGCGGAACGTCGCGCTCGGGCACGTCGAGCACCACCGCCTCGCCGGCGTCGTCCTCTTCGCCGGCCTCGGCGACGTCTTCGACCTGCGCTTCTTCGACCAGCTCCGCCAGATCAGGTACGTCGGTGTGCCATATGCTTTTCAAAGTAAGAATGACTCCCATTTTTTAACTTAAAAAACAATCAAAGCGCCGATCTTTTCTTGATGCTAAGCGACGCACACCGTCGCCGTGCTCGCTAGCGCCCAAAGCACACAAGTAATCGCTCCCGGCTGGCTGGCTAGTTGCGAGCGGCTTTGTCAGGCTGTCCGGAGAGCAACAGCTCACGCACCACCACCCTGGTGACCTCTGCTAGTTTAATCGGCGGCGAGAATCCGAGCCATGTGAGGAGGTCCGCCCTCCCCATCCCGGCGTCCGCCATTCAAGGGGTGGTCCTTTTTATCTCGCCGCTTCATCAGCTCCTTTATCCGGCGCCTGCGCTGTATGTACTTCCCAATTCAGATCTCGGCCGGGGGGGACAGGCAGACGAGAGCCCCAGCCTGCCTGACAGCTGCTGATGCACTATTGTTCTCTGGCGGCTCGTCGCTTTGCTTCCTCCTCGCGTCCCTTTTTCACTGGTTTTTACTGCAAGTGTCACGGTACATTCCGGTCCGGTGCTGGCGTGCTGTGGTAGCGTAGGAGTAGGAAAGGCCCCCAACGTGTCGGCGAGATGTCATGATGATTGCCACCCCTCAACTAACGGTGGGGAGGGGGAAAGGGGGAGAAGGCCCGTGCTGTCCTTTTTCAGGACCGGCGCCGAGCGGCCGGCGGAGCCTCCTGCTGCGGCGGATCTGATAGGGCATCCCGGAAAGAAATTGGTGGTGGCGACCGCGGGCGCCGAGGCGCGGCTGCATGCCGTTGGATGCACGCACGGCCGTTGCATGAACGCTCTCGCCATCTCAGGAAAAAAAACATTTTCTTTTCTTTTCTTTTGCGGGTTCGGAAAAATCTTCTTGCTCGTGCTAGTGTCAATTCCAAGATTTGCAGTCACGTTTTTCCTTTTCTTTTTAAGCCAATGTGCCGCGAGCTACAACTTGCAGAAATGGCTCTATCTGCAGGTTGTCTTGCTGTGCGAACAGCGACTAATGTTCAGTAGTAGTGTCATTTTTGTTTGCTCAGTACAAATACTGTTTCGTGTAGCTTGGCGAGAAGTTGCAAAATTCACTCTTATTTCATGCTTGCTTTGCTTCAAAGCCTCGCCTGTACTTGTTGGTGCTTAGCCATCATGCTAACCACCTTTTGCAACTCAACGAATCTCTGTCCTATCTGTACCGCGATTTCACCTACCTGCTGTCTGATATCAACACCGCTATCGCATCAATTTAATTTTTCCCTTTGATTGCAACCATTGTTCTTGCTAGACAAGTGTAGAGTATAGCACGGAATGCTAGTTACACCTGCTGCCAGTTAACTGCTCAGCGTGATATTTTTTAGGGCATTAATGCTCGGTGATTGGCAGCTAGTTCAGCATTGGACTGCCATTGGCACATTATTTGACTGCATCTTCTGAACGGCAACCTGACATGGACACTCTTGCAGTCTCACTTCCACATCACAGCATCATCGATCAGCATTTTTATTTAGCCTCTCAACTAATCACGATGTGTGTTTTTCTTCTAATTGACGCTCGAGGGAGACTGACGCCGTTTCTTTCTTTTGCAATTTGCAGCGCGTTCGGCGCGTGGCCCGTGGCGACGATGGCGCGGGACTCGAGGAAGGTCGTGGTCCGGGGCCCCGCGTGCAGCGCCTCCGCGGTCACCGGCTGGTTCTCCCAGGACTTCGGCAACGCCACGGCGGCGCCGTCGGCGACCTCCACGACGGCGAGGCCCCCCGAGGTGGACGCCCACGGCTTCGCCTTCAACAGCTCCGTGCTCTGGGACCCCGAGCGCTGGGGCCGCTACCCTACCTCCGAGCCCGACAAGTCCCAGGTCAGTCGCTCGCCGCAATCACCCTTCACGCATCTATACATAGCAAGCCCACGCCTTGCCTTTCGCACGGCCGCGGCGGTGTCTGCACGCGCTCGATCGCGTTGGGGACGGCCAGTGTTTAATTTTGGCCAGATCGAAAGGGGCGTTCCCGCATGAAAGCGGCGTCTCCGGCTGTCAGCTAGCGCGTCGGCCATGGCAGCTCGTGCATGTGGCACGGGTAGTTCTCGGGGGTGGGGGAGGGGACGGTGGAGAAAAGCCATGTCTCGTGGCCCTATCTGTCCTAACTTTCCCCGGGTCAAATACATCCATCCCTGTCACCACCGGTCACAGGTCACTAGCGCAACGCCCCTGTTTCTGCGTAAAGATCGGCGTTCTCATATGATCGGGGAGATTAGTTGATGGTTTGTTCTAGCAAATGGCGTGGGTGTCGGTAGCCGGGTACAGTGCGGGTGCTGAGGAATCGACAAAACGGATCGAATCCGAGAGGATCTGGAGATGGCATTTGCAAATGCCAAATCGTGTTCATTTTTTCTTTATTATATTCCGGTGCCTTGGGCTGATTTGGTGGAGGGAAGAGGGGTCCATGGCTGAGTAGGATTGGTGCAGACATGATGAAGTCCATTGCAAGGCAACCCAGTTGGTGGATGTGGCTTGGCTACTTGTAGCAGTAGTACACTGGCCCTTGCTTAAAAGAAAAACAGGGCTTCTTTTAGGTGCATTTTGGCCCTTCTTAGAAATAACCTGAGCCTCTTTTAGGTGTACAATTGACTGTTGATCTTTCTTGAACCTAACAACTAAAGCACCATGTCTGTTATGATGGTCAATCATGCAAGGTTGTTAGGGTTTCTTTCTCTGTTCATTGCCCCTGTGCGATGCCAAAAAAGTTCATGATTACTTGCCCTGACATATCTTTCGGTTTATATTGTTTTTCAGGACTCGATGAAGTTCGTCCAGCAAGTGGTTCTGGAAGATTTTAGCAAGGTGAAGGGCATTCCTTCAGATTGTTCAGAGGTCATGGTATGGCACGTCGATTCGACGGTGCCTTCTTCCTCTTCTTAGCAACCATGCATCTCTGGATGAGAACGAGAGAAGATAGAAAAAGGTGATTATAGAAGAGATCGACGGACGAGCTAGAGGATGGGCCCAGAATGATGTACATTGTACATGCAATAGCTATACCATCGAGGTGCTTATTGTCCTCAAGCTGCAAAGAAGGGAAATTTTGGGTTTCTCACCAGGGGATGAACCAACCTCTGACCCCACTTCTCCATCATAATGTACAATTTTCCACTATTCTTTTTCTAAAAATTGTGATATATGTATATCTTTTCTTTTCTTTTTTTCAAGAGGGTTTAGGTGAATACATACATAATACCCCCTTGATGTGTCACTCAAAGTTGTACTGGAATAGAAGGCAAGCTAAAAGTCCACTTAAGAATGATGATACACATTCCTCTTCAGATTTACTCCTATACAAGGAGTCCAATTCGCAAAAGCGAAGACACTTGTATTAACAAGCATGCTTCAGGAACACACAAAACTATGCCCTGGTGTTGCTGGTCCCTGAAACCACTCATTAGTTAGAGAGAAAAAAAAGAAGAACAAGCAAGGGTTCTAAAGAGTACATTGGTTTGTACAGTAGTTGGCCCATCACCACGGTTCGCAAAATTAAACTAAGGGGTGTTTAGATGCATTCTGCAAAATTTTTGAAATGGAATCTTTTCACTTTAAATCTTTTCACTTTAAAATATTAAACATGGACTAATCATAAAACTAATTACATATTTCGTCTCTAAAACTAATTTTAAATAGAAGGCAAGATAAAAGTCCACTTAACAATGATATGATACACATCGCGTTCTTTCCTCTTCAAATACACTCCTATACAAGGAGTCCAATTCGCAAAAGCGAAGACACTTGTACTAACAGCAACTCCAAGAGACTTTGATTAAAACTGTCCCTTCCAACAACCTGTCTACTTTGTTATTTAAACATAGTCACTCCCTATTCCGGATTTCTCGCTAGCAAAATATAGAAAAGGTTCGGTTCAAAAAAAATATAGAAAAGATAATAGCTCTAGAGTGCATGCAAGATATAGAGAAAAATCTCTTGACTGACTAGCTGTAGCTGTGAGTGTGTGCGTAAAGTTCCAACACCCCTTCTAGAGAAAAAATAAAATCTCAACAGTTTTGAGTGCAAACGAGCCCATATGGCCATATCTCTCTGCTAAATTTAAAATTAGAAAGATTGCCCTAAAAAAAATTAAAATTTGAAAGGCATGATCATGTTTTCGGCTTTTCGCCCGAAGAAAGCTAGAGCCTCAAGGCCAGGCCCAAAAAATTGTCGATGCTGGCCCATAGGATTTTGGTCCGTTTGCACTGAGGTGATGGATCAGCTTCTGCGAAAACAAAGTACTCCGTAACCTCGAAATCTCTCTCTCTCTCCTCTCTCTAAAAAAAAAGTACTAGCCTCGCAAGTGCCAAGTGGCAATGACATGGGTGTCTCAGATCTGAATGTGGTAGTATAGCACATAGCATGGGCATGCGAATGGCACTTTCCATAGAAAATAAAAGGGAAAGCGAACGGATGCATACTAGCATGGGCCATACTACGCCTTTTATATTACTTGTAGCTTGCTTCCACAATCATCAGACCAGGCACCTGACATTTCATATAGTAATTATGATTACCGAAGTTTGTATACACACATGACATGTTCTACAATCTACATTAGTGTTTTATTGTCTTCTGAATGTTGAACTGCGAAAAGTAGACAGTGTCAATGCTTCTATTTGCATAGTTATAACTGAAATAATATGTATCAAAACTACCGCCATAAATTATGTCTTTGTTATGTTTTCCGGATGCATGGCTCGTTTTCATTGATCCAACGCGATCTATGAGTGGTTCACCGTATCCTAGCTGAGCTCGCATGATTGCGTTTCGTTTGGATTCAGTAAGCGAGTTGAAGAGCGAAGAACAAAAAGCTGGGATGATCGAGTGATTATAATTAAGAACAATGGAGACTGGACTACAAGTTGTAAGATGTTGTGTGGCCTTGCCACATCAACAAAATCCAACCTAAACAACACGCCATGTCTATTCCCCGCAAAAAGAATGAGGAAAAAAAATGCCATGTCTATCGAGGGTGGAAAAGCTTTTTCGTTGCTTTTCACAAAAAGATTGTATGTTCACATTTTATCTCAATCTCCGCCACTATCCGACACACCCTCAGGTTTAATTATTTTATATTATTGGCCTTTCATTTTTTAAATTTTAAAGCAGACAGCTGGATAAGTTCTGAGATCTCTGATCATCATCTCTATTCCGGATTAAAAAGAGACTCTCTAAATCCTATTTGATTGCTAATTTTAGAGATTTTGATTAAAAAGTCAACTTCCAACCGTCTCTCTATTTGGTTATTCAAACATAGTCACTCTCTATTCCAGATTTCTCGCTACCAAAATATAGAAAAGAGAATAGTTCTCTAGAGTGCATGCAAGATATAGAGAAACCGTTGGAAAACACGAAGATATAGAAAACAATTTTTATGCAAATGACTCTTTAAATGATGATTTAGAGAGTGATTTTTTGAGAGACTCTTGGAGATTGCTTCAGACAGATAAAAATAAAGAAATAGGGGTAGTGACAGTTTCGTGCGTCAGAAACTCAGACGAGCAACTTGAGCGCTACGAAATTACCAAAAATCGAGCCGCTTGCCAATGGACAGGATTCTTCACATCGATGGTCGTTAGAAGAGGAATTCACGCGAGGAACTTGAGAATTCGCAAAAAAAAAAAAAAAAAAGGAGAAAAGGCGAGGAACTTGAGCCCTACGAAATTACTAATATCTAATAACAGCCAACGGGCCGGATTCTTCCCATCGACGGTCACCCAAAGCGGATCGGGCGGCCAGGATGGAACCCTAGCTCCCGCCGCAGGCCCGCAGCCTATATAAGCGGAGCATTCCGCTGTCCAAACCCTCGTTCCCTTCTTCTCCTGCAGCCGCCGCCTCGCGTTCCCCCGTTCTCCTCGAGGTGAGTCTACAGATCCATTCTCCAGCTTAGCTTGTGCGTGTACCGTTCGAGCTAGCTTCAGATCTTGTACATATCCTCCTGCACAGGAGGTAACTCTGCAAGTTCTAGGTGTTTTTCTCCGTAGATGCTTAGTGTTTCCGTATGTACTTTCAGAAGTCTATCTGCGCGAAGTTTTTCTGTGATATGTTGGTAGATGTGTGCTGTTTACGTTGATTTATTCCTGGGCCGTGTGTCTGTTCTACACGGGTCTATGATATTTAGTTGTGATTCCCTAGTAGTTTTGCGAGTTCACTATCGCCTAGTTTCGTTATGTGGGCGGCTTTGCTTTTCGATTTCAGTTCTGCTATACTAGCGTGAGGGCCTTTAGTTTCATCTGATTTAAAATAGAGAATTCATGGTGAATAACTTGTCAGAAGTTCACGAGTCTCTACGATTTATTTTATCTACCCTGGTAATGTTGAGCTGATTTCTGTAAGCCCACTTAGCTCAGTGGTCAGAGCATCGCATTTGTAATGCGAAGGTCATCGGTTCAAATCCGATAGTCGGCTTTTTCCTCTATTGATGCTCCATGAACAAAATCTCTGTCTGTCTGTGAAGTAAACGGAGAATCCAGGGTCTAAACCTTATAGCTTTGCTTGATACAAAGCATACAAATTATTTATATACATATTTTGAAAGTTGTTGGAATTCTTAAGTTTACTCTGTATATACTTTTTATTTTATTCAGTTTGAATTTTGATGTTCATGTCCAATTGAGGCCTTTAACTAGCGCAACGGTGTATGCCGGTAGATGTTAGTATGTAACTAATGAACAGTTGCATCTCTTGTATGGTGACCTCTGCTTGTTCTACTTGACTGGAGATATGATCATATGATCTGTTCACTGATTAATATTCTTGAATATTAAAACTACAGGTTAAGCTCTACTTGTAGCCATGGGTAAGGAGAAGAGCCACATTAACATTGTGGTCATTGGCCATGTCGACTCTGGCAAGTCGACCACCACTGGACACCTGATCTACAAGCTTGGAGGTATTGACAAGCGTGTGATTGAGAGGTTTGAGAAGGAGGCCGCAGAAATGAACAAGAGGTCCTTCAAGTATGCATGGGTGCTTGACAAGCTCAAGGCCGAGCGTGAGAGAGGTATCACCATTGACATTGCCCTGTGGAAGTTTGAGACCACCAAGTACTACTGCACGGTCATTGATGCCCCTGGACACCGTGACTTCATCAAGAACATGATCACTGGAACCTCTCAGGCTGACTGTGCTGTCCTCATCATTGACTCCACCACTGGTGGTTTTGAGGCTGGTATCTCCAAGGATGGCCAGACCCGTGAGCATGCTCTCCTTGCTTTTACTCTTGGAGTGAAGCAGATGATCTGCTGCTGCAACAAGGTATAGCCCTATAAAATTTGTAACTGTACTCGGTATTTCTGATTGGCATGCTGGTAGTTTTATTTGTACTCATTTTTCTGTCTGCCAGCCAAGTTACTTATTCCAGTGCAAGTAATTATAGCTGAGTTCTGAAACATATTGCTGAACTATTGGAATGCTAGGAACGTCTTGTTTAGTTACCACATAGTTTGACATATGGATTAGTTATTCCCCTGCAAGCACTATAGCTTAGTTATGAAACATGTTGCTGAATGAGTGGCATGCTAGGAACTTCTTGTAAATTCATGCTTAGTTTATATAAATATGGATTAGTTGTATAAAATGTCCAACTAGAATGTATGATTTTAAAATTGTCCAACTAGAATTTGTATGATTTTAAAAAATTTGGTGGCTATGGAAATATAGGGGTATGTGATCAACACATCTAGTCTCTATAGCCACCCTATGCACTCCTTGAACTTGGCCTAGGTTCATACGCGTTTTATCTGTTGTTTCGTTCACTAGCAAATAGTATCTTTGCCTGTTCATATAGCTGTATCATGTATTTCTTTTGATTTAGTACTGTTGGTACATTCTTATTTACTCAATTATTCTGTCAAATTAGTTGGATTGCCTGCTTTCATTTATATTAGCTTTTTATGTTACCCTTTTTGGCTAAGGTACTGTGTCTTGTTGTAGATGGATGCCACCACTCCCAAGTACTCGAAGGCCCGCTATGATGAGATTGTGAAGGAAGTTTCTTCCTACCTCAAGAAGGTTGGATACAACCCTGACAAGATTCACTTTGTCCCCATCTCTGGTTTTGAGGGTGACAACATGATTGAGAGGTCCACCAACCTGGACTGGTACAAGGGCCCGACGCTGCTTGAGGCTCTTGACTTGATCAACGAGCCGAAGAGGCCTTCGGACAAGCCCCTGCGTCTCCCCCTTCAGGATGTGTACAAGATTGGTGGTATTGGAACTGTCCCTGTTGGTCGTGTCGAGACTGGTGTCATCAAGCCCGGTATGGTTGTCACCTTTGGGCCCAGCGGCCTCACCACTGAGGTGAAGTCTGTTGAGATGCACCATGAGGCGCTCCAGGAGGCCCTTCCTGGTGACAACGTGGGCTTCAACGTGAAGAATGTTGCTGTGAAGGATCTCAAGCGTGGGTACGTGGCCTCCAACTCCAAGGATGACCCTGCCAAGGAGGCTGCTAACTTCACCTCCCAGGTCATCATCATGAACCACCCTGGCCAGATCGGCAATGGCTACGCCCCAGTGCTGGACTGCCACACCTCCCACATTGCTGTCAAGTTTGCCGAACTTGTTACCAAGATTGACAGACGATCTGGCAAGGAGCTTGAGAAGGAGCCCAAGTTCCTGAAGAATGGTGATGCTGGTATGGTGAAGATGGTTCCCACCAAGCCCATGGTTGTTGAGACCTTCTCTGAGTACCCTCCTCTCGGTCGTTTTGCTGTCCGTGACATGAGGCAGACAGTTGCTGTTGGTGTCATCAAGAGCGTGGAGAAGAAGGACCCCACCGGTGCCAAGGTTACCAAGGCTGCTGCGAAGAAGAAATGAGGGCTTATTCAGTTCTCAACTGTGGTTGATCTATCTTAAGTAGTCTTAGTGTTTTGTTCGAGGCCATTGTTGTTGCAGGACCTTACAGTTGCTAACAACTGTAATTCCTGCTCGCAATGCATCCTGTCTGGTGTCGTTTAAACTCTTGTTATTTCGGTTGTGGTGAAACCAGGGTATTTTTGAGGCTGATTCATATCACTTACTGGTTGTATTATATCCTGGAATGTGGCCATGCGAGTCCCTAGATTGCTACTACGCAACGGTTTCAAGTTATGAGATGCTCTCTTGTTATGTCTGCTTGCTTTTCACGTAGGATTGCATAGAGGTTGGTTGATGGATGTCGATTTCTCTGGAACGCCACGATGATTATGTGGCCTGTTTTATTCCGTATTTGATTTCTTTTTCAATTCCCTTTTCAATTTCGTCGCTACCAGAACTGTAATGGATGCACAAAATACTGTACAGAGGAAGTTGATAAAATCCTCACTACTCAGATCCCTTTGGGTAGAGTTTGCTGTCCATCCTTCATTGTTAGTTGTGCACTTTCGCTGTCCAACACTGCTCAGACCCGTATGCTTCGAAGGCTACTTTTTTTTTTTTTTTTGGGTGATCTCGAATTTTTCGAAGAAGCAACATCGACAGCAAAATCCATGTTAATTAGCAGGATCAGAAAACGCAAGGTCCAGCAAGCAGAGTGAAGGTTGCAAAAAAGAGCTGCATGAACTCAAAACCATTTTTTTTCCCAACAGGCTCCATAAATTCACGACCCATCGAGCCATCGAGGTCACAAAGTGTGTGTAACTGCTGGCAAACGGCCATGCGATGTAAGCAGCCCTTTGTGTCATTGCGTTTTACTCATTAGCGAAGTTTTTCAATGTCTGGAGTAACTTCCATAAACCAATTCGGACAATAAGGTACTTCGAAAAAGGGAAACTACAAAGATACAGGATATGTTCTTTCCTAGGAACTGCCCATGTACTCTATAAAATGCCAGGATACATGAAGTTCTAGGCACACTGCTCCTTGTCTATGCCTATGTGCTTGCTGGAACACACCTGGCCCTGGCCTCACTCAGCTTGAAGCTTTGCCTCACCCGCTTTCTCAGCTTCATTCAACACAAAATTCTTCAGTGATTCCACATCCCTTGGCCCTGCAATAGAATATGGGAATCCAATTTCATATACCAGAAGGAATGTGTTCACGTGCAAAAGGGCCATAGGAGGCAGAAAGACACAAAGGAGAAGTAGAAAGTAGGGAAGAAACAAAAGCCTACGTAATATAGACAATTGACCGTTATTAGGTTAAGTATGTGTTAGATGAATGAATATATAGAAGCTTGCTACACAGGCAGCTTGTAAATGGCAAGAATTATTGATTTGATACTAGCAGTATCATCGCATGCAGTAGCTCCAAAGAGTTCAACAACATGAGGCGATATTGATTTTGATACTAAACCAGTATGATTGAATTCATCAATAAGCATCTTATTTACTGATTGTGGAATATGATATATTCTTATCGTCATTCAGTCATGCTTTGTTAGCTTGTTATTGCCTGTGATAGTAACCTGGCAGTATCCCACACCATGATAAGTGAATTTAGCAAAATCTTCATACAAGAGGTGACCTACTGATATAAAAGTAAATTCTTCACGGAAGTGGGTGCTTATTTGATATACTTCACAGAGATTTTAGCCTTTGATATCCCACTCGTACTCGGACCATGTTGATGTTTAGAAAAAGTATGGTGAGCTGGAGAGGCAAAGTATACCTTTATATTTTGCTACTTCTTCGCCTTCATAAAACACTTTGAACGTAGGGTAGGAATGGATATCCACCTTGGAGCATACTGGTTTGCTGACACCACAGTCAACCTGCCCTATCTCAATTTCATCCTCTCCTTCCATAACTTTTCCCAGGTCCTCCCAAAGTGTTCCAAGGTTCTTGCTGCAAATGGCATACCTTAACAAATCAGCTTCGTGGAAACCAAAAAGTTATACACGATAAACCAACATCCGCCCCTACGAGACATTCATTACCAGTGTTTACACCAGGGGACGCAAAATTGCACAAACCATACAGTGTCCTTCTCCTTTATCTAAACAAGAGAGAAATTTCTCAGAATCAAACTCAATTGACCAAAATAAACATGTCGTAAAACAGAAACTTGAATTTGCATGCATATAGATATGGAGCAGTACATCAGCTCTGCCGCAGCACTTTCTGGACTTTGTTTGACTAATTGTGCAGCCTGCTCTAAGGCTGCAAGGCTGTGATTGGTTACATGGCCAGCCTCCTAGCCAGGCCAGTCCAACCCAGGCTTAATCAATGCAATACCTTCGTGTTTGGTTCACCTGTACTAGTGAATCCTGGCTTAGTTCACACGTGATTGGTTTCCTGACTTGTCTTGTTTCCGGTTACCTATCTTAGCTATGGTGAGCTTAAGCTTCGTAACCTCTCTTTTCTGAATCTAAACCCTATCATCTCTTTAAAGAAAAAGAGGAAGCAGAAAAGCATATCATCTAATCGCAACAATACAGAAGACAAGGAGATGGGCTTCTCATAGCGAAAGCTAGTTCACATGAAGCAAAAGGGAAATAAAAAGAAAGGGGAAAAGGGCCGATTCCCCATCTTACGAATTGATCTCCATGCTTCTCACATAGAGCTCGATTTGGCCAGCACCAATCATCTATTCAGGTTACCAGGAGTTCGATTTGAGGGCAATTGGATTCAATTTGTCTTCCTAGATGCTCGAGATGCTTGATTTGGTGGAGAAATAAACAGGACATCAATGGAAGAGGGCAAATGGAAATCGAAAAAGAATGAAGAAACTCAGCTCAACGATGCCCACTGCTACTGCGGCGGCGGCAACCCGGTCACCTCCAGTGATTTGCTGCTTCACTACGCCTGCACTCTCTCGACGAGGGCGACATGAGCGGCGTGATTGGAGATGAAATTGTCGGGGCTGCGAGTGCGAGCAAGCAGCAAGCCGCCGCAGCGGAGTCTTGGACCTTGAATTGCGAGTGCGGGCGGGTTAGCCGGCGTGCCGCCGCAGCGGAGCCTCGGCCCTTGAGTTGCACGAGGATGGCGCAAGTGCCAGAGCTGGCGAGGACCAGGGCAGCAGAAAAAACTTGGTGGACGCAGAGGAGGAGGTGACTAGAAGCGTCCTCTGGGCCACCAACGCCCTTGTGCAGCCTGCATAGCGTGGAAACGCAGCTCATTTGTGTCTCCAGCTAGCCAGGCTTAGGGGCACCTTTTGCATTGCCAGAGCCAGACTAGTGGGCTGGACGGGCATCCAATCACGGATAAACTGCATTCCACAAGCCTGGGTAGGACTGTAGTAGGCTGCCCACGCTACCAATCACAGCCTAAGCGTGTAAGCTATGTCTATCAACATGAAAGTAGTAGCTCACTAATAATAGTTTTGAACTCTGCAATGCCTATATCAAGTCAAGGTTATGGTAATCAGTTTAACAACAGGGAGTGAGAACTTAACAATTATGAACTCATCCAAGTGAATCGGCACACAAGTATGGCTGCCCACCCTACCAATCACAGCCTAAGCGAGTAAGCTATGTCAATATCAACATGAAAGTAGTAGCTAATAATAGTTTTGAACTCTGCAATGCAAGGTTATGGTAATCAGTTTAACAACGGGGAGTGAGAACTTAACAATTATGAACTCATCCAAGTGAATCGGCATACAAGCATACAGCTGCCTGACAGAGCTCCATGACAAGCACATGCCGATCTGTCTAGCATCGTAATTCTCGGGTCGATGAGCGCAGTACAGAGTGCAGCGCAGACGCGACAAGTCTTTAGAACTATCCCCGAGTCCGAAGGTAAGACGGAGAGAAGAGAGCCCGGAACGGCGCGGGGTACCTTGTCGGAGAAGGTCTCCTCGGTGAGGGTGATGACCTCGGCGCCGGACCGCACGGTGAGGGCCACAAGTACGGTTAGGCAGACCACCAGGAGGCGGATCCGTAGGCGCCCGCGGTGGGGAGCGACTGGATCCATGGCGCGCAAGGACGGGGACGGCGAGGTGGGGAGAGGGGAACGAAGACGAAGAAGAGGCGGATTTGCGGTGCGCTAGTGAAGTCGATGCCTTGGTAATTGATGGGTCGTCGTGGGCCGATAGATATGCGGACTTGTCGTGTGGACTTCTGTCTGGGCCTCACTCAGCCGTGCAGGCCACGAGGAGTACTGATTTGTCTGTACTTGTTGGCGTTTCTTGCTGTTTTTTTTTTTTTTTGAAAAGATGTCTCCTGCTGTCCACTCCGATCAAAATGAAGCTTTTTTTTACTCGGGGAAAATAAAGGGCAAATTCTCTATGTGCCATTGTGAATTACAATTTCTTCCTTGTATGCCATTAAAAATTAGAACTTTCTTCAGTGCCATTGTTTTAAATTTTTCATTCCCTCCATGCCATTGCCGTTAAGGGCCTGATTGGTTTCCTTCCCGGTAGAGCCAGGCTCTGCTCGTGCAACACCCTAGTGATTGGTTACATGACTACAAAGAGATGGTGTTTGGTTGCTCGCATTACAACATGTTGCATGAGATAAACGCAGATAAATAATCACCATTATGGTATTTTTTATGTGAAACTAACTCTTGTAGCTCTTATTTTATCTAATTGCTCCTTAAAATTATTTAAAATACGCTAATATTGTTTAATATGCACTAATTATATTGAAAACGTCATTAACCAGCTAACCACTCGCATCCCGCGAGCCTGGCCCTGAAGAAACGCTGAATCCTACGTATCTCGAGAGCCAGGCTGAGGAGAGCTTTTTGCATGAGCAAAGCCAAGCTCAAAGCAGCGCAGGTAACCAATCACCAAAGACTCGCGTCCCACCAGCCTGGCTCGGGCATACGCAACCAACCAATCGCCCCTTAAAATGCCCTAACTGAACAGCTAGAATGAAGGGCAAAAAGATGATAATGCCCTCAGTGAAAATCTTCTTCCTCTTGTTGTCTTCCTTATCTTGCTGGCACCGCCCTCCTGCTCCCAGCATGCTCGCGGCCGCTGGCCGCAACGCCTGCCGCCCGGGTGCGCCCGCACGCCGCTACCCCGGTGCGACGCCGCTGCCTCACACGCCGCGTCGCCATCCCGTCACTGCTACGCCCCAACACCCTCCCGGCCGGCACGCCGAGGCGGCCCGTGTGGCCTTGCTGCTGCTCCCGCGGACGCTCGCCTCCGCGAGCACGCCGCGAGCGGCGCGTCGCCGCTGTGCTGGCCTCCGCTCCGTCGCTACGTGCGTGCTCGATGGTTGCCCGCGCATGCCTTCCTCTGCCGCCGCCGCCGCCCTCTCGCGGGCCGCTGGCCGTGCCGCCCCGCGTTGAGCTCGCCCGTCCGCCCGCGCGCGGCTCGCTGACCTCGGCCCGGTCGCGCCGCGCGTAGCTCGCCCGCCGCTTGGCACGGGCGGCGTGGCCGGGGCACCGTTGGGGAGCCAGCAATGGCTATTTTTAGAAAGCCTCCCGAATTTTCCATGAAATATGGTGTCTAGACCATCTTGGGACACATCCCTTGAAAAAGTCAAAAAAAAAACTTAAGATCTAGATCAGCACAACTACAGCAAACAAAAGGGGTAAAATAGTCCAAATAGCAAAATTTGACACGGTTAACTAGCAATATGTGATGACAATGGCATGGAGGGGACGAAAAATTTAAAACAATGACATTTAAGGAAAGTCCTATTTTCTAATGGCACGTAGGAAAAAAGTTATAATTCTTAATGACACATAGAAAATTTGTCTGAAAATAAAACCAGTACTCCTTCACGAGATCGGAGATCCTATTCGCGGTGATGCAGGCAGACGCGCCAGGCGAGCCCGAGACGCCCGAGAGGCATCTCTCCATGTTTTCTTTTTTTGGTCCACCATGCCATGCCGGCCAGTCTGCCAGGGACCGAGCGAGCCGAGCCGCAGGGGCATATTCCCCTCCCGTCAGCCACAGGCCACACCGTGTCACCGTCACAGCGAATCAAATCGGTCCTCGAATGCGCCGACTTTTCCCCTCTCTCGACGAGAGGGGGAGCGACCACCGAGAGAGGCAAAAAGAAGAACAAAGAAAAGCTGCGTCGGCCGTCCTTGTTGTTGACCGGCAGTCTGGGGGTTTGGCAGACAACGCTCGCTGCCTACTCCTACAACTACACTCTCGGAGTCTCGGAGTCTAGGTGACCAATGGTTCATTGCTACGTCGTCCACGTTGATCTGGAAATAGGTTTACCCTCCCCTGATCTGCATGGCTTCAGCCTTCATCTTTCAGTCCTTCCTGTGCAGAGCACGAGAGCATGTACTAGCGAGAGACGGAGAAAGGACCACCCGGCAGCACGCAGCACCAACGATAACACGGACACACGGCCCATCATGGCATGTGGCGGCGCAAGTGCGATAAGCCAATACTACCAAGGGAGTGAGTGAGAGTGACCACCGCCAGAATCCGCACTCAAGCTCAGAAGATCACGGGAGAATCAAGGGCACTCGAGAATCAAAACCGTTGGGGCTGGGGACTCCCCTTTAGCTACCCAACCCAACCCAACACATGGCCATGTTCGATTCCACTCCCACCAACGCCCTGCTTTCGCACCAGCTCTTCCTTTTGTCAACCATCCAACGCACGGCCACGTTGCGCGCCGCCCGTTCGCCGGCCGACTCCGTTACTGCTACTACTACTATCCTTCCTAAGCTTTATCCCCACCGATAATGACGAGTCCATTTGATGGGCATCTTATCTAATCCGTCTTTTTCCTGCGAAATCATAGACGCCAGCAAACGCATGATCGTGCCGTGACTCATCAGCGGCCCCATGATGGCCACCTGCTGCGGCTCCATTATATATCGTGCAGGGATTCCTACCATGCATGCCTCAAGATTCTTGGATGGACGCGCTCTCGATCTCTCCACTTGGCCTGGACAGCTCACCTCTTGGTTCTAGAAGCAGAGTTCATGTGCGACACGAATAAAGAAAATTCAAGCTGCTGTCATTCTTTTTATTTCTCTATCTATTGCTCTCGCTGTCGTAGATCATTGTCATCCAAATTCCAGCGTGGCATCATAATCCCGTACGTCGGCGTTAGCCGATAGGGAAATGACACACATGACATGTCTTTCTTGGAATTCCGCTCGAATACGCTGGAGGACGGGTGCTCTATTGAAGCACGTGGCAATGATTAATGTCCCATTTGTTGTATCGATAATATATATCTTGCGCAGTTTCCCCTCTCGCCGAGTTAAAACGATAGAAATCTCGTGGTGGAATGTTGATGGACGGTGCCGGTGACAAGACGAGGACAAATAGAGGAGTGTCGCAATAGAGCCAAGCCAGCATGGAATTGAAAGAGATCCGACTATACGTTTTTTCATTAAAAAGAAGAATATGCGCCAAACTCGAGTGGAAGAGAAACCTGGTTGGTATAGTGCACGACTGCATCTCCTATTTTAAGCAGTCGTGCACTTGAACTAGATTCACTTCCTAATTCCTCTTAACCATATATCCAGCTGAGCAAGTTAGCATAGCATGTCCGTATAGACTGTTTCTACATTTGCGTAGGCCGTTTCTATGTTCATGAAAGATCAGTGGTAAAAAAAACATACTAGTTATTACTATGTTACTAACTTTTTAGTTACCTGCATAACAGTTTAATTACTAGGAGTTAAACAACATTAACTAATATTATGGAGTATGGACCAGCGTGTGCGTGCCCGTATTGATCGTTTCTATAAGCGCATGCACATCGCAGATGAAGCATTCTCCCTCAACGCGGTTTTGCTTCATGTGAACGATTCGGTATATCACAGTAACACACATCCGCAGTGCTACAGTGCAGGATCATCAAACGCACAGAACAGCCGACGACCCAATCTCCGCTGGATCCACGACCTTGCCACTACGCCGTGCAGAGCAGTGGAAGATCACGCAACCGTGCTGCCCTGACCGTTGCTAGCCCGCCACGTGCTAGGCGCGCACTCGTCCGAACGCCACAGTAGTCCAGATCCTGCTCCAGTGCTCAGCAGTCAGCACTACTGTAATAAAAACCCCAAACGCAGAAAAGGGAAACCGCGATGCAATGCAACGGACGCCGCACAGACCCCACCGGGAGCGACTAGCGGACGCATCCAGGGTTTTTTTTCCCACGCTTGCAGCGGTTTTTTTGGGACGGCTAACCGGGGTGGCCAACCTGTCAAACCGACCGGTAAACCAGTAGAAGCGGTTTTGTGGGGTCGGTTTTGAGCGGTAACCGGCCCTATTTAGCTACCGGGCCGGGACCGGTTTGACCGGTGGTTTTTTTAACCCTGGACGCATCTGCCTCACGGAAACCAACGACGCACACGCCCCCCAAGCTCACGTCCCATCTGCCTCCCATGCGCGGGTCCCACGAGGAAGGTGCTTTAAAAGAATTTATATATCACAAACTAAGTATTTAAATTAAAATCCGATTGCACCACTATATTTTCTTTTGATGAGATCTTTAAAACTAGACCACACTTGACTATGCTTAAAATTAAAAAATATCTTTTTAACAAGGAACCATTCATCCGATTTTAACAATTAGAACAAATTATCTAACCTTACGGAAAAAAAATCATATAGAAGGAACATAAATCTTAACACGTGGAACAAATCATCTAGTGGATCACTTAAAAATAAGTTAAAGTGAAACAAATTATCAAACTTGTGGAACAAAATATTGTATGGAAGAAACATACATCTTAAAACGTGAAACAAAAATCATCTACTGGGACATAATATTATTATATAAAAGTTAAAACTCCAACGCATTATCTAAACTTGTGGAACAAAATATAACACGAGAGGAACATAATTCTTAACCTGTGAAACAAATTATCTAAAACTAGTTACACTATGTAGAATCAAGAGAAAAATAAAAGGGCAAAGGAACCTACCGTACACTTTGCACCTCGCACACGCGCTGGGCGGGGCCGCCCGGCCTTGCATGCATGCGGCGCGCAGCGCTGTGGGGGGCCAGCTGCTGTTGGGTTCACGTGACGGGGGGTTTAAGTGTTAAGCTAATATGTATTAGGAGTCTGTGCGTTGGGTGTGCTAGCGCCGCGTGCATCGCATAGCAAATCCGGACCCCACCGGGAAGTGACTGGGAGCCGCATGTGCGGTGTTTCCCGTCCACGCATGGTCTCTAAGCACAGCCCCTTCCCATCTCCACGCGCCATGCATAGCCTCTGGGCCCACAGAGAATATTTTGAAAAACTATCTGTATTTCATGAACTAATTAGACAAATTAAATTTCGATTGCACCACTACATTTCTTATGACGAGATCTACAAAACTAGACCACAGTTGACTATATTTTGATTAGATTTTTTCTGGGACATATTTTTATGAAGACGGAACAATCCCGTCAACGGTTGGAACAAATCCACCATGAACAGGGTGCAATTGTTCTAGCTTCACGATAAAATGTTCCAGCTTTAAAAAAATTTTCCAGCATAAGGATCATCCAAACATAGTTGAGTGTAGTCTAGTTGCGAAGATCTCATCGTAAAGAATACAGTGGCTGTGGGCCCCGCCACCCAGCGGGCCCACCTAGCATGAAATAATGTCATTTCCTGGTAAAGGAAAACATTAATTGCATAAGAGTTGGCAGCGGCTAATCAGAATTTGAAAAGTAAAGATCGGAACTAGGACCTGATCACGACGACTTGCAGAGCCGGTGAAGGGAGGGAAGACCTTCCGATGGAGCTGCAAGATTAAGCAAGTCTGAGTACCACCGCACTCAGCAAGTACAGAACAATTGAAGGTATAAACATGCATTATTAGTTGATTGGTGATTAATAAATCGGTGTTGGGTCCTGGAGGGGCAAGAACCTCCCTACCGGTCCCCCTGGTGATTCTGGCCCGGATCCTTCTGTCGATCCCGCAATCACCTTTATCTCGTTATTATCACTCCTATGGGCTATTCTTGGCTAATCTGTGGGAGCTTTGACCAGACGGGCTCATATTCGAGAGCCACGGCTATCGATAGATTAGATAACTCTGCAGAGGTTTGTACTCTTGAAACTATACGGTCAGGCGACCCTTCTGTGGCCAACGGTAGGGTCCCCCTACGAGACTCGTATCCACTGGCGTCCATCTCTGAACAGCTTCCATCTGGGTCTACCCACGGATGCTACTGGGGTCTAAACAGGGATCGCATAAACGTCCACACAAGGACATCAACCCGGATATGGATGCATCATATAAGTTGGGGCATGCATCGCCCGTGGGCCCTACCAGCCCTGTCACATGCGACCCGTGCCGACCAGTCCCAGCCCTCTGTCTGGGGCTGCCTCCAGCATTTCCGTTGCCCACCGTGGCCCCTGGGGTAGCTCGGCCAGAGGTAGCTGGTGGAGTGTGAGTCGAGGCCTCACATTACAGGACATTCCCGAAGGCTATGTCCTTTTTGGCCCGTATAGCCGTACATGGCGTTGGAAAGACTTTCCCAAGAACTGGTCCTTAACCGACCAAGGTAGGCCTCTGGACAGGAACTCCTCCGAGACTATCCACCCTACCTCGCATCTTCTTTCCCCTGGGTGCCTCTCGCAACCAGGGTTCTGGCTCTGGTAGTGTCTTAGTAGCTAGGAATATCTGAGTGGCTAACTCTCCATGCAACTACAGACATTTAGCTAAGAGAAGAGCATGTTAATGCATTTGATTATCATGAGCAAGGAAATTGCTAAGACTTGCCTGATATGGTGGTAGTCTCCGCCGGGCTATAATTCCTGAGGTTTCCTGGCGGAGTATCTATACAAGTGCAGTTATATGATTAATCATCACAGCGAATGAATTATCTGTGAGGGGAGAGGCTAGGGGAAATAGCCATAGAGGTGGTTTCTAAGTTAAGCAGTGGATTGCCGAGGGTGTCGCGGGGTTTGGCGGGGTTTGGAAATGTCGGTGGAAGACAATAAACTATTTCTAAGTTTAGGGAAGGCTTATAGGAAATCTAACCTTATGAAAACCATAGAATATATCCTACAAATTTTAGGAATTTATTGGCTATTTATGGGGCTCTATTTTGAATTAGGCATAAACCGGGGTACGCTACGGAGACTTTCTATAGGCTGAAAAAGAATCCTTCTAATTCTAAGTCCTAGAAATGGGTATAAATAGTTTGGATGGTACTAAATAGCTTATTATTTTCCCTAGTATTTTTAGGTATTTTCTGGGAATTTTTAGGAATTTCTAAGGTGGAGAAATAACTCTTTGGGTGCACTAGGCCGGGTGTACCTAGTGTTTTCTCTGTGTTTGTGCGGCTGACGAGTGGGGCCAGCTGACGCCAGCACTGGCGCCATCCCGCAGGTCACTGTGCTGTGGACCGGTGCCCGTGGGCGTGTGGACCGCGCGGCTTATGGGCCTGCGGTCCACTGGACCGCGTGCACGCGAGGCGGGGAGGGGGAGGTGGTGGTTGACGTGGCGATGCGGGTGGCGGGCAGGCGGGCCCTGCGTTGGCGTGGCTGCCACGCAGGCGCCAGCGCGGCTGCCGGGCTTCGCGGCGGCACGGAGGGGTGGCAGGGGGAGTTCGTCGGAGAGCTTGACGCCGGCGGTGACAGGCCGTCTCCCGCGGCGGTGGGGGCATCTCTGGATTCAGGGAAGCACGGCGGACATGATGAGGATGATCACGTCGAAGGTTGGTGGCCGGTGCGGCGGTGCGAGCTCGCCGGAGTTTGAGCGGTGGGCGGTGAAGAGGGGAAAGGCACGGTAGGAGGTTTCTGGGCTTTGGCTAAGGGCTGTGCGCACCCTGGGGGTCGCGCAGAGTGGGTTGGGGCCTAGAGGCGCGGAGGAGGGACGCCGAAGCTGGCCGGCGGCTAGCCGGGGCACGGCGGCGCTTACGGCCGCCGGCTGGGGCTCGGCTGGGCATTGTGAAGGGGAGAAAGAGAGCGGGGAGGGCCGTGGCGGTGCTAGGGGGCTCACCGTGGTGTCGCAGAGGTGAGGAACGGCCGGAGCAGCGGCGGGGTCGGCCCGCGACGGTCTCCTGTCGCGGCGGAGCTCGGGCGGCGCTCTTGAGGGCGTGAGGGTCCTCTAGGGCACGTCGCTTCACGCCGTGGGCATCAGGGGGTGCTCCGAGCGGTGTTACGGCGGCCGAAGAGGAAATCAGGAGCTTGGCGGCGGCGGGGGTGCTAGAACAGCGCGGCGGCGCTCTTGTGCTTGCGGCGGCAGTGGTGGTGGTGTGGTGTCTTGTGGTGAGGATGAGCTCCATCCAGGGCACGCGTAGGGCTATTTATAGCCCGGCGATGCTCCCTGGGGGCTCACCGTGGCAGCGGGGTGATGACACGCGGCATGGCAAGCTCGCCGGCGTGCGACGCGTGCGGCCGCGGCATTTCGTGCGGATGGCCGGCGAGGGAGTGTCGGGCCGCACTTCATGTGCGGTGGCCTCGCGTGGTGGTGACACGCGTCCCGCGTGCCTTTGTCTGGCCTATCTTGGCCGGAGGAGGAAAATCGAGCGGCGACGGCAGGGGCGCGGCGAGATGGAGGGGGGAAGGGCTCCCGTGCCGGAATGACCTCCCTGACGCGCGCTGGGTGTGGCAGGGGTGGCGTGGCGTTAGTTTTGGGGCGCCACGCGGGCTGGGGGCGTCGCGGTGGCGGGATGGGCGCGAGGCGGCGTTGGCGCCGGAGAAATGAGGGAGGGGGGAGGAACCGGAGGAAGGAGAAAGGAGGAAGACTACGGCGGTGTGGGCCGGGCCGGACCGCGCGGAGGTGTGCCAGGGAAAGAAGTTGAAGGGGGGTTTGTGGACTTCGCGGGGTAGGCTGAAGGGGAAGTGGCGCGCCGGGCTGGGCCGCACGAGGGTGAGCCGGGGGTGGGAGTTGGAGGGCCTAAAGCGGACTTTGGGAGGTCTGGGCCACGGCTGGCCGGCCCACCAAGATTGGAATTCTTTTTCTTTTCCTAAGGGATTTTGAAATGAGTTTTTGAATTCAAATTTGAACTAGGTCCTTTTTAATTTGAGTCTAGGGCTTTCGACACTAGTTTCGTCCTCATAGAGCACTCAAGTTATAGAACTTTATTTTTATTTTTCTGTTATTATTTTATATTCTATAATTCCTAATATTTCTCATTCTAGCTTATAATAGTCCTTATAAATCTAATAATTTATCTATTAATTAATAAAATAATCCTTATTAATTTTTGAGGGTGTCACAGTGGCGCAATCAGAATTTTATTTGGACATTTAATTTAGAAGGCATGAATTCTTTTGGTTTGAACTTTATTTACACAAAATCCCGTACCGCATGCATGGAGGCAAGTAGGAAGAGAGGGCATGCGTGGAGCCTGCTCAATAACTGATCCAACACCATGCATTTATTGTTGGGAGAGAGGTTGTACTCGGACTCACAGTTAAACGGGTTGCAATGCGCTGCATGCGGGCGTCCTGGAGCCTGTGCGGGGACAGGAGTCGTACCGCATATGCGGCATACTCCCTCCAGTTTGGCAAAGGAAGTTTTTTAAGACAGCGACACGGTCTCCAAAGCACAACTTTGACTTCTTATTTTTATAAAGATATTTATTAAAAACTAACATATGTATACTTTTATTAAAGTATTTTGCAAGACAAATCAATTCATGTAGTTTTCACATTTCCAAACTCAACGACTTAAAAGTTATTCACGATTTATATTCCCAATGTTTGACTCAAATCTTGTCCAAAAGGACTTCCTTTACCAAACCGGAGGGAGTATATACTTTCCGGACCCCACCACCACCGTGCTATACACCAACGGTGCCATGATATTTGACTCCGTGCAAAGGGTTCATTTCGAAGATTCTTTCCGCCAAAAGTCCATATGTAAAATTCTTTCGAAAAAAACCAAATTGAAAAATTATACAGCTCGTCAGCCTCAGGCTATCCGCACTCGTGGTACTCTATCTCCAACCTTTAAAAGGAATATTCCTGCCTGGTCATCGAGATTCTCTACTTTAAACCAGTTTCTCCTGCACTCGTCAACCTTTACACCTCTACTCTATACCAACAACCAGTCAGTGGGACCCGCAACCCAGATTTTTTTACCGTTTTCTCTCTCCTTCCCTCCCTCCTCCCCCTCTCTCCCACCGGCTCGTTCCTCTCTGTTTCCTCTGCCATCTCCTACGCCGCCCCTCCCAGCTCCCTCCACCTGCTCCTTCCCCGCCGGCGAGCCGCGGGGCACGCCTCCCCCTCCCCAGATCCCACCGCCGGCGAGCCGCGGGACGCGGTGCCCCCTCCCCAACTCCCACCGCCGGCGAGTCACGGGCGCCGCAGATCGACGCGCGCGGCGGTCGGGCGGGTCCGGCGCCCTCTCCAGCGCCGGCGGAGTCCCAGCGAGCGGGGCGCGGAGCCCTCCTCCACTCGCGCCGCCGTCGGGCGCGTCCCGGCCGCAGCATGGGCTGCGCTCGCCCGAGGAGGAGGAGCAGGCGGCCCTGCAGTGGATCGACGCGGCGGGTGGAGGTCGCCGCGCACGACAGTGGATCGACCCGGCGGTGCGCCTCTCCCTACGCGTTGGCGCTGCAGGGGGTCGCGCGGCTGGCGCGGATCCAAATCTGACGCCGGCGGTGAAATCCGGGCGGGTCCGGCGCCCTGGAGCGGCTCCAACTCCGGCAGAAGCTCCCCGCGGCGGCCGTCTCCGCTCCCCTGCCGACTGCCGCGCTCTGCTTCATCCCCTTCCCAAACTCCGGCGGCGGAGGCGGAGCTGACCCATGGAGGCGGTGCGCCCGGAGCTCGCTCTCCTTCTCGTCCCCGCGCCGCTGCGCGCGCGGATCGAGGAGCGGCGGCGGCGAATCGAGCTCGGTGGAGAAGCCCATGGAGGATCCCGAGCTTCTTCTCCTCCTCCGGCCGGTCCGACGGCAGCAGCATCTACAGCTTCCTCTTCCCCACGGCGGCGGCGGTCCTCCAGCGCGGCGCGGCCCTGCTCTGCTTCCTCCCTCTTCCTCACTCCTCCCCTTGCGCAGCCGGCTTCTGGTGGTTGGGGAAAGCGCGCGGTGGGCGGGCCCCACGACAGCGTGGCTGATCCCCGACCGGCTTTTCCGCACTCTCGCAGTCCCGTGCGAGCGCCGGACCTGGGAGGTACCGTGTCTCTCCCAGGTCGCCGCTGCAGAGGAAAAAACGGGATACCGACCTGTATGCAGGCCCACGTGGCACATACCACGGCCGGATCCAGTATCCGGTGCAGACAGCCTCATGCCCCAGCCATAGAAAAACACGCGCTGGCTCGGTACGCGGACCGGAGCACGGGATCCTGCCGCCCCGGGTGGGCCCGCCTCACCTGCCCAAAGCGTAGCCGGTACGCGCGCGTGGCTCGGATCCCCCCGTACGGCGGCGGTAGCTGTGGCCCGTGCTGTTTGCCGCCGCGGCGTGGTGGCCCGGTGGCAGCGGCAGATGGCGTGTCCCGGGGCAAGCATGGGCGGGGCCAAGGGCGGTCGCCGGTCGGTCTCCGCCAACTGCCGGTCCACCCGTTGCGACCGTCCGCTCTGCTCGTCGGGTTGCGCCGCCGTCTCACTTCTGCTAGAGCAACACGAGAGCTAGCAACGCTATATAAAAGAGCTTGTATGTTAGTTCAATTGGAGTGTTTGCGTTCCCCGACATATTAAAAATCTTAACTTTTAATCTCTTATATATCGTGTAGAAAAAATGGCGTGACAGATTGTTAAAACCTGCCATCAAAGTCTCAATGTGTTCTAGGAATTCTGTGTTCTATTCTATCTGTACTCGCTATAGCATGCTAGTAGTCTTAGCCTCTTAGGTCATATTATAGTATATTTGAATCGCTGTGTTAATATCTTATATCTTCCCATCATCACGTAAGATCACTTTTCTATCACGCTCTAACTTTCTTTACTATTATTTTCTATGTCAAGGTGATAACTAACTCCACAAGCCCCCTCGCAAAATAAAAAAAAGACTTCACAAGACAACACGTCACGAAAATCAACTACTTTTTGAAAAGTTTCACATTAAAAGAAATGATTGGAAAATATTTCAAGAAAAAGAGAGTAGTGCAAACATACTTGCGAATGCTTCGTGACAAATGCGAAGTAGTAACTCATCATTAACCTTTTATGCAAATGCAATATGAAGCAAAAGCATTTTTATTTGACAGATGGTGCGTGTAACGCACCGGATTCGAGCTCGAGTGGGTGGCGTTCACGACAGGAGCACCCACCATCGAGCCAGATCAAGATGTGTACGCAAAATTTGATAGCAAGCTGAGAGCAAAGGAAAAACAATTTAGTAGACATATGTTACGTGTACGCAAATTTTCAATAACAAAACGTTTTAGAGAAAAAGCTAAGGATCGTAAGATAAAAGATGACCCCATTTAATGTTGTTTAAAATACTTTAAGCAATACCAAACACGGAAACTGTTTGCCTCCATCTATCTATATCCACAGCCATTTGCTACTTTACAGATTACAACATTGAAAGGAACCTAAACTACGTCGTTGTGAAACAGCTTTTTCAATTTTGCTTTCATCTTTGTAGTACATACAATCAAAAACAAAAATTCTTAGAAAACCCTGCATCGGACAACGTTCAAATATCTGTGCACATCAAATTCTGACATCTCCAAACAGTAGCCACTTAGTTTTCTCGTCAGTGAACGCAGCAACAAATAGGACCACTTATTTTTGAATCCTTGTGATAACTTCCTACCGCACACGCAGTGGTACAACACTTGAAGCGCCGTCTGTACTTCAATGGTACGCATAGAGCATCTCTGTCAATCTGACCGTCCATTAACGGCAGGTGCGAGCCGCCGTACATCCCCTCACATTTCCTACGGCCTAGATCCGTGGACGCTCGTGCCTGGTGGGGAAGAAAGCAACCCCGGAACAACCCAAAACCAGGGAGAGACCCACCGAAACTCCTACCCACACACCCTAGCGGGGCCCACAAGTCAGCCAGATAAGCTCGCCATTTCGCCTCCGCTTCCAACTCCCGAGTCTCCCACTCCTCAGTCTTCTCCCTCCCCCTCCTTTGCTTTCCAATTTCCAAACCTCTCCTGCACGGGAGCACACGTACACGCGGAGCGGAGCGCGATCGGCGCCGCGGCGGCGAGATGTCGGCGGCGGCGACGATGACGTGGCACGAGGACCTGGCCACGCTCGTGGGTGACACCACGGGCGTCCGCCTCCCCGTCGCCGGAGGGGATGCGCCGGCGGCGGCGGTTGGGGCCGGGTGGTACGGCGAGGAGGAAGAGGGGAGGGCGGAGGAAGGGTGGGCGCAGCAGGCGAAGGGGTTCGCGGAGTCCACGGCGGAGATGCTGCGGGAGCTTGGCCGGGGGCTGTGGGACGTCGCCGCGCAGAGCCTCGCCGGCGCCGAGGACAGCGAGCTCGCGCGGCGGCTCAGGAAGCGGGCGAAGGCCACGGGGAAGCGCCTCAGCTTCATGAACGAGTACCTCCCCGAGGAGCGCGACCCCGTGAGGTGCTGGCTCATCGTCGCCGCAGTCGCATTCGTCACTCTCCTAGGTAACCGCTGATCCCGTATCCACACCGCCCTTCTTTGTTCGAAGAGAAAGGGAACACTGCTCTTCTCTGCCTCAGCGGTCAGCACCTACCGTGCTTGCGTATCTCCGGCTCTCTTCCTCCAGTTGGGTGTGCAACGGTGGTTTGTGGCGTCCCGCATCATACTATGCGCGTCTCGTCCTTTGTCTCGTTTTGTTCTTTTGAGGGGATGGATCTAACTGGCTGGAGAATTCGGAATGGGCGCTTGTTTCAGTTTTTATTCGGAATGCCCTCTCTCATATGCGAGCGTATTTCTTTTCCTGTATGTCACGGTGTCGAAATTCTTGAAAAATGTTACATTTGCGACCATAATTTTTCAGACTGTGGGATCCATGCCTAGTTTGTTTGCCCCACATTGTGTTGACAAGGAAAAGGCACACCATGCATTACTGTTTAATGTGTATCCTGGTCCCGGTTTGATCTGCTGAATCAGCACAATGACTAATGTTGCTCCTGAATCAGTCAATGTTATACTGCTGAGACAACCATTTGGTTAGGTTCTCTATCACTGATTTCTTATCTACATTTTGTTTGGTTTCATTGTGAACTAAAGCTTCTTTACTTGAGAATTGTAACTTGTTGCATTGTAATCTTTTCAAATAATATCACGAATTTAAGGCGAATTTTATCATTGTCCTCATGTTATAAAGCTACGGCCTTCTAGTTTTTTGTATGAAAGCACAATACATGTTGAACATCTACCCATCATTCATACCAGATTGACTTGGTTTTGCACTGGACAACCATTTTGATTTGCATAACAGTTTATTCATGTAGGGATCAGTGCACCACTTTAACTGCTAAACTAATGAGAATGTTTTCCATTCAGTTTTAGGTGTTGGGAGCGGTGATGAAACTCCAGTTGAGCTTCCAAAGAAACTTATCATTAGTCCCCCAAGTGCGAATAGAATCCAACTTCCTGATGGACGCCATCTGGCTTATGAAGAACAAGGAGTCTCAGCTGATAGGGCAAGATTCTCACTAATTGCTCCGCATTCTTTTCTTTCATCAAGGCTGGCAGGTAGCGTTGGGTGTTACATCATTCTCTGGACAGTATTGGCATTTCCTGCTTTGCACAATTTGATCATTGTTCTTTCCCATGCAGGTATCCCTGGAATCAGGGCATCCCTTCTGGAAGAATTTGGGGTACGACTTGTGACCTATGACCTTCCTGGTTTTGGTGAAAGTGATCCGCACCCAGGCCGAAATCTCAATTCTTCTGCACTGGACATGCTCCATCTGGCTGATGCTCTCGATATTCCGGACAAGTTCTGGGTTGTGGGCTATTCTGGTGGTGGCATGCATGCTTGGAGTGCCCTTCATTACATACCTGACCGAGTTGCTGGTACCTATCTCAGATAATTTTCTATATTCTGGATTTGTACATTTATAGTTCTGTCTAGTTCTTCATGGATGCTCCCATTTTTCTGAAAATGCTTGTGACTTGAACCTAGTGTCAGCCATACTTTACATTTTTGTAAGCTTGTTACTACATCAATTATGAGGATATATAGTATTTTCAGATACTCTTAATGCTAATTGTTATCTTTGCCTTGATGACAATGAAACACACTTGCTCTATTTTATTGGATTATTCAGTACCATCCTAATTTGTAATCTTGATATGCTTATTCTTTGTTTGTAATCTTGATTTAGTCAAGACATAACTGCCGTTGCATCTAAAGATGTGGTTGTTATCAAATACTTTTCACTGCTTGTGTTTTCGAAGAAAGTAGACCTTACATGCTTATTGAATACATAAGTATCATTGTTGATCTCCTGATATACGGTTTGCTGTCCTGAATCCAGGTGCAGCAATGTTCGCTCCTATGGCAAATCCATATGACTCCAAGATGACCAAAGAGGAGAGGCATAAAACATGGGATAGATGGTCGACAAAACGGAAACTAATGCACATTTTAGCTCGGAGGTTTCCATCACTGCTGCCCCTCTTCTATCGCCAAAGCTTCCTTTCTGGAAAGCAAGGACAGCCAGAGAGTTGGTTGTCGCTGTCATTGGGGAAGAAGGTATGCTAATATTAGTGTTACTGTAGTTGGGGAAGAAGGTATGCTAATATCATTATTATGTTCCTCCCAATGCAAACTTGGGATGCTGTTGGAGAGCAATATGGGAATGGCATATGATTATTTGCTTTACCATTCCTGCCCTTATTGTCGATTATTAGGGTTCTTCGTAATGTAGAAATCTTCTATTTGTTTCAAGACATAGGTAAGTCAGTTTCAGTACAGGTGTTATCTTGTAGCTCATTATATTTTTTTTAACTCAAGAAAATTTGGAGCATATATGTTTGTCTTGCATGTACACATGTAGCATCAGTTCCACATAAGAAAGCAACATCCTCAGCGTTTTACTGCATGAACACATTAACAATTGATTTGCCATGATGCCTGATCGGTGATAGTTTAGGAACTCCTAGTGTTCATGCCTTTGGTTAAGTGTGAGCACTGGCCCTTTCTCATGCCAAGTACTAATATTACTCGTGTTATCCAGGACAAAACTTTGCTGGAAGGTCCTGAGTTTAATGCATTCTGGGAAAGGAATGTTGCAGAGTCTGTGCGCCAGGGAGATGCACGGCCATTTGTCCAGGAAGCTGTGTTGCAAGTATCTGACTGGGGTTTCAGCTTGTCCGACATTCAGATGCAGAAGAAAGAGGATCGAGGCTTTTTTGAACTCATCAAGTCTTTGTTCAATCAAGTTGAACGAGAGTGGGTGGGATTTCTGGGCCCAATACATATCTGGCAGGTTTGTACTGTGTTCGCTTGAAGTGATCCAGCAGCATGACAACAATTAGTAGAGACTAACGAAAACCCACTCCAGCTATTTTATCCATAGCTTAGTAGCAAGGACATTATTTAGAGGATGTTCTGTATCTAGTGTAGCATGTGGAGTCTATGCATGTTCTGGTTACCCCATTAGATGGCTTCAAAAAAGCTTTAAGAGCACAGGTGAAAGGTTGCATCAGTAGTTAATTGTAGCTGGAATAGTCTTGTTTTTGCATGATTCAGGCAAATTGATGCTAAGGCCTAAGTGTAGTGTAGATAGTGCCAAAATCGATTATGTATGTACTGAGAACAAATAGAAAATGGCATAATAACTGGGAAATTGAGTAGTCCTGGTTAAATCTTCTTCTCATATTATGTTCCTTTCACATCCAAGCAGCCGAGAGCTTCCTGAAGGACTAACCTTTTCATATATCAACAGGGAATGGATGACCGAGTGGTCTCCCCGTCAGTGGCTGAATTTGCTAGGCGGGTGGTTCCAGGAGCTACGGTGCACAAGCTTCTCGACGAAGGCCACTTCTCATACTTCTGCTTCTGTGACGAGTGCCACAGGCAGATATTCTCCACCCTCTTCGGCATCCCCCAGGGCCCTATCGACCCTGTGCCGCAACCCGGCGAGGTGGCTTCAGAGCTTGCTGAAGAAACACCAGCACCGGACAATCTTGCAGAGGAGGAACAAGGAAATTCTAGCCTGGCCTGATCAAATCAGCTTTCAGGATCAGCATTATAGATACGAGACGCTACTACTACAGTACCACTACTTAATTAACACAATACCTCACAGCTGAGTAGCTGACGGGCTTTTCTTCGCTGCCCTCGGGACAAGGCCTACATCTGGTGGACTGAACACCTCCTCTTGCGCAAGTATTGAAGGCAGGACATTGGATAGGGGGAGGCTGCGCTAGATTATGCGGTTTCAGTTCAATGTACAAAATACCCATCCCAAATGCGTGCGCACCCTGCTCGGTGCGCTCTTAGTATAGTCACTGTTAAAGTTCGATTAACCTGCTATAATGTGGCTCCATTATAAACTTTTTGCACATCTCCTTACCCTGTACGCGAACCCCGATGTATTGCGTTTTTGCACATCTGCTTACTCTCTGTATGCGAACCCCGATGGTTGAAATGCGCTCTCCATGCTAGTTCTGCTTATCGGTTTTTCAGTATTCTGTTTTCTTCTTCCTCACAACCAGCAACTTGTCCGATTTATTCTGTTTTCTTCTTTCTCACGACCCACGACCAGCAACTTTTGCACCAGCGGAAGGCCGTCATCAACGGCTGGCCGGAGACGGATGTGCTGCGTTTGCTCTGTATACCGAAGTTTTTCCCAAGTGTGTGTGTGGTCGGCCAGTCCTCTTCCTCTGTTTCTTCAGCCTGCTAAATAAGTAGGCCCACATTGTGAGGCCCAGGAAAATCTTAGCAGTACTTGCCGGTTTCCACGCCGAACAGAGAGCGGCTAGACTGGGCAACGGCAACGCCGCCGCCGCCGCCGCCGCCGCCGGGTGCCGTGCGTCACTCTCTGACGGATCCTCCAACCACAGGGCCACAGCCTCATCTGCGGCGCCACTCCTCCCTCGGTCTTGCATAGTGGAACCTAGATCCATCTGAACTTAGAGGGATCGGTTCCTTCTTTTGTTGGTAAGTAATCCAGCTTCCCCCGAACTGACTCCACTGCCGCCACTGGTGATGGTAAAAACTCTAGCCTCGGTTCTCTCATACCTTTTCCTGCGTGGGATTCCCGTGCCCAGTGTTGCATCTAGACGAGGGTTTGAGATTTGGGGGTGGTGTGCCGCAGGCTCGCAACAAATAGGATATGTTTGTGACTTTGTCATGGTTCCTGAACGAATCGGCGACTTTAATGATTTAGAAATGGTTAACTATTGATTGATTCAACTTATTTAACAGTACATACAAGGGAGTTAGTGCTAGTGACAAAGAATTGCCAGCAAATATCTGTAACCTTTCAGAATTGAGGATTTTGTAAATTTCGTTTCTCTGGTTTGGGGAGCTTTGATGCTTTCAGCAGAGCTCAGGGGTAATTTCATACAGTGCAATATACGGTCAGCAGCCAGCATAAAAGTGTGGCAGTTCTTGAATTATTTCTATGAATTTGGACTGAGAATGTGAGTCATGTGTTGTGTTTATCACATAAAGTTATTTTCCTCCTATCCTGTTACTATGTTCTGCTCATGTCTAAAAGATAAAATTCAGTCGGTACTTATAGCTGCTTCTAAGTGCAAAGTTTCAGTATGCATTTTTTTGTGTGTGTGTGAGATGAGCTAGCTTTTATGTTCTAGTATCTGACACTGAATGAACGTGGAGTTCTCCACAACAACTCAATTTACTATGCATCAAGACGTCCTCCTTCTGTACTATCTACGATATCATTTTTGTTGTCTTCCTTTCATTGATTTCCTTCTTTACTAGTCAGAATCGATCATGAATACTACCCAGAAAGTTGATCCAGTGGAGCCAGCAGCCAAGGTTTTCAAACAAGCCTCACAGTTCAAAAGATGGGGGCGGAAACATCCATTTGTTCGGTATGGGTTACCACTCATTTCCTTGACAGTGTTTGGTGCAGTCGGGCTGGCACATCTTATACAGGGCAGGTAAATCCTTCGAGCCTCTAACTAGTCTGTGTTTTGGGGATTACGTTGATTCACTATCAGACGGTGCTGGTTATTTGTATTTTTGCAGCAAAGAAGTGACAAAGGAAAAGGAGGATATTGAATGGGAAGTTGTAGAAACAACAAAAGCTCTAAGCCGAACAGGGCCAGTGGAAGGGGCCTATAAGCCCAAGAAGCTCTCTCTAGAGGATGAACTGAAGGTATACCCTATATGTGTAGAAAATACATGTCTGCTTTGACTGGAAATTAACCACTCGCCATAACTTGTTTGATCAACGAGCTTCCATGTTTATAGGCTTTGCAGCAAAAGGTTGACATCAACAGCTACGACTACAAGCCGATCCCAAGACCCAATGAAAAATAAGTAGAGCGTAGCATCATTTACCAGCATCGGGAGTAGATAGTTTCATCTTGTTGTTTCACAAGTTCGGTATGATTGTATGATCCTAAACAAACCTTGAAATTAGAAGTGGAATGCTCCAGCAGTATCATAAGAACGCTTATCTTTATGCTCCGTTAGCCGCCAGCTGTAGAGAATTAATGCGACGATCCTTGGATTCTAGGAATCGGTGTTTGTAGCAGCCAGCATGTCTGTATTGTTACTCTTCTGAGACTTTTGAGATGCTTGGATACTGACACGAGTGAATAAATTGTGAACATAAATTATTGACAGGGAACAATTAAATTTTGTGTATGAGATTTCTTGTTGGTGAACTTTGCTATCAAATTTACACTACCACGGTAGTACCCATTTGTGATCTTATTAATTATCCAGTATGAGAGGTTTCCCCCTGTTTTTGAACAGCATGGATGGGTCTCCTGTGTTCATTTTTTCCCTGCTAGGAAGGAAAAGGCCCTGTCGAAGCTGAGGTCAGAAATACGGTGGTGGTGTACTCCGTTTTTGTTTCGAGTGCGAGGAGAGGAACCGAGGAGACTACGGAGAGACCTGAGAGCAGACCGAGGCTTGACCAAAAATCATGCTTGCCTTCACACTGGAACTGTTGCAGACTTGCAGCCTATAAACGGCCTGTGAGAACAGAAATCTCGGTGGGCTAATCTGCAAATGTACTCTTAAACCAACAGAAAAGTTGACGGGCTAATCTGCAAATGTACTCTTAAACCTCTCCTTTTTGGGCGCTCAAAAGAAACCTCTTCTCTGTGGAATATTATAATTTGAGGGGGTCAATTCGCCTTTCTCACTGACGAGTGGGGTCACCTGAGTCACTGCATGTGGGGCCAGATGACAATTGAATTGCCACTCACACCGTAAGGATGGGCTAATCTGCAAATGTACTCTTAAACCGGAGAACAAACAGAAAACCAGCGGGATGGCCGCCGCCGAGGGAGAAACACCGGTGGACGATGGGGCTCCGCCGCCAGGGGCTCTCTACTCCTTCGGGACGCCGTGGCCGGAGCTAAACCAAGGCCTCTCTTACAGCGACACGTTCCGATGCGCTGGTCCGCCTCCCTCTCCCTCGCTCTCTCTGGTTTGTGGTTTGGTACTTTTCTGATTACTTACAATTGCAAGCAGATGCGGACGCCGCCACCACCTTGATTGAGTTCTACTCTACTAACTACAACAGCTCTGCGCCATTGCCGGGGTGAGTTCCTAACGGCCACGCTTAATTCCTGATCTCCGTTGTCAATTGATGATTTATTTTGATATTTTAATGATGGTTTTGGTGCGCTCCACAGATGGATCAAGAGGATTCGTAATGGGCAGGTAGGACATACTGAAAATTTAATTGTATTGTCTATATTGTGCTGCCTGTATCGTGCTGTACCTGAGCTATGGTGATCCGTGTGTTTTTAGAAGGGAGCATGCATGTATGGGAACTTAGAGCAACTCCAAGAGACTCTCTAAGTCCTTCCTAAAAAAAATTGCTAGTTTTAGAGATTTTAATTAAAAATGTACCTCTCAACAGGTTATCTATTTGGTTAATCAAACATAGACGCTCTTTATTCTGGATTTCTCGCTAGCCAAATATAGAAAGGAGAATAGCTCTCTAGAGTGCACATAAGGTATAGAGAAGCTGTTGGAAAATAGAAAGATATAGAAAATGATTTTTATGCAAATGACTCTATAAATGATGATTTAGAGAGCGAGGTTTAAAGAGACTCTTGGAGATGCTCTTATGCATTGTCTTCTATTTTTTTTTAAATGTAACATGTATTGTGGAAAATGGGAGATGTTCTGACTTTTATGGCACATTTCTTTACTTGGATGCGAATGAAGGCTTCATTTTGTTTGCAGATAACCGTTGACGGCGAAGTTGTTACCGATCCAGATACAACTCTTAGGTAGCTTTCTTTTTTCAATTTGCATCAAGTGTTTTTATTGTTTTCGCTTTCCAATCTTTAATTGCATTCCATTGTATCCCTTGGTTCTGTATTTATGATTTGAAAGTTCATTATAATATATCATGTACCTAAGTTAACTTTGTTTTGCAGGCATGGTTCTAAGTTGGTATATCATCGCCTCCCTTGGCAGGAGCCGTTTGCTCCATATTTGCTGGAAGTGCTTTACGAGGATGATGACATGGTATGCAAATAAGCTCGGTGGTATTTTCTGTAAATTTGACCTATCTTTCACATTTCATACCCCTAGCTGGTCTGCAAGGTTCAACTTTCTAGTCCCATCTAAGTGTGGTCTATATTTATCTGAGGACTGAAAGATATGGACTTAAGTTAACTTTATTGACTTATGGATATCCATGTGCATGAACCATGAATAAGGCTTTATATCCCTTAGTAAATACACATATTAACATTATTAATGCTTTTATATAAGTTTTTCATTTTTTTTTGTTGATGGCTCATGTTGGGTTTCATCTCTAGCTTGCCCCAACTTACTTGGGACGAAAACGCTTTGTTGTTGTCATTTTTGACTTATTAACGCCGAACAGCTTGAACTTGCAAATATTATATCCATTTCAGCAAAGTTCAGTAAGCTGTGAGTTTTTTTTCCTGCTAAGCAAGTTTACCAAATGAGTACATGAACCTAAATTCCAAATTTACTTTTAGAACTATAATCTTAGCCCAAGGAATGTTTTGTCAGGTTGCCCTTAATAAGCCTTCTGGCTTGCAAGTTCTGCCTAAAGGACTCTTCCAGCAACGCACTGTTTTAGCACAGCTTCAAATGAAAGACTGGAAGATGACATCATGCTGCTCCAAGAGAAAACATGTGCAGTCACATCCAGTACCTGTTCATCGATTAGGAAGGGGAACATCAGGTTTGTTCCTTTATTTACAGTTCAATCCTAAGCAGATACTCTGGTTTACTGGCGCTCACTTTAGGCAGATATAAATTTTTATAACTTGTGTATGGACATAAGAAACTAGGAGAAAGATATAGTAATTACCAAAAAGTTAATGCTCAAACCAACAAGTAATATAATGTACGTTCAAGTCATTCGCACAATGACGGAGAACTAGGAAGCCATGGACATGGTGCAAATACCTTTTTTAGGTAACTATGATCTTTCACAGGAGCAAGGTGGAGAGAGGAGAGAGTAGGCCTGGTTTACTGTGGGAATCTAAACGCGCCCCGATGAAGATGCTTTTCTGTGTGTGTGTGTGTGTGTGTGTGGTCATAAGAACTCTCCTAAGTGAGGTCAAGGAACTATTTGATGAATTTGGAGGCATTAGCTCAGTTAGATGATCTAGGATTCTTGTTTCCATAATTCCACTATAACATGAACTTAGAATTAATACATCATTTAGAAAGGGCTTCATATCAAAACTGTCTTACTGGTAACAAAATATTTTTTCTGCAATAAATGTTTCTTGATAAAAAAAAGTTTGGCTAAAACTTACATTCAGTATAAGCTCTTATGTAATTCGCTTTGATTTTAGTTTACAATGTCCGTTCTTGCTAGCTGCTGCTGACCTGCTCCTTCTGTTGCTAGGCCTCCTGCTCTGTGCCAAGACAAAGGTTGCCAAAGTTCGGCTTGCATCGTATTTTGCTGAAGGCGCTATAAATGCTGGAAATAAAAGGTGTCAAAATTTCTCACTTCCTTATTTGGAAATATTATTCACATCATGCATACAGTTATAGTGACTAAAATAATCTATAGGGATAAATCAGAATTCAAAGAGGAGCGGAAAATTTTAAAATTTTATCGAGCCTTAGTGACCGGCATACTTGATAATGACGAGGTACCATCCCCCTCCCCTTTTTTATTTAGTGCACCGTTCCAATCTTGTAGATTTTGTTTGGATTATGACTCCCTTATTTATTTGATACACCATTCTGTTCTTTAGGTTTTGCAGAAATGTTTATAATTTGAATGTATGATCTCTCGACACAAGTATGTGCTGACCCTATATTTATTTTCATCACACATGCAGGTTGTGGTTACGCAACCCATAGGGTTAGTTCATTATCCTGGAGTTGCAGAGGGACTTTATGCAGCATGTTCCTCAGGTATTACAATTTCACAGGTGTAACTTGGAATTGGTGAAGGTTTTTGGGTATTGAGTGACCATGATACTGTTCATGACGTAATTTGTATTGAGCAATGCTTGTCTGTTCTCTTCATTTTATTTACTATTTATTTTATCTGCACCGTCAATTTTCAGGAAAGCCAGCAATGAGCAAAGTATGTGTCCTTGAGAGACTTGCACACCAAAATCATACGCTGGTCCAGGTAGAATGTGTGGACTGTAAACAAAATACATGTTCTCTCCTGTTTATGTGCATAGCATATTAGCATCGTCTGCTTTTGAATTTAGAACACATAATGTCAAGTTTTCTTTTGCTGCCTTGAGCATTTTATCTGTGAGGTATTTTCTTTTTGTTTGATTTAGGTTGAAATTCATTCAGGACGACCCCACCAAATACGGATACACCTTGCATACATTGGGCACCCTCTTGTAGGCAAGTCTCTTTCTCACTCTACTTTAAAGTATGCCCTTTTTTGTTACTTATATGATTAGCACAATTGACAAAGTATGTGAAATCTAATGTCCCCATCCATGGACAAAATATTTCAGCTGTAATTAAATCTAGTGTATATTTTCTGTATGCACCAACAGATGATCCTCTGTATGGTATTGGTGGGCACCCCAAATTTGTTGAGCTAGAATCTACTGCCCCAGATAGTTCTTTTGCATATGATGGGTATTTCTTTCATCTCTCATTTCCACTGTGGTACCTCTTTGGATGGTTCTTGTATTTAGTTCGATTGACGTTCTTGCTCTTATTAGAGGTTACGAGAGACCTTTACAACCTGTTCCTGGAGATTGTGGGTATCACCTACATGCACATTGGCTTGTTCTTTGCCATCCAACAACAAATAAGGTGAAATATCTCTCTCATTTGAGCAGCGTTATCTCTCATGGATTTATTACATAGCCTGCACTATTGTTGCCAATAAGACAATATTGCACTGTTATGCCAAGAAAGGTGATAACACGATTTCAATCGCAAAGACAAAAACCTGTTTTTTTTTTTATACTGCTGAAGAATAATACTCCCTTGGTTTTGAAATGTATGATGTTTAGGACAAGCTAATTAGTTTAAAATTTTGAAGTAAATTGCCTGTTGTAAGCATCATATATTTTAAAAAGGAGGGAGTATCTCCAAGAAAAAGAGGCGAAAAGTAGGTTTGCTCCTGCATAGAAGTATGTCAGTAAACTGCTTTTACTGTAGACCTAAATGAAGGTAGGAGATGAGGTGGCTTTGAGCACATGAGCAAGTTGTCTGCTTGTGCTCCCTGATAGGCCATTACTAGAATGTAGACATGCAAAAGTATCTTTAGAAAGCAGTGGATGTAATGGTTTTTACTACAGACCTAGCAGCTTAGAAAAAAAAAAATGAGACGGAACAGAAACTGAAAGTCTTTTGATGTTGTTTGGCATTTATAATACTCTGTTCCTCGTATTGACTCTGCACTTACCATGGTCGGCTTTGCAGATGGTAAAAATCACCGCTCCTCTGCCACAAATTCTACAGACTCAAGAGGAATGCCGTGCCATCTTTGAGCGAGTCAGTGATCGAACCTGTGAACTTCATTTCTGAGAATGTTTTGCATGTATCTTAGTTGAACTGAGCAATCAGCTAGTTTCCACAGGCGCTACACCTCTAGCTAACACCTTTTCTTGTGGGAATACAAATTCCTATATTTGTACACAATCGCCTGTGTGTACGGTGTACCCAGTGCCGTGTCTTGTGTACCTTATTTCCAATATTTGGCTCTATTTCTGAATTTATTCAGACTATTCGAATTCCAAGTTGCTAAAACAAATACTTTGTGATGCAGGGTACGTTTACTTCCAGATGTGAGCACGAGGCGACCTTAGCGTTGCGCTGAACATTTCTGCCAAGATGGTCAGAACGTCCCAAGGGCCAAGGCCTTTATTTGTGATAGATATTTTAATTTATGAATACGTAATATGTCATTAATGTAGCCTAAGATTTTACAGTGCGCTTTTCTGGTCAATGTGCCATGAGATTGTTAAATAAATCATGGTAAAATTGGTTCCGTGTACACAAAGATGTTAAACCACTGCTAAAATTGCTAAACCCCACAGATCCATACACACAGGAGCTAAAACTGAACTGCAACACGAATTTTCGATAGGCTGCAGCAAAAATTAACATAGCTTTATTTGCTATGCACAGGCAACAAATCTCACAGTAAATGGGAAGAGGAAAATTCGAATTTGTCCTAGATCCGAGACCACCTCGGCTCGTCGGGGCTCCACACTGTCGTCTTGTCTCAGCCGGCTGGAGACGAGCCGAGAGCCGACCCTTTGTTATCCGACGTCCAAAGCCAATCCAAACGCTGTCAGTGTTTCCAAGCCGATCAAAATGCAGCGGAGGGGCGTCGGCGTGCCGTGCAGTTCGGCAGGAACCGTGCCAAACAGGAATTTCGGAGAAGGCGAGTGCGGCGCAAGCGGCACACGCGCAATGGAAGGCTCGCCGGCGACGCGCCTCCCGGAGGCCGACTCCCTCCCCGACGGCTTCGTCGAGAGCTCCGGCGCTGACACAACTTCTCCTCCATCCCCCGCGCCCGTCGGGGATGATCCCCCGCATGCCGCGCTCGACTCCGATCGGCCCGCTGCCACCAACCCAGGCGACGGGGAAACCCTAGGCGATCCCTCTCTCCCCGCCCCAGCCGTCGAGGACGCCTCCTCGGCCGCCGCCGAAGCCTTGGATACACTCTCTCTGGACGCCACTGCGGAGCCGGAACGCGCTCTAGCGGAGCACGGACCCACCGGCGCTGCAAGAGGTGATCCATCCGTACACCGTAGCTTCCCGATCTAAGTTATTTCTGAATAGCAGCCCGCAGCCATTCGCCCGTTCCCTTCCAGTTCAGAGTAAACATAGAAACATTATGTGTGTTCTTCCATCACTGCAGAGTTTGTTTGAGCTTCAAATGTAGCTTTAGAGGCAGAGTTTATTTACCATGTTTTATTGTTCTTGTTACAGACGCTGACGAATCCTTGAAGCAGAGCTGTGCAGCAGAGCAAGCAGGATCTCCAACTGCTCAAAAGCAAAAGGTTGTTGATGCTGAGACTGCTCATCTCATAGGACCATATCAGCGTTTATAAGAACAATTAGTCTTAGCAAAATGGGATTGATTTGCTTGCTTCTGTAGGAAACTGGTGAGCCGAAACGCAAGGTCGTGAAGCGTAGTAAGCTTGAGAAGGACAGAGAGCTGTTTGAACTTGCCCAGCAATACCACAAAGTGGTGGCTGAAAGGGATGCAGGTATGTTTGCAATGTGAAAACAATATGATTGTTGTACAGCTGAATGTAATGAATGCATGCCTCCCTTTGCGATTCTTTTTAAATCTTCATCAAGACATGTCCATTTCTTTCGGATGGACCTCTATGTCCATGTTGTAAAAAAGTAATGTTAATTGAAACTTCTTGCTAGCATAGATAATTCAGTGTCACTAAAAATCATGTTTGTCTTGATTATTTTGCATTTGAATTGGTGCTTGCACACTGTGCTCGTAGACATCTGTCTAACATTTGGGTCCTTGCAGCCATTGCAGTCAAAGAAAAACTAGAATCTCTGTGTAGGGAGTTTCAGCGTCAAAACAAAATGCTAAAGGTATATTCAGTGTATCTGAACTTTGAATCAAGTATTAGAAATATTTTTTGCATTTTTTTTTCAATTGTTATACCGTTTTAGCATCTTTGACGCAGGAAGAGTGCCGAAGGGTGTCGACAGAGGGGCAGAACATGCGTATGGAATTGTCTGACAAATTCAATAATGCCATAAAGGTTGACAGCTTCAACTGATTATGAGCTAGGATAAATATGTACAAAATTTCTTCATTCTTTATTGTATGTCTAATTGTCTATTTTTTAGCTCTTATTTATAGGATGTTCATTGTTCATGGTATCTTTATAGGATGTGAGTGTCAAGCTTGAGGAGCAGAAAAACGAATGCATTGCTCAGCTAGAAGAGAACAATATGTAAGATACTAAGCTTATGCATTCACTAGTTGGGTTTGTTAGCACCTTTATTAGTTAAAGTCCCTTCTGCCATTTGTAGTAAGGTATATTGACAGTTGCTGGTTTTGCAGGTTGAGAAGTAAACTCAAAGATCTTGCTGATCAGTATAACATTACTCAGCAGAAATATGCTCACCAGGTATGCTACTTATGTCCTATTAATAGATCTCTGATTCTCATCGATATTTGTACAACTATAATAGTTCTTTCTAGTTTTAAATGCCTTTTGTTATGCTTTTGGCTAACTTGTTTATGGCGTGTATAGTTGAAAGAGAAGATGCTGGAACTTGAGCTTGCGGATCTAAAACTTCAACAACATCAAGAGAAAGCTGCTCAGGAACATAAGCAAATACAATTATATGCTGAGCAAGTTTCTCAGCTTATGACTACTGAGAAGAACCTGCGGTTGCAACTAGCTTCTGATGGAGAAAGATTTCAGCAGTTTCAGGTACATTTACTTATAAGACCTTCAGGTTCCAAATGGCTATAGCAAAGATCATTTATCATGGTCCCCAGTAGATGATGACAGCAACATAGCTTTGGTCCCAATCAAGTTGGGATTAAGCTAGTTATGAAATGAAACCCAATGAAAATATGAAAAATAGTTGTGACTTGACTTTACCTGCTTTAGTGGTGGCAATTTTTGCCCTTGTAGGTTAAAGCTTAAAGCTTAAAATTTCAGGCACATAATAAGTTAAAATGCTTCATTTTTTTTTCTTTCTATTATGCCCTTTTTCAGGATGCCCTGTCAAAAAGCAATGAAGTCTTTGAAACTTACAAGCAGGAGATGGAAAAGGTAATGCTGTGCAGCTTGTCTTTGTTAATGCTCAGTATCACTGTATGCTTTATTAGTCAGCAGATGTTTGTTGGCCGAACTAAGTCTCATATGATCTTTTGCATCAGATGATTTCGGTGATAAAGAATCTTAAGAAGGAGAATGAATTTCTGAAGGGTAAATGTGAGAACTCAGATATTGCTCTTGTGAAGCTCATTGAAGAGGTAATGTGTGCATCACAAAAGTTAATTGTGCTAAATCAGGGCTAGAGACCAGAGCTTCAAATAACTATACCTCCCTGTCGTTTTAGCACCACTCATTGATCTCCTTTGCCATGTTTGGAAAACCATCACTGTATTTGCTAATACCGACCCATTTATATTACCTCTGCAGCGTGAGCTAACAAAGAAGCAAATAGAGAAGTTGAAAAATCAAAAGGAGAAGCTTGAATCCCTGTGTCGTTCCCTACAGGCAGAAAGGAAACAAGGCCCCAACGCCAGTATCCCTGAGGCTCCTAGCCAAGAAGATGTGGCAGTGACAAGCCAGGATTCATAGTGCTTCATCTTCCTGATGTGCATGACAATGCTCCATGGTTGCCGAAATTTCTGAAGCCTGAGAATGGAAATGATACTTTTATCTTGTTTAGGTTGTGATTTGTGAGAGTTCTAGGCTAGTTTATGTCAGCCAATTACCCAACTATTGGCCTACCGCCTATGTTCCTGTCTGTTGGAGAGTATGGAGAGATATCGTCTCTGGCGTTTTGAGATTGTTGCCAGAGGTGTGGTAGCACCCAAAACTTTCACATGCAACTGACTCGCTACTGCCAGGCATATATTTTCTAATGGTCTCTGATGTTTCCTTCTTCATGTATTCTTTTAAAATCCTTGTGTTCAAATCTAAAACAGTTTATATTTGGGTTGAGCAGTACCTTCGTTTCCTTGAAAAGTTGCCTTTTTCCCCTAGCGATCATTGCTCATGTTGACATATCATGTTGTATTCATGTTTCAACAGCATAGATGAGCGTCCTCCTAATCCTTGCGTTTTTCCTTGAAAGTTTTTTTTTTCCTAGCGATCTCCTTGGATCTGGAAAATTTTAAGAGATCATTGCTCATGTTGACATGACATTTTTTGTATTCATGTTTCAACAGCATAGGATGCAAGCATGCTGACACATTGTAGTTATCTTACATATACAGAGAACCAATGAACGATTATCTGGACACTGGAGATGAATTCACGTATTGTTCATGTCAATTTCTAAATGTAAACAATCACGATTCTATGATCAAACTGCCATTATGGAAAACAAAATGACTGAACAGAAATTAGCAAAGCCGTTTGTTCTACTGAATGTTGCCGCTGCATGTGTCCGTGTGCAGCATAACTGAAGCAACTATGATGCCATACGTTCTCATAATCACTCCGAACAACTTCAAAATGAAATCCGGAAGCACAACCTGCATTGACATAAGAAAGTATGAGGGCCGGCCAGTTCGGCAGATGAGGACAATTAATTTTAATTGCATGGATAAAGGTTGAGCCAATTTGATCAGAACAGCGAAACTAGGGACAATTATGTGAAGGCAATAAATATGCTACAAGATCAAATTTAGCGTGTCATATATAAAACTTGCATCTCAGAAAATACATATGTTGATAAAATGGGGTGAAGGCTGATAGGCAATGGTAGCTTTTGTTGCTAAACAGGGCACCAATAGCTTCTCGTGTGTCTAGGTTAATTTCAACGGCACCAAGAATATGGAGCAAGCATGTTCATGATTCAATTGACAATCAGCAAAACAGTGAGATTCCCCAGAGTAAGAAAGATTGCTGGACTAGTAGTTGTGATTTTTCGATCATATGTGTCTTGGCAGCATCTGCTCAATAAAAAAAAATGCAAATTATATATGCTACAACTTACAAGCTCAATCAGTAGCAACTTTCTTCCTTGCTGCCCTTGCGTTATCATACTCGAACTTAAGCACATCTGGAATGTGAGATGTATCCTTGATGTACAACCACCTCCCAATGGCACTCTCTTCAATCATGGGGAAGTAATCAATAAGCATGGTGTTGACAATCCAGTACCAGACAGCACCCAGGACAAGGCCCAACACTGCTCCCGCGAAAACCTGATGAATTTATCAAATCGAAACTCCTTTTAGAATCAAGATCCATTAAAGTCATTTTTTTGCCTAAAATAAAAATTAAAAAAATCAAATCAAACCACTTTTTCTTCAAATAAGCAGGTCAGTAACACAGATAATTACCAATCTAAAGGAACAAATGGACAAAACATGCAATTGTTATACTGAACAAACCCCATGCTTACCAGATTCATATGAATGCAAGCATTATTAAACATCCACAAAAACTAATGCCACATAGCATTTTAACAGAAAAAAGGCATAAGAACCTTTTTTATCGGATAAACGCACGCCCTCATGTACAAACATGAATGATACTAAGATAGTATCCAGAAGAACAGGGTACTAGTTCGTGATTGTGACGAAACAACGAATTTACTGAAGTTGGATGCTCTTCTTGAATATCTTGCTAGCTTTTTTGCAGCCTTCATTAATACTGCTTGTGTCTTCCCCCTTCTGATAAGGCTAGCACAAATAATATAGCTATGGAAACTACCCTTGTCTTTTGTAACTCTAGCCTACCCATCCCAACTGCTTTGGACTAATAAAAGGCTTTGTTCTAAGCCGTCATGGTCTCACACATGTTAAATCACTACAGTAACCTATCTTTTGCAACCTTATGTGGCAAAACCTGGAATTGGTATGCTGCTGTTCTTAGTTGCTTCTGTCCTGTCCTCGATAGAAAATAGACATGCAAATTTTCGTTTCATGCTAAATCTTTGGCAAACTTTTTTTTCCCTGGAAACCAGAGTAATGATGATATGTGATAATGCATTGAAGAGCCTAAACCAGTAAAAAATCAAAATACAAACATTTAGAATTCTTCGTTTCTCATGGGAAATCATTGCAAGGGTACAGTTATCATTTTTTCAGAAGCAAATCAGGAGAACCGCCAATTGATTAGTGGCGTTGGGTATTGGCCCAGAAATGCACGATTTGATGCCAAAGCACATCTAGTCAGATCGGATCCAGAATTAAGGGGCTCTCACCTGAGCGACGGTGTGGTACCCTAGGTACACCCTAGACAGCATGGTAAGGAAGGCGAGCGGCCACGGCAAGGCGGCGATCACCCGGCGCGCGCGCGACCGGCGGAGCGAGAGAAGCGAGAGGTAGGTGGCGAAGAAGAACGTGTACTGCGAGTGGCTGGATGGCCACCCGTGGGAGTCGCAGGCCTCGAGGAACTCGCAGTACGCCGGGCGGGACTGCGCGACGGAGTGCTTGATGAGCTCGTTGAGGGCCTGCGAGACGAGGAGCCCCGCGGCGAAGCAGAGGCCCTGGAGCTCCCGGCGGAAGAGGAAGTGGGAGACGAACCCGCCGAGGCTGATGAAGACCGGGACGAGGGAGACCCACGCGAGGAAGAGGCCCAGGTGGTCACCCCGCTGGTACCGGACGTGCGTCAGCGTGATTGCCTTCAGCGACGGCGGCACCGACGCCGCCATCTCCTGGTAATCCCCGTCCCCCGACATCGTCGCGCTCTCGCCTCTCCCAGGCCCGCGTCGCGGAGGATTGGAGGAGGAGACGATTTCCCGGCGGGGGTTCGGGATTGGGGTTGATTCGGTGGCCGCCGGCTCCGAGCCTCCGATTGGCGTGAGGGGTCGCGGGGATTTGCGCCCTCCGCGTGTTGTGTTGCTGGGTGGGGGACGGAACGCGTCGTGGAGCGGGACGGACGTGCCAGAAGCAAAAGAAGGGAGGCGACGCCGCGTGGGGAAGATTGGAAGAAGGAAAATGCTAGAGCGAGCACAGCACGGATGAGTCGGACGGTTCAGAACTTCATCAGATCATAGACCAGAGGATCATTAGTCAATGCCAGGGGATCATCAAACAATTCAAAGTTTGCTATTCTCTCTGTTCCAAAATTATTTTTTTGACTTTCAGACCTCATGTTTAAAATATAAAAATAAATAAGTCATGCTTAAGTATATCTAATGATAAAACAAGTCGTAATAAAATAAATAATATATTTACAAAATTTGAATAAGACGGGTGATCAAACGTGTTGTATAAAAGTCAACGAATCCTTATATTTTGAGATGAAGGGAGTATTAATACAATAGTCAACATAATTTTTTCTACAATATGGTTTTGCCTTTGCGATATTTGATATAGATCTATAGTTCGTACTATTGTCATTACCTGTAGTTTTTACGTCATACTCACATCGAATTTATAAGTTGAATATAAAACTTTTTAAAGTAGTTATGTTACGTTCCTAATTCTGATTATTGCGATATATCCTAGACTAAGAAATAGCCAAGCGCTAATGTTCTTTGTTATACTGTCTGACTCTTAACTAGTGTATGATGTTGGTTGTTAGGTTACACTAAACCATGACATTTGATGTTGTCCGACTCTTAACTAGTTGAGGGGCACGATTTGATACTATGGTTAGGGACCTAACTATGGTCATTTAGAGCCCTAAAGCACATGTTCAATGACCGTTTTCTAGTATAGTACTATGGCCCTGTTTGGATCCCATGGGCTAGAGCTAGTTTGGGCTAGTTTACACCAAACTAGTTCAAAAGCATCCAAACAGGAGGGCTAGAGCTAGTTTTTTGCAACTAGCCCACCCCAAAAAACTATCCCCTCCAAGGGGTGATTATTTGGGCTAGTTTGCTGTAGGGCCCACAAAAATTACTTTTCTTCTCTCTCTCCAGCCGCACGGGATCAGCCTTATCTCGTCGCCCCCGTACGCGAGTCGCCGCCCCATCAAGCCGAGCCCCCAGGCGGAGCAAGGACCGCCGGTGAGCCCTGCCCCTACCCTCCGTCCTTTCTCCATGTTCCCTCCCTCCGTCCTTCTCCACATCCTGTGGCCGCAGCGGGCGGCGCCGCCGTGCGCGGCTATGGCCGTGCGCCGGTGGGGTGCGGTCGGGCGCCGGTGGGGTGCGGTCGGGCGTCGGTGTGCCGTCCCTGTCCCCGGTGTGCCGTCCCTGTAAGCGGCGGCCGGAGCCGGTGGGGAGAGGGTGAGGGGCATGGCGCCGGTGGGGAGAGGGTGAGGGGCATGGCGCTCGGCCACAACCAGCATGAGATGCACTTGAGGTTTTTTGTACTAATTTTTTGGTGTTTGTGCAGGAGCTGGAGCGGCCATGGATGGAGACGGCTTCGACGACAACACGTGGTCACCGCAGCATGAGGGCCTTGGCGGATTCGATCTGAACTCGCAAGCACCGGTGGCGGACGAGTTCCCTGGGCTACAACAGTATGGTGCCTTCATCCAAGGCGACGGCGTTGAGCTCCCCCCTGTCCGCGCTAGGGGCACTGGGAACCTTTCATATCGCCCGCCGCGTCCCGGAGCACCCTATGCTCGGCAGCTGCAGTTTGGTGGCTCCTCCTCGGCGGCAGCCACTGGTGGAGGTGGAAACGGTGGCGGCTCGTCTTCGGGGGCAGGCGGCCCTGTTCGGCAGCGTGCCAACTCGGCCGGTGCAGCACCGGTCCGGCGTCCCCAGCGCGCAAACTTGGCGTCCCGTGCCACCAACACCCAACGCGTGCCGCGTCACCGAGCACCAAGGCCGAACACCCGCGCCGTGCGTGGACAAGCAACCGGCTCCATGGCTCCCTTCGACAACAATGATGCAGCCATGGAGGATGACATAGAGGAATTAGCAAGTTCCGGCGGTCCCATGGTGAGCCATGTCAATCGAGCCCAATGGAATGATGCAACTAATGCTTGTTTGTTAGAGTTGTGTATTGAGCAACGTAGAGCAGGAACGTTCAGTGGTAACCAAATGAGTGCTGAAGGATACAACGCCATTATCAATGGCTTAGTTGCTAGAAGGGGATTGGGGTACAATCGTGGACAGGTCAAGAACCAAATAGGAGTACTCAGAAACATCCATTCATTTTGGCGCTACTTGCAAGGGCACACAGGGTTGGGGAGATTACCAGATGGAACCATAGATGCTGATTCTGAGTGGTGGAAAACGCACACAGAGGTACACTTTTGGCATACAAAGTTTCTATTCATAACTTGCTTTCGTATCCCTAATTGTTTCTGATCAACTTGTGTTCTTTCATATCTTTACAGAAAAAACCATACCTCAAGAAGCTCCAGTTTGGTCCTCCAGCAAATGAGGACTTGCTTGATGAATTGTTTAGAGGGTTAACTGTGGATGGCACCACAGGCCTTTGTGCCTGGAGATGACTATGGCGATGAAGAGGAAGCTGCAAGGTCAGAAGAAGAGGAGGAGTTTCAGCCTACACCTACAAGTAATAGCAGCCACAGGAAGCAAAAGGGGAAGAGGCCAGTGAGCAGCACTAGAAGCACTTTGACCAGTCCGGTGAAGAAGACCAAAAGCCCCATGGTCAAGATAGTGAGGGACATAGCCAGTACATTCAAAGAGTCTATTGCAACCAACAATAAGCACATACAGAAACGTGTGGATGAGAAGGCGGCATTTTCTGTGAAGAGGTGTCAGGAGCTTGCATTTGAGTGTGGCGTTGAGCAAACCGTGGAATCTGTGTATGCTATGTCAAAGCTATTTGCAACAGAGTATCAAAGGGAGTTTTTTTGTGGACAGTTAACTCCTCAGCTTAGGTTTGGTTACTTCAAGAAATGGTGCAGAGACAACAACTTGGAGTAGTTAGGCGCTTGTTGGGATCATGTGTCAAACTATTATCTATGTGTTGAAGTATTATCTATGTGTTGAAGTATTATCTGTGTGTGTTGTGTAACGAACCTTAATGTGTTGAAGTATTATCTGTGTGTGTTGCTATGTGTTGCAAGGAGTAAGCTGTGATGTCAAGTATTAATGTGATGACGTGCTGATGGTATGTTACATGTGTGCAAGCAGGAAGAGGATCATGGCCCAGTGATTGAGGAACAAGAGGCTGATGGAGGAAGCTCAAGTGAGGATGAGATAGTATCCATGTGCCGCAACAGTTTGGTGCAGCAACAAAATTTGATTATGCATTTGGTTCCTATATTGGGTATGTACTCTGACAACTACTTCGTCAAACTACCTAAGAGGGTCACTGGAGATTCTGGTTTGGATTGGGTTTATGAGACATTAGCCCGAGATGCCCAATGTTACAACATGTTTAGGGTAGAGAGACCTTTATTTTACAGGTTGCATAGTACTTTGGTAGATGACTATGGGTTGAAGCCCACTAAAAATATGACAACGGTGGAGGCTCTTGCTATGTTTTTATGGATTGTTGGTGCACCACAGTCAGTTAGACAGGCTGATAACCGTTTTAGGAGGTCTATGGAGACAGTGCATAGGACATTTAACAGGGTTTTGAGATGCCTCCTTAAGTTAGCACATCACAACATTAAGCCCAAGGACCCAACATTTCCAGAGGTGCACCCAAACTTAGAAAATCCAGCTTTCTGGCCACACTTCAACAATTGCATAGGAGCTATTGATGGGACACATATCAAGGTTGTGGTTGATAAGAGTAAGAGGATTCCATACTTGAACAGGCACAATGAGACCAGTCAGAATGTGCTTGCTATTTGTGATTTTGACATGAGATTTACCTTTGTGTTGTCTGGATGGCCTGGTTCAGCGCATGACATGAGAGTTTTCAAAGATGCCATAACTACTCATCATCACAAATTTCCACATCCACCACCAGGTTTGCTACTTCACCTGTCTTGCAAATATTTGTAACCAACTACACTTGTTCATCTAAGTCTCATTGTTTGGCTTTGAAAATATGTAGATAAATTTTATGTGGTTGATGCGGGGTACCCAAACCGGCCGGGCTACCTTTCACCATATAGATGTACAAGGTACCATGTGGAGCAATGGCAAAATGGCCCGCCGCCGCAAGGTATGAAAGAAACCTTCAACCATGCACATGCCAAAGTAAGAAATGTGATAGAGCGAACTTTTGGAGTGTTCAAGATGAAATTTAGGAGTATGTTGAATCTGTCAAGATTTCCAGAAGAGAAGCAAACTAGAATTATTGTTGCTTGTATGGCTATCCATAATTTTATCCGTGAGAGCAAAATTGTGGATAGGGAATTTGATGCCTGTGATGCGGATGAAAATTATAACCCAATGACAGCAGATGAGGAATCAACATGGCCAGAAGATGAACCTCTTGTTGAAGATGTCAACATGAACGCCTTCCGTGATGAATTAGCTCATGCCTTGTTTTATGGAGTGTAATTTTTTTTTAGCTTCATTGAGGACTTTAAGTTTGTGCGAGACATCTTATTTTGTATGGACAAATTTAAATTTATTATGATTTGAATGCTTGATTGGTAAAAGCAATGTATTTTTGTGTCATGTGAGTGGGAGGATGCCACACAAATGCTTCCCACATCAAATCCGGATAGAATCATGGTTTAAATGAGTCAAATGATTGAAAAAGCACATTTATTGCTACTCTAGCCCTTGCATCCAAACACCTCAAGGGCTAGAGTTAGTTTAGGGCTAGAGTTAGAGTTAGAAACTAACTCTAGCTCTAGCCGAGCTAGAGGATCCAAACAGGGCCAAACACACAAGAACATCGGGAGTACGAAATTTTGGTTATGACATGTTGTTGTCATGAGATTGTAATGTTAAATCCTCCGTTTTTAATATGTACATGAAAAAAAAATGTAGAAGCATTCCTACCGTTTGCTTGTCTGGTTTATGTTGGCTACAATGGCCTGCCGTTTGCTTAAAAAGGTTTATGTTTATCTCTGCCTAGTTTATGTTGGCTAGAATGGCCCCGTAGCTATATGCTGCCTAGCTTACATTTGTTGGTGGTTTGTCGGGCAGCACCACGATCAAGATTTCTGCTCATAACATTGTACACAATTGTAACTGATTTGATATGTTTAGGTAAATAAAGCTTTAGCATGATATTTGTGCCAATTGTTTTCATCCTTCTAGGTACTCTCGAGACCAATGCCCAATTTCGCCGCCGACCACCACGCACGCTTCCAAATTTGCAATCACCGTGCCACCCAGAGTTCAAATCAAAAGCAGTAGCCAAACAAAGGGAAAATTGGCTCCAGGACATTCTTCGATTGTGGCTTTTGCTCCTGGACACTAAAAAAAAGTGGCTTGGTCCAAACACACTCTTCGAACATGGTAATATGCTGCTGGACACTAGACCCCATATTTTATTCAGATTAATTATAAAGGCATGGGAAAAGACATTTTTACCCTCACCTCTTCAATACAGGAGCTATCGATCTCTCTTCTCTGGCTTATCCCGTCGCTCCCTCCTCTCTCCCTCGCAACGTCAGCGCCGCCGCCTCTCTCTTCTGCCGGCCGCCGGCGTTCTCGCCCCCGGCGCGGGCGGCTGCCGAAGACCGTTCCAGCCTGGAGGGACGCCTGCCGGTGGCCCGTTGGGCGCGCAGGCTGCGACACGCGCAGCCTCGCCGCGCAGGCCGCGACTCCTCCATGCGACGAGAAGGCCCCGCCGAAGCAGGCTCCACGGCCGACGGGGGATAAAAGATGGAGGCTCCACGATTTCTCAGCGAGATTTTCCCGCAGGATCAGGCTGATCTTTCATGGGTTCCCGATGGGTATGTGTTCTTCCAATATCTCTTAGGGTTAGTACTAACCTAGGTTCAGATTTGCAATTGTGTGTTTATTCCTCTCCGATTTGTGCCCATGTCTGTGTAGGATGGATGCCAGTTCAGCCTACAGGCTTGCTATGCGCGTAGGTGCTTATGTGAAATTGGCTGATGATGGCAGTCGTGTGTATTATGATGCTTGTAACATTCCAAGGATTTTAGACAGAGATAGTACAAATTGGAATGATTTGCTAGTTGACATTGACACAGAAATTAAGCTAGGCCCTAACCACAAGTTGCGTGTCACCTATTGGGATAAAATGAAACATAGCTATGAAGAGATTGATTCTGACCAAAAATTGCTTGATGCGATTGACATGTACTGGGAGATAAGAAGGCTCTCATTGCAAGTGTGTGTTATGAAAAAGGATGGTTGTGATTCCATGGATGAAATTGGACGGCAACAGAGCATGCCTTGTGTGCTACAGGGAAGCACTGATGCCCCAACCAACCAAATTGAACAGCCTCCACCTGAAATTGCACCATCTCTTGTAGAGCCTTCAGTTGAGAACAATGTTGAACTGGCTTGGGTGGGCGATGATGTAGAGTATGTTGGTGTGGACGATGAAGATCCTTTCAAGCATTTACTTTCTGATTCATCTGATTCGGAAGCGGATGAGTTGGAGGATGATGTAGATTGTGTTGGCTTGGAGGAGGATGTAGAGTGTGTTGGCTTGGAGAAGGATGTAGACTGTGTTGGCTTGGAGGATGACTTAGTCGTGGATGATGCATGGGGTTGTGAGACATTTGTCCATGCAACTGACTTAGAGAACCCGACAATAGAAGTTGGAGTAACTTTTGGGGATGGTGATACTTTTAAGAGGGCTATTAGGCAATATGCAATAAAAGGTGAATATGAAATTGCAGCTCCCTATTCTGAGGCAACAAGGTACCGAGGGTACTGCAAATCTACACGGTGCAAGTGGCGGATTCATGCTTCACGATTGCAAGATGGAAGAACTTGGAAGGTATAGATGAACATGCCGATTTTTTATTCAGATTTGGATTGATTTTTGGTACAGATTTGGACAGATTTTTTTTAATCTTCTGCTGCAGATAAAGAAGATGCCTCATCCACACACTTGTCAAAGCACAGGAAAAGTTGAGAAAAACTGCATGGCAACCAATCATTGGGTCAGAGATAGGGTTCTTGAGTGGCTTGCAGAGGACTCTAAAATTGGGCCTACAGAGCTGCAGAAAAGACTTGAAGCACAATACCACTTGAAATTGTCATATTGGGTAGTGTGGGATGGAAGAAATATGGCTTTAGAACAGCTCAAAGGGAAGTGGGATGACACTTTTGTAGACATTTTTAGTTTCCAGGCTGAGGTGGAGAGGACAAATCCTGGAAGTTTGGTGGACATAGAATACGAGCAAGTTGGGAAGAAAAAGAGATTTACCAGAATGTTTGTTGCCCTAAAAGCTTGTGTAGATGGTTTTCTAAATGGTTGCAGGCCTTTTCTTGGTGTGGACTCCACCCATTTGACAGGAAAATGGAAGGGTCAACTTGCAGCAGCCACTGCTATTGATGGGCATAATTGGATGTTTCCAGTGTGTTATGGTGTTTTTGGATCAGAGACAACTGATAATTGGGAGTGGTTTTTCAACAGACTTCATCAAGCAATTGGATCGCCTCCAGGCCTAGTGATTTCAACAGATGCAGGAAAAGGAATTGATTCAGCTGTGACAAAAGTTTTCAAAAATGGGGTTGAACATAGAGAGTGCATGAGACACTTGGTTGCAAACTTCCAAAAGCGATTTCGAGGGGAGGTGTTCAAAAAGCATTTATGGCCAGCATGTACAGCTTATCAGAGACATAGGTTTGAAGAGCACTACAATTTGATGTATGAAGCATGTCCTGAAGCTATGAAGTGGCTACATGACAACCATAAGCACCTTTGGACAAGGCACTTGTTCTCTGAAGCAAGTAAGTGTGACTATGTCACAAACAACATAGCTGAAACGTTCAACAGTTGGATTAGGCATGAAAAATCCCTGCATGTAGTTCATCTTATGGATAGGTTAAGACAGTTATGCATGGATAAAATGTTTTTGAGAAGGAAAATTGCTATGAAGCTGAAAGGTAAGATACTACCCAACGTCATGAAGGACCTCAATGATAGAAGTAGGGGGCTGAAATATATTTGGAGGTACTCACACAAAGAAGGTGGTAAAGAAGGTGAAATGTTAGGTGAGGTTGAAGGTGTTACAAGGAATCTAATTCATTGGAGGCATACCGTTGATCTTCAAGAGAGGACATGCAGCTGTAGGCGTTGGCAAGTTACTGGTTTGCCATGTACACATGCCTTGTGTATTATAACCTCAATTCGTGGTTGTAATATTGAAGACTATGTTCATGACTACTATTCTGTGGCAAAGTTCAAGAAAGCCTATGAGAATTCAGTGAAGCCAATGACGGATGGAAAACAATGGCCTAAAGTTGATCATGGGTTCAAGTTGTGGCCTCCACTACTGAAAAGGGCAGCAGGGAGGCCAAGGGTGAGAAGGTACATAGCAGCTGCAGAGGGGGGCACTGGAAAGAGAACCACAAGATGCAGAAGGTGTAAGCAGCTTGGACATATGCAAAAAACATGCAATGAATATGTTTATGATTCTGATGCACCACCACCTGCCCCTCCAAAACCCAAGAGAAAAAGAGGCAAGAAAAATGTCACAATAGTGCCCTCCAGTGTTGCTGAACCACCACAAGAGCTGATCCATTGTAAGCTTTCAACTCAAAACTTTATGAAATTTCACTAAACTTGCTCATATCTCACATATATGTAATTTACAGGATTACACCATCTAGAGCAATCACCTCTGTTTCTACAACAAGCCCAGTGACAAGAACGTACTACAATTTCTTCAACCATTTCCTTCTTTTTTGAATTTGTACTATGTCAATTTTTTATGCTTCTACATCTACATCTATGCAGTATGTCAAGGAGGTTGCTAGAATATGGATCAACTACACCCACTAGACCCATCACCTCTGTTTCTACACCAAGCCCTCTCACAAGAAGGTTTGTACTTTCAGTTTTTATGCCTCATGCTTGTTATCACTATTTGACACAACTCTACATACATTTACAGCCGTAAGAGGATGCTGGAACTTGAAGGAAATATAGAACCTGTTGAGTGTCTTGCTCTATCTCCATATTCGACCAATGACAAGGAAAAGCCAAAGAAGTTGAAGGTTGTTAGGCCCAAGAAACCCAAGAATGCTTAGTCCATTTAGTATCACGTTCTTGTAGTGTTGCTGTTCAGACCAAAGTCTTTTGATGTGTGGATCTAGTGCTGTACTAGATCGCCTAATGTGGTTGTACCATGTTATTTTATTTTGCTGGACCTGCTACTTTAATTTAAACCTGGTCTGTTATGATGATACGTTGATATGCCCTATTATGATGTTGAAATATAGCTGTTAAAGTATTCTTATTGCTGTTGATATGTGGCTATGAAGGGGTAAGGGCATTCTTGTCCAGAAATCATGTTTCCATACCTGTTTGATTGAGATATTGTATTATAATGGTTATAGTGTCCAGCGGCATATTACCATGTTTGAAGAGTGTGTTTGAGCCAAGCCACTTTTATTTAGTGTCCAGGAGCAAATGCCACAATTGAACGGTGTCCAGGAGCCAATTTTCCCCCAAACAAAAGGCACGGCCTGTATCCGACGCTGTCCGTGTCCTTTCCGTCCCCAATTGGCATGCCTCCCCAATTCGAACGCCGTTTCTTCCCCGATTTCAAATAGCTGCCTCGCTTGCTGCCCGCACGCCTCCGCCTGACTGGTGACTGCGCCGCGCATCACCTCAAGCGGCGGCGGCGATGGGGTCCCAGCCCGGCGTCGGATCGCCTGGCGGCGGCGGCGGCAAGGCCCGGGACAAGTTCTCGGTGTACCAGAACCCGTCCCTCACCCGCGCGCTCGCCTCCCGCAGTTCCCGCCCCTCAGTCCCGGTCCTCATCGTCCTCGCGGTCTTACCCGTCGCCTCCACTTCCTCCCTCCTCGCCCTCTACTCCCGGTAAGCCCAAGCAGCCCTGATACGCACCCCTTCTCATTCTGCATCTAAACCCTAAACCCCATGTCATAACGATGCCTGGGTTCTCGTGTCCCGGTGCTATTCCAGGGAGGAGGAGCTCGCCAAGTTCGCCGGCGGAGCGGGCGTCTCTGTACGCGTTGCTGGTAAGTTCTCCCGTCTCTATGCTGGGTTGGGCGTTTGGGGAAATCCCGAGCATGTCCTCGCGGTTTGTGCTTGCATAAGAGGTGTTTGTGAAAATGCCAAACACAAAGAATGCGACGTTTGGTTTCGTTGCACAGCAGGTGATTGTATAAATGCCATAGTCTGCCACGAATTAATGCCTGTAGAAATCCTCATGTTTAGATTCATTTAAATCTTGGTGTTTATATTATATATAATGGCTGGTGAGTTTTTGTTGTGCTAGAGGTGATGCTAACATTAACCTGTTTCTGTCTTCAAGTTTTTGTCTTCAAGATGGTGGAGGCAGCGCTGGGTCTTGGTGCACTTTTCACACTACTGGCATTCTTCAGGGCACTGATATTATTCAATGGGAAGAAGGCACTGGCTAAGGACGACAAGGTTGTCTTGTCTGAACGCCAACTGGGGCTTCTTGGGTTAAAGCCGGCAGGCTCAGGAGGTGGGATGGGTGAGCAAACCAAAAGGCCTCCCAAGACAAAGCCATCAACACCCTCAGAGCCAATTGTGCCTATCAGGAAATCTTCGTTCAGCTACACACCATCTCGGCCTTTAGGGCAATCGAGGATTGGTTCAAGCCATTTGAGCCCTGGTGGTGAGAGACTGACCACGGCATTGCAAATGTCACCTTCCACCCCATTGCAGAAGTCTGTCTCTTCCCCTTCAACTCCATGGTCAAGGAAAAGCTCAGGCAGTGCAAAGGGCATACAGACAGAGGCAATGTTGGAGCAGTTTTTGGCTGGCTTGGATGAAAATATTGACAAAATCACGGATTCAGAGACTAAAACGGCAACTCCTCCTGCAACCGTTACAAGCTTTGGCGTTGCTACTCCTGTTTCAGTCACCACATCAACCACTCCGTCTGGTACTGCAAGGAGTACACCTTTGAGGCCTGTGAGAATGTCTCCTGGTTCCCAGCAGAAGTACAGCACACCACCAAAAAAGGGTGAGGGCGAACTTCCACCTCCTATGTCCTTAGAGCAAGCAGTGGAGGCCTTTGAGAATTTGGGTGTCTATCCTGAGATAGAGCATTGGCGAGATAGTCTCAGGCAGTGGTTCTCTTCAGTTGTGATGAACCCACTTGTCCAAAAAATTAAAACAAGCCATACTCAGGTGCATATTTTTGGGATTTGTTTTTACATGACCCTTTATCTCTACTCCATTTTCATTGCTTATCTTCCTTTTTTCTGTTTTCCTTATTTTCCACTCTGCAGGTTAAGCAAACAATAGCTACTGTTGGGGCTTCAGTTACAGTTACTGTTAGCCAAGTTGGAAGCGATCTGCCAAGCACAACTCCAGTTACCTTATCGCCTCTTGGTGGGACTAAAGATTGGCATCCGACTGTCACAGTTGATGAGGATGGCATTCTTAATCAATTGCGCTCCAGATTCCTAAGTTTTCGAGATGCCCTAGTTGGTGAGTTCCTGGTGTGGTTTGACATTCTCCTTCTGTAGTTTTGCCTATTCTTGTGTTTCCGTCAATATGTGTAACAATACTTTTGTGCTGTGGACGAGGTCAACTTACACTTAAAAGTTTAGCAAGGGATTTCTTTACCTGTTAGTCATTATTTTCTCTGTGCAGCACAAACTTTTGGCAGTCCACAACAGCCACAACAGAACCCCCTCCTTCCAGCTCTTCAAGCATGTACCGATGCAATTACAGAGCATCTGAGGCTCAACACACTGATGAAGGGAGAGCTGATAAAAGGCTTGTTGCCAGCAGAGCAGTGTCCGTGCTGATTACACTGTTCAGAGAGTTCAAGGTGAATATCCTTCTTTCACTTTTTTCTGAAGTAGTTGAGTGAAGAGCCTTTTGTTGCATTAAATTTCCTAACCTGTAATAGTAACATACAATACTTATGGTGTATTGGTGTTGGAATTAGTATTGCTATAACTTGTATGCTTCTATCTCAATGCAGAACTTGCTGAAGGAACATGTTTAAAGAACTATGATTACACGGGCCATGGAAATGGCTACAGTAAATCAGAGAAAAAGTGGACCAGCGAGCTACCTACTGACTCGCACCTTCTATTGTACCTGTTTGCTGCTTTCCTTGAACATCCAAAATGGATGCTTCATGTTGATCCTACCTCCTACTCTGGTGCCCAGTCCAGTAAAAATCCCTTATTTCTGGGAGTTCTTCCACCAAAAGAGAGATTCCCAGAAAAGTATGTTGCTCTGATATCAGGTGTTCCAGCAATTATTCACCCAGGGGCTCTTATCCTTGCTGTGAGCAAGCAGAGTCCCAATCTTCGCTCTATACTGGGACAAGAAGCTGCAATTTTCTCTTCAGGTGATTTGTTAGTTCGTTTGTTCTTCTATAATCATGGTTGCTACAATGCTTACTTCCAAATCCAGTCTTGTATTTCATTTGTTTAAGTTGAGCAGATGTTTCTTTAAATAAGATGCACACTGTACGAAGTTAAGGATAAATGAGAAACAAACCCAGAAGAAAGGTAGCAAATGAGCAGTTTTAGATGTTTGAGATAGGATTTGAATTAAGCTTCATTTAGTTATCAGCTCAAAAGTGGTTGAGAATAGTTATATTTGCTTGTCTGCTGTTTTATGAACATGATTTATCAGAATAATAAATTCTTGAGCAGTTGATGATGCTCATTTGACAAGTATGTGCTTTGCACTAATTAAACTGCTAAACATGAAATAAACTAATCATATTTATTCTCTTGCTATGTTCATTTCTTTTGCTATTAGGTTGCCTCTGTAAACCATTGATTCGTCTTTGTTCACGTCATATTTGTACTCATTGACTATTAAGCTTTAACACACTTTAATAACAAGTTCTGATGCTGCACATCTGTGTTTGCACTTTCAGGGAAGAACAGCTCTGTGGGATGCCATTCTACTTCTTTGCCACCAAATAAACGTGGGCTACGGCGGCGTGGTTAGAGGAATCCATATTGGTTCGTCTGCCTTGAACCTCCAGTCAGTTATTGATTCAGATATGGAAATCTGAATGTGTGGCATGGTTGACCCCAATGCTGCCCTAGAAAACTGGTTATGTAGTCTTAAGACGTGAAACTGTGACCAGCTAGTTTGCTGGTGTTATGTTGTAAAATTAACACCGGCATGCTTGGCACTGACGTGTTTTTAGATGTGACGCTGTTGGAGCTTGGAGGGGCGCATCTGAATGTTATACCCAAGTAGTACCTTGAGTTTGTGGCAAACCGATTTGCTTAACCCCGTGGTTCTGTGTTTTTGAACCACTTGTGAACTGGTATCACTTTGATTTGTTCATCAGTTTCATCCATTGGTTGCACATACTAGGTCATTAATAACAAACAATGAAACTCCAGAATGGATCATTATGGTGGTTTGCACCCTTTTCTGATGCTGTCCTGATTGGACCCTGAAAATGGCGTATTATCATCGGTTAGTCAAATGGGCCGAGCTTCCTTTGGGCGGCCCAATCCGGTAAAGATTCGTCGGGTTCTTTAGTAGGGCCCACCTAAAGGATTGGTCCAGCGAGAAACGCCCCCCCCCCCCCCCCCCCCCTCTCGTGGTCGTGGTCTCGTGGACTTGCCGGCTTCGTTTCCTCTCCTCCGGGGAGCGGGGGCGGTTCAAAAAAATTCAAACCCAACGGCAACTCCCCAGTCCCCATCTCCCAATTCTCCCCACTTTCCCAACTGCATTCTTGACCATCAACTCCATCCGGACGCACGCGCTCGCAGCGGCCATGGATCCCCACCCCACCCCCTTCCCAGGTAAGCGGCAGCTCTGTCTCCGGCATCACGGTCCCTAATTCTCGGTTCGATTCGGTGAATAACCTCGCGAGATGCGCAGGGAAGCGCCGGCCGGTTGCCGCACCCGCGCCGCCAGCCTTGAAGGCGGCGGCGCCCAAGCCCAAGTCTATTGCCGCAGCGCGCGCGACGAGGATGGCCAAGAGATCGCCGACGGGCAACGCCAACGCCGCCCCACAACCACGGCAAGGGTTCGTTGTGACTCGATTGGCTCTAGATTTGTTCTTGTGTGTTCTCAGGTTCGTTACTGATGTTCGGTTGGTGTTTTTCTAGGCCGCCACGGCGCACTTTTGGTACCACCAGGAGCAACAACGCCCCGGTGGAGAAGCCACCTCCGCCGCTGCAGAAGCCATCGAAGGTATCGCCGCCGCCGCCGAAGAAGAAGCCTTCTAAGCTGTCGCCGCCGCCGTTGTCGAAACCTTCTAAAACGTCGCCGCCAGCAATGCAGAAGCCTCCTAAGCTGTCGCCACCAGCAATGCAGAAGCCTTCGAAGATGTCGCCGCCAAATCCGGTCAGGGCGACGAAGCCGTCCAAGCTTGCAGCGAAGCCCCTGAAGAAGGTCGCCCCGGGTACGGATCTGGAGGCGAAGGCCAAGAAGAGGAGCCAGCGAGTGAGCTTCCAGGAGGCTGATGTGGGGGCAGCAGATGCCAAGAGCGCAGAGAAGGCGAAAGCTCATGCTGACGACGCGGCTGGGCACACACCAATGGTGGCCATGAGAGCCGCAGAGAAGCCAGCAAAGGTTTTGGCTGCAGAGACGCCCTTCTTTAGTGCGCAGAATTGTAGCAGTTGCACACTCGACCAGCTTGAGTCGGCTGCATACTGGCTAGCACAGATCCGTTTGGCCGAATCTGTTGGGAAACACTGGGTTGCGGCGGCATTCTTTCGCCTTGCCTTTGAGTGCCAAGCTCAGGTGAGCGATAAACTATATGCAATTCCAATTCTAGGTGCAATTCTAAGAGGTGGTGCATATGCATGTTAAATACAGTACCACTTTTCTACTGCATCGTTGTATTTTTGGTGGTCTGTGCTGGTATAGCAAGTTGATATTAGCCTTGACACCTGTCGAATTGTTATAATTAAAGTACTAATCCCGATGTCAATACTACTCCTTTGAATAACATAGTTGATTTTTTGCGGACAGCCAATTCACAGGATCCAAAGTGAGCTCAGGAGTTACACGGTGCGCCATGAGAGTGCTGGCACTTTGACCTCTTTATTTGATGAGCTTCTCAGTGCCCATGGCATGCCAGTGAACCAACCGAAGTTTGACACTGATTGTTGTGAGAAGATGGATACACCTATAGTAAGTGCAGTAGACAAAGACACTGACACTGCCACACTTAAAGTAGATGAGTGCCTGGAATGTGACTCTGGTGATGATCTTATTGATGTGAGTGCTATCATTGTTGACAAGCATGATGAGGATGTCATGGACCAACCATGCTTTCAGAGGAAACTGGACGAAAGTTTTGAGTTTGATGACTCTGAGGCTGTGATTGTTGACCAATTACATGAAACAAACTTTGATCTACTGAAGGACACTGAGATTAAAGTACCTTGCATCAGTGAAATAATCCAGCCACCATGCAGATCCGCCAATGAAAAATTGAGTCCAAGAGGATCTATAGTAGAAATGGATTCTTCTTCTGGACGCCTCTCATCGGATATTCCTTCAGATAAATTCTCTCCCAGCATGGGGAGTTTATCCTCCAAGCGCTTATCTTCTGGCAGCACTTTTGACAAGAACTCTCCATTGTTGTCGAAGAGGATAACATCCAGCTGTCCTTCTTATAAAAAGTCTGCTTCCATTAGAGACCTGTCTTCAAAGCAGATGCCATCTGGTAGTCATTCTGATGCAAGGCATAATGCTCTTGGTGTTGGTGGAGCTGCTGATCATGAGAGCAAAGTAACTCAAGACGTGGCATCGAAATGTCCTGCTTTACGTAAGTTAACATGTTCAAAAATTTTCATTTGACATTGCCATTAAGATAAGCTATGTCCTGATGGAGAGAGTGCCTTGCAGCTGATCAGCTTGAGTCGGAAGGACCTGTGGATGATGCTGCCAGTAATGAGGTGTGTCCTGTTGCTTCTTTTTGGGTCATAGCAAAGCTATTTTGATGGATTCTGGTACCAGTTTTTTTATCAGTTATGGTGTTAGTATAACTGTTTGACAATTAAGTTGTGTACAAAAAAGAAATGCCGAAAGGATTTAGCTGTAGCTTTAATACTGTTGTGACCAACTGTCCGTACATGCAATCTTTTTACATGTATCTTTGTAAGGATGGAAGTTTATGTTTCAAAGAAAAAAAATTACTGATAAAATAAACGGAGTGGGTCTTATGAGCATAAGTAGCTATAGGCTATAGCCTATCTTATAATTCTGACATCAATATGCTAATACATCAAGAATGCAGTAGCTGCAGTACTTATCTACTGATGCTATAATTTTCATCTATGTTATGGGCAATGCGTTTATTCCCTGCGTTATACGTAGTAGCTTTTAAGCAATAAGTGCAGTTTGGTGTAGGTGCTCACGAATTAATCATTATGGAATCAAAAGAGCTGCTGATACTGTATCATGTGAATAACAGTCTGTCTCTGTCAGTTTCCATCTACTGAACTGTTCATGTTATCAAGATGACAACTTGGAACTAATGTCACATTCTTTACAGATGCATTAGCAACTGCAGCTGGAGTCAACACCTGAAGTAACTGCAACAGGACTGCTCATAAACTTAGATTGTTTCTTGTGTTAGTGTGATTGGCATTGGCTCATAGTGTGTGCTTGTACATCTAGTCCATATTTAGCCTGGAGCTTGCTTTGTTTGCTTCGGTCTGGGAATAGGATAATCTGTGTTCCGTGCAATTGCCCCTGCGTATGGTTTTCTTTAACCAGTCCAAGAACGTGATGTGACAGTCATGCTCAAATGACCTTTGTGGTTTTTTTTTCCCGTTCCTGTTACTCGTATGTTTGTATGCTTGCTTAGCATAACAGTTGGGGTCTTTCGCTGTTTAACAGATGTATGTTTGATTTGGGAATCATTGAAACTTTCATGTATCGACTTTGATGTAATATGTGTGTTATTATCATTTGAAAAGTGCTACAATGTAGAATGTTGTCACAAAGCACTAACTATTAACTCTTATGGCTATTTGGTCGAACCGCATTAAGGAACCACAATAGCTATTCGTGTATCTGAACCGTGATTTGTGGCTCTTGTTGGGTTTCAACTTTCAACACTAGCCTACCCCAACTTCAAGACTCTCTTTCTCTGGCGTTAAAATTCATGTAGCGGGCATTCGGGAGAAACTTGGCTCCGATAGGTATAAAAGCATGCATGGCGTCTTCACTCGTGCATAAATACTTGTTGCATTGAACTTTTATGGTCTTTTGATGTATAGCTTTGATCATTGAGAGTCTTTGCATATTGAAGTGATTGTTACTGTATTTACAGCAGTTGTGGTCGCAATGATGTGATTTAGGAAAGACATTAGAGATCTAACAGATTATTGTACGAAAAATGTGTCAACAGATAAACAACATGGTTAGTTACATAATTCAGATTGTCATCCCTACTGCCATTGACCCAATCAGAACTATGTGCTCCTTGCTTGCTTGCTTCTCTTCTTTGCTGAAATTAACACCCATGAAAATGTTGTTGCTCGGCAAAATATTAGCCGCAGCAGGTATGCTTTCATCTTCCATAATCTCGTCATGCTCCACAGCAAAAGAAAACGCACCGAGCTGAACAGAAGTTCTACTTGGAGCCACACAAGAATCCTCAGCAGAAAACTCTGAAGGGTCGCTCGTCTCTTTAGTACTGATGCACCTGAAGAATGTACATGGACAAAAAGTCCCTTTAACACAGGATTGCTCGGCTGCCTCCACTCTGCCCTCTCTGGCGTTAACAGCAAGCATCAATGGTTCGGAGTCCTCGGACCTAAGGTTGGTCATGAAGCAAACGACATCCTCGCTGCTCAAGCTCAGCTTGGGGGAAGCACTGACCACCTTGTTCAAGCCCCGCTTCGTCGCCTCGTCGTCCCACACCTGTCGCAGTAGCTCAGAGTAACTCTGGGCGTTCGGGTTACCCGATTATTTCGGGTCGGGTAGTTCGGGTTTTGAAAATTTCGAGTAGTGAAAATCATTACCCGATTGCAGCCTAAAAAAATGCTACCCGCAATTTCGGGTACCCGTAATTTCGGGTTCGGGTTTGGGTATACCCAATTTACCCGAAATATATAAGATCACAGGAGTGAGGATACAGTCAAATAATAAAATAACACAAAGATATAGGTACCATATACTCCCTCCGTTCCAAAATAGATGACGTTATGGGATGCGTGCCGGTCAAACTTTCTCAACTTTGACTAGATTTGTAGAAAAAACGTGCAACATTTTCATCTCCAAATAAATTTGTTAAAAAACTAGACTTAAAGATCTTTCCAATGATACTAATTACTTAGCATAAATATTTATATATTTTAATATATAATTGCCGGTATTTTAAAATTGTTGACTTCTCGGGAAGCGAGAATGACATCTATTTTGGAACGGAAGGAGTACTATATACTAGATACTTAAGTCTTGATGTCTTGTGCGAATGCAACATGCAAGTGCAAATCACGACACTTCATAAAAGACATAGGTACTTGACATTTGAGTAATTGACAAGATAAAAAAGCACGAATCCTATTACGGGTAGTTCGGGTACCGGGCGCAGTTACCCGAACTACCCAATATAAATTCGGGTAATAGGATCTAATATCCGAACTAAATATCGGGTAGTGCGGGTTCGGGTACTTCGGGTCCGGGTCCGGGTATTTCGGGTTCGGGTAATGGGTAGCGGGTAACATGCCCAGAGTTAGCTCAGAGTATCTCGAATCCTTGGCCAAGATGCTAGCGATGTCTTTCTTGAAACATTTGTACCAATACTTCGATCCAGTCTCCCTCTTCGACATGGTGACCGTCCAACCCCCATTTTCACCAAGGTTAGACTCAATGAACCTGATCGCGCCATTGCTCAACGTAGCATCCCGAACTGCGAGAGGAGATGAGTGCGTGTGCGTGTCTGTAAGAACCGAAGAGCGAGGGGAGTGTTCATTATCATCTCGGGGCGGCGGCACGGGCCACTGGAGCAGCCGCAGCACGGGGTCCTCGTCGAGCACGTTGCACAGCAGGACGCCACGGCACAGGTCGACCCACGCCAGCGAGCTGCCCCCGGCCGCGACGGCCTTGCTGGGCTCGTGCATCGCCACGGCATCGCACGTCGTCTCCCTGTCCTTGGAGACCCTAGCCACTATAGAGCTCCACATCTGTGTCTCCGACGAGAACACGGAGATCTCGTACGTCGCGTCAGCGTCAGGTTTATTAATACGCTGCGGGACAGGGAACACCACGAAGTAGTGCTCGCCGCCGGCGCCGGGCAGGACGGCGACACGTTTGGGCGAGGCGGCCACCGGGTAGGGCCCAGGGATCAGGTGGAGCGACGGCTCCCCGGGGCCGGCCCTGTAGACGAAGTAATCGGTGGCCGCTAGGCAGCCGTCGCCGCGTGAGAAGGCGACGCGCATGAGCACGAGGCCGGCGGCGGCGTTGAGGATCTCGGCGGCGCGGCCGTTGTTGAAGGCGCGTCTGCTCAGGCCGGGGCAGTGGACGGACCAGCGAGAGACGCGCGGCGGGTCGGCGAGCGCGAAGGTCACCTGCACGGTGCGCCGGGCGCTCGTGAGGCATGTGGCGGTGGTCGCGTTCGTGGGGTGGTGGTAGCCGATGGACGAGAGTTCGTCGAGGAGAACCCACGCGGGGTCGCCGGGGAACCGGACGGATGCGGCCACGACGGAGTTCGTCGGCATGTCGGAAGTACGTAGGCGGACGACGGGAACACCAAGGATGCAACGGCGCGGGCACATATTTATTCTCCGTGAGTCCGTGACGGCATCGTAGGTTCCGATTCCGACCCGATAGAAGGAAAAGATCGGTCCCGACTCCGGATCGGTTTTCTGGTGCTTGTTGCGCGGCATCGATCGGCTGAGAAGTGAGAAGAGGCAAAAGCTGCAAAAGTGACTTAGCCTTGCTTGGGGTCGGGTCGGACCGGCGTGCAGCGCGCGCGGTTGGCACACCGCAGCGCCCGACACGCTCCGCGACGCTCCTTGGGTGCCGGCTCGCGTCGCGTCTTTCCTGCCACCATGCCGCGCGCCTGCGAGGGGGGGAGAGAGAGCGGCAGCGCCGTGGACATGCGGCCGATGTCACGGGCGCGTCCGGCCGTGTCGCGTCGAGGCCGGTCGTCAGAAATAGCTCGAGAGAGTCCGGGACCAAGACGAGCGCGCGCGCGAGCGAACCGTGTTGCACCGAACGCCGTGAACCGCGGAGCCTGAGCGGGGCAGGGCACATGTGGAAGACGGAGAGCGTGGCAGCGCCGGTAAATATCGCCACGTGAAGACGGAGGGAGCTAGCTTAGGCACGTGTACGGGTGTCCGGCGTCTTGACGTGTACGGGGCGGTGGCCTGCAGATGACAAGGGCGTGGGTGACAACTGACAGCGATTGACAGCAACGGACCATGAGGCGGATCGCGGCGACGATACTTCCAAATTGGATTCGTTGCTTCCGTCGCCGACCAAACCAAGCCACCTGCTTTTTTGACTAACGCAGCCAGACGTCTCGTTCACTGCCTTTCTTTTAATTAACCGTCCGTGGTTCTGATTGGCACGCCAAATTCGCTAACAGCCCTTACTGATGTTGTGCCACTGTTTCATTTTCGTTTCTAGAAAGAATAACCATAAGATTTTGTGGTGTTGAGCAATAAACCGGTGACGTTAAACTTCAGAAAAAAAACCACCCCCCTGGCTGCACCTGCAAACCTTGTGGCAACACCCACCACTTGCTACTGAATTGATTCGTGCACACGGCCAAACCCGAACTAGTACTAACTTCAGCGTCAAACTATAAGCAGTGTATCTAACCCCTTCCACAACAGCCATCTCCCAATTTGTCACACTCATCTCACCGTAGTATTATTTAAGCCTGTCAGCGAATTTGATACGGCCACAAGAATCAGCACATCTAGATTCTAGCACCACTTCCCAATCTCGTGTCACGATGGCCACAAGTCCGCCGCAACAGCCAACCGCGCAGCAGGTAAGTGCGCCAGCGCAAGGCAACGTGGCCTAAATTTTCGGGTTAAACAAACAAACCAACCTGAAAGGGAAGCTATATCCAACACGCGCAACGGGCGCACGACGCCGGCGCAATCAATCCAGTGAATCCACCCGCCGTCCTCCTCGTCGGAAACAACCATCCGCTCCGACGCCGCACCGCATCAGCGCCGTGTCAGCTCCCCCATCCCCGCCGGCGACCAAAAGCGCCCCCCGACAAATCGTGCCCAGCTCCCAGCCGTCCGTCCGCCCCACGCCATCCCTCCACCACCAAAACGGACGCACGCGGGTCGCGGGCGCACGAGAAAACAAAGCCAGAACCAGAAGAGGAGACGAGACGGGGGGAAGGGAAAGACAGAAGCAGCCAAAACCCGGGCGCGGCCGTGGGTGGCGTCAGCGCAGACGGCGAGATCGTCTCTCCCCCCGGTAACGCCGCCCCCCTGCGCCTCGCGCCCTCGCTAACCAGGCCGATTAAACTAAGCTAACACCGGCGTTAAAGCCTTCCGCCCCCCGGAATCAGGACGAAGCCGGCCGTCCATACGCCCAACCCCCACCCCCCAAAACCTCTCCCTCCTCCGCTCGTGGGTGCTCTCCCCGTCTCTCCTCCGAACTCGTCCGCGCCCGCCCGCCCGCGCGCAGGAAGGTTGACCCCCGTCGGGCGCCGCGAGCCTGGTAAGCGGCGGCAAGGTGAGCAAGCTGCTGGCTGCGCTCGTGGATTTCTTTGCTGGTGTCCGGTCCGTCTGCGAGCTCTCCTGCTTCGATTCCTCTTCGGGTTGGGGGGACTGGGTGGTTTTGAGCTGCGGATCAAGTGGGATTGCCGTCGCATTTCTTTGTGGGGAGAGCGAGGAGGTTTCGTGGTCTCGGAAGAGTAGATGAGGCGGGGGGAATTGAGAGGCGCTCGTGGTTTCGGGGATTTGACGGGCTGCTAGAGCTAGGCGGCGTTGGTCTCCTCGGGCGCAACGCCTAGTCTGCAAGGATGTCGTCTACTCCCGTTCCACTGTCTCAGATCCTCCCGGGCTGATCTCTCGCCGCTTGCTACGATGTCAACCTCGATGAATTGCTTGGATAGCTTGTGTGTTGATCGATCTGTCAGTCGATCTCGCTTTCCTCGGTTTAGCTTCTGAGCTGAGATCTCGCTGGGTGAGAGATTCCGATTTATATGATTATATCCGTCTATTTCTTGTACGGATTGGATTGTTGTGCAGGCTGCCTGTGTTGTGTGTGATAGCTGTTACTGGGCTGTGTTTTGATGCAGATTCTATGCTCAGTATCTTGACAGCTCAGTATCTTGACACTAGTAAGCCATGCCGCAATTAGGTGCTGCCATTATTGATCGTTGTCTATGAGGTGAACGGGGTATGATGCCTCTTCTTGTTCATCACTTGTGATGCCTAGGGTTGTTTAAACATTTAAACCACCAGGATTCCAGTGGTTGCTCGTTTCCTTCCACTGCCAAGCAAGTTCTAGTTGTAGTAAATAGTAATCTATTTTTATGCACAACCTATGGGTGCAGCACATCCATGGACAAGTTTAAGTGGGCAGGCACTGTAAAGTTTGTGGCCGTAATCTGGGATTCCATTCTGGGGGATGGCTTGGATGACTTATGGTTATGATTTGCTTAAAGGGCGGATAGGACGGTGCGACTGCATGATGGTATTTGTTTTACAGTTAAATAAAATGCTTTTGAGTGTTTAAATACCTAACAAAGTACAATAATTTATGTTGTGGTGACCATTGGAAACACGGACTACACTGAGTGTAATTTGTATTGATACCGGACAAGTAATCCAATTAAACACAACTTATAGTTTCCCTAATTGATATATAGCAAACATAATATCTCTTCTCTTATTAATGGCAGAGTAAAAATGGATGGAAGTACCAGAGGGGGTGGGCATTCTGATGCATTAAGAAACTACAACCTGGGAAGAACATTAGGTATTGGTACATTTGGAAAAGTGAAGATCGCAGAGCATAAGCTTACAGGTCATCGGGTTGCTATAAAGATCATTAACTGCCGCCAAATGAAAAATATGGAAATGGAAGAGAAAGGTATGGCTCCTCGTGCAGTTGATACCACACTATTTTGCTAATATATTTTAAGGAGCAGGTTCAACTTTGGTTAGTGCTCTGAAGTTATGACATGGAGTTGATTTGATGCTATTAAGGCCCTCTGTTTCCTGTTTCCAGCGAAGAGAGAAATCAAGATATTAAAGTTGTTCATTCACCCCCATATCATCCGGCTTTATGAGGTCATTTACACAAATACAGATATATATGTTGTGATGGAATATTGCAAGTATGGCGAGCTGTTTGATTACATTGTTGAGAAAGGCAGATTACAGGAAGATGAAGCTCGCCGAATCTTCCAGCAGGTATTTGTCCATTTGCTCATTTATTTGCTTGTGGTGACATGCTTTTTTTTTCGTTACAATATTTTATCAGAAAAGGTTCTCCCTTGTTGTTTTGCATCAGTGAAAATTGAATGTTTATGGACATTCCATCCATGTTCCTCATTTGTCTCTGTTGTGTTTAATGCGGGTCTCATTTTGATTTGGTTTGATCCAAAGAGAGGAGAAAAAGAAGAAAGGTTTAACAAAACACAAGTATTTGGATTAGTTTTGCTTTGCCTTGTTTTTAGCTTCTGACTTGTAACCGTGTTTACTTGCAAGACTGATGAGGTAATTTCTTTGTCTTTAGGTGAGGTAATTCATTCAATCAGTTAATGCTTTTTCCTCAAGCTGATTATCGTAGTATCAGAATTTTGAATCATGATGGAAACATTACATGCTTTTGTGGGAGGATATGCCAGTTAAAATATTCAAGGTTTGCCTTATTAGTTTTTTTCCACTTGCACTGAACAGATCATATCTGGTGTTGAATACTGCCATAGAAACATGGTTGTCCATCGTGACCTAAAGCCAGAAAACTTGTTACTTGATTCGAAGTATAATGTAAAACTTGCGGACTTTGGCTTGAGCAATGTCATGCATGATGGTCATTTTTTGAAGACTAGCTGTGGCAGTCCAAACTATGCTGCTCCAGAGGTATTTATGCATACCACAGTAATTTATCGATATATTTTCCTGCCATTGTTGCACACTATGTTTCTCGATACATGTGGGTGTTTCTTCGCAGGTAATATCTGGTAAATTATATGCTGGACCTGAGGTTGATGTATGGAGTTGTGGAGTGATCCTTTATGCACTTCTTTGTGGAACTCTTCCGTTTGATGATGAGAATATTCCTAACCTGTTCAAAAAGATTAAGGTGAGAAAGAACTTGCGTGGAGGACTACTACTTTGCAACAAGTAGATTCTCTTTTTTGGAAATGACCCCCCTCCCCCTGGTTTTCTGTGTTTCAGGGAGGTATCTACACTCTTCCAAGTCATCTGTCTGCTTTGGCCAGGGATTTGATCCCAAGAATGCTCGTTGTCGAGCCTATGAAGAGAATCACAATTCGTGAAATTCGAGAGCATCAATGGTTCCAGATGCGCCTTCCTCGTTACTTGGCAGTGCCGCCACCAGACACGACACAGCAAGCCAAAATGGTATATCCTGTTTCGCATTTAAGTGGCTATACCGCTATTGTACGATTGTATTAAAATGTTTCTAATTTGTCCACTAATATGTAAGAAAAAGTATTTAGACAGTTCATATCAGAATACCATCTACAATATTTTCCCTTGAAAAAATACTTTTATAAACATATTTGTGTAGTATCTTGTGAACATAATCTTGTAGGGATCAGTGGTCAAAAGTCGTATCTCAGTAATTCCTTACTGCTAGTAGTTTGTATTATAGCACCAAGCCACCATTATTTATATCTGATAGAGTGCATAAGCTGTATACTAAATTTTTCTTGCAGTGTCACTTTTTAATGCATCTTGAGGGATTTTAAGGCATTTCTTTTAATTGACTTAAAGTTACTAGCCTTCTATCATTGTCTCCTGACAATGTCATAACATTTTCCTAAATTTTCTGAAGATTGATGAGGACACACTTCGAGATGTTGTTAATATGGGATTTAACAAGGACCGAGTGTGTGAATCACTGTACAACAGACTTCAAAATGAGGTATGGACATCCACAGTGTGAGCCTTATGTTCCTTTTAGTGACTTGGCTGCTGATATTTGGCAATCTTTCCAGTCAACTGTTGCATATTATTTACTATTGGACAATCGGTTTAAAGCAACAGGTGGCTATCTCGGTGCAGATTATCAAGAGTCAATGGTCAGTATTCATTTACATCCGGCGTCTTTAAACAAGATAAATAGTGGGAGTATTTGATTTATTGTGGATTTTAGCACTATTGAATTCTTGATACCTGAATGGTTGCTTCTCCAGGATAGGAATTTAAATCAGCTGGCGTCATCCGATTCAACTAGTTCTGGTGCGAGGAATTATGTTCCAGGAAGCAGTGATCCTCATAGCAGCGGTTTGCAAACACATTATCCTGTTGAAAGAAAATGGGCACTTGGACTTCAGGTCTGGCATACAGTTCATTTTGCTTTGCTTTGTACGATATTGCACTTGTATTAATGTATAGCTTAACCAACAGTCTCGGGCCCACCCTCGTGAAATAATGATTGAGGTCCTAAAAGCACTTCAAGAATTAAATGTCAGCTGGAAGAAGAATGGACACTACAACATGAAATGCAGATGGTGTCCTGAGTTTTCTGAAGTCCATGATATGTTAGATTCCAGCAACAGCTTTCTTGGTGACTCTACCATCATGGATAATGATGATGCAAATGGAAGGCTACCTGCTGTGATCAAATTTGAAATCCAGGTATGTAGCATCTTGCTACACTAACTGGACTTTGTTTCACGTGTAATAAATCGTGTGGGGTTTTAACCCAACATTGTTCGCTTGCACAATCATGTGTTTTGAATCATGTTGGAGTGTAGACAGAGCAATGTACTCTCAATTTTTTTTCAGTCGTGTGTTTTGAATCATCATTAGCAACAAGTAAATTATGTGGTTTGAAACCGCCTTAATGCCTTATCTCTCTCTTTTTTTTTTAAAGAGGATCACGACAAATGACCCATTTTGTTCTTATTATATACGCTCTTTGGGATGCATTTGCTGACATTGTTTTCTTCTTCATCAGCTTTACAAGACCAAGGATGAGAAATACCTCCTTGATATGCAGAGAGTTACTGGACCTCAGCTCCTCTTCCTCGACTTCTGTGCGGCTTTCCTTACCAAGCTTAGGGTTTTATAGTGCTCTGTTTCTCTTCAGAGTGGCGAATAACTAAACATAGGGTTCTACCGTCTGAGGGTTTTCACTGCAGTGATGAATAAGCAACTGCATGTAAATAGAAATAGGAAGCTTTGCACCTTTTTCTTGTCTTTGGACAGCAGAACGTGTTGTTTGAGTGACTGGTCTTGTGTTAGGCCCAAAGGTTGGCTGTTAACTTGTTATAGATCTATAGATATACATAGGTTTAGTATAACTATCTGGTCTTGTGTTAGGCTCAAGTGCTGCAGTGCAAGCTCTTGTGAAAAATACAAGATCCAGCTTCTGTTCACCTTACAGCATGGCTGTCCTCGATGTAGCTGAAAATTTCGCATTTGCCAATATTTTCTTGACAGCCAGAGACAACTGCGAAAGCATCAGGCTTTTTGACTTACCTTGCAACTAAGGAGTATATGAACAGCATTGCGCTTGAAAATTTTGCCGTTGCTAAATAGCATGCTATGCCTCTTTTTACGTTTAATTAATTATATTTAAACTAATAGCTTGTCCCAAATGTTACAAAAATAGTACTTGACTTGCCTTTTGTAACTGTTAGATGTATGAATGCTCTTGACAATCATACTGTCATGAACTCATGATAGATGCATGAATGCTCTTGCCACGGTAGAGAGTTCCGCTAAGAGAAGTATAATAAAGTGATGTAATCGGGCTAAGAGGGTTGCCGCATCATATAAATGTTGAGCAAGTATAATAAAGTGACGTAATTAGGTTGAGAGGGTTGTCATATCATATAAATATTGAGGTGGAGGATAGAGGAGAGATGAGATGAGAGGCCGGAGAGAACTTATAGCTAGTTGAGACATATATTCCAAAAAACTATGTGAGAGAATGATGTGTGCAATACATTAATGATGTGGTCTATATCAATAACAAACCATCGTATGAATGGGTTGTTTGATGGGATGAAAGTACCATGTCACTAGTATAAAGGCAGTAGTGGGCTAACTCATTAGCCTTGCTCTAACAAGGTGAGGCGTAAACTACTTCATTCGGTTTTAAATACTCCCTGCATCCAAAAAAGATTGCAACTCTCACTTTGTGAGGAGGAGTCAAATAATTTAAAGTTTAACCAAATTTATAAAAAAATATTACTAACATTTACTCCCTCCGTCCCAAAAAGAATGATGTTCTAGCATTCAAAATTTGTCCCAAAAAGAATGATGTTCTGGGATTTAAACCTCATGTAAGAATTGTACATGCATGGTTAAGTGAAACATATTTTTCTCTAACTTATATATACAACTCAACTAACCAAGGGCATATGCGTCTTTTTCATCCACCTTTAATCTGTCTGAACATATTTTTCTCTAACTTATATATACAACTCAACTAACCAAGGGCATATGCGTCTTTTTCATCCACCTTTAATCTGTCTGAAAAATCTAGAACATCATTTTTTTTTGGACGGAGGGAGTACTCCCTCTGTCCCACAAAAAGCAATTTTAGAGATTGGATCTTAACTACCTTCCTAATTAAGTGGTAAGATTTGGTTTGCATGTCAAAACTAACTTAATATGGCAAATAAATGAGGATATGAAGGTCTTTTCGCACCATCACTAATGTGTCTAAAAAAGTTAGAATTGCACCCTTTATAGGACGAAGAGAGTATGTCTTTAACTATATTTAGTATGAAAATATATTCCAGGAGTAATCTAATGATACTTATTTTATACTTAAGTTAATATTATTTAATATCAATTTAGTCAGATTAAAAATTAAAATTGTTTGATTTCTTGAAAAGCGAGAGTCAAATTCTTTGTGGGATAGAGGGAATACCTAACTATGGCGACCTTCTTCCGAAAGTCTCGAGACCGCCTGTATCAGTCCCTGGATCAGTACGCTGTATACCTGATCATGGGTCAGGTCATGTCGGGTTCGGGTCGGGTCATGTCGGGTTGGCGGGTCGAAATTGTTGACCCGCGCCCGACCCGTGGCATGGTCGGGTCGGGTCGGGTTGCGTCGGGTTCGGGTCGGGTTTCGGGTTTCACGTGTAATTTTTCGGGTCGCGTCGGGTTGGGTCGGGTTTTTTTGGTGTTTCGGGTTAGAAAATTGACCCGCGCCCGACCCGTCACATGCTCGGGTCGGGTCGGGTCGGGTTTTGTTTGGGCGGGTTGGGTCGGGTTTATCGGGTCGGGTGACCCATGATCAGGTATAGTACGCTGATACGGATCTCATCACAGATTAATATCGAGAGCAGTAAATAACGTATAAATTAAATAGTTTTACACCGTTTTAACTAGCGGAGAGCGGACGGGCACTCATTCCTCCACCGGAATGAGCTGTAGCGCCTCATAGCCCTGGAGTCCTAAACATGTACGACAATGAAAGCAAGAGTGAGTACTCTGCATAGGGTACTCAGCAAATCCCACAAATTCAACAGTATAAATATATAAATTAAATAAATATAAAGGTCGGTCCTGAAGGGGCATTTCCTCCCTGCCATTCCCGATATCCAGCCCAGAACCCAGCCAACGGCACCTCTGTCGTCCAGGTTCTCCATGCAAGAAAGGGAGATCTAATCAATGGGGTCTTTGGCTAAATGGACTCCTATACCGAGAGTCACGGCTATCCAGATAAGTTTTACACTCTGCAGAGATTGTACTTATGTACCACACATTCGGTCAGCCCATACCTTCGTCATGGAGGTACTGACCTACGAGACTCGTACCCACTGGCGTTTATCTCTAGACAGCCAACCACTAGCTCTGTCCATGGGTGCTGCTGGGGCCTAAGCAGGGATCGCATATTCGTCCACAAAAGGACATCAACCCGGGTGTGGATGCATCATCAAAATAAAAAGGGCATGCATCGCCCATGGGCCCTACCAGCCCTGTCTCATGCGACCCGTGCCGACCAGTCCCAGCCCTCTGTTTGGGGCTGTCTCCAGCATACCCGTTGCCCACCGTGGCCCATTGGGACAGTTTACTAGCGCTAGCTAGTGGGGTGTGAGTCAAGACCTCACATAAATAGGTACTCCCGAAGGCCATACCTTTTTGGCATGCAGGGTTGTACGAGCACTAGAAAGATTCTCCTATGAACCGGTCCTTAGCTTGATCAGAGTGGCTCTCAGGATAGGATCCCCTGACGAGGCTACCCTTCTATTCCCAATCTCAAAGCAAGATAACATCATATTTCTACAGCGAGGCTGGGCATCAACTCAGATTATGCCCAATATAGCTTATGATGCGAATAAAGTAAAGTTTAGTGATCGGGTGATATTATTGGTGAGACTTGCCTTAATTGTCGATCCTTAGACGATCCCTACGCGGGCGTATATCGTATGTTGACCGGGCTGGGGCTTTTGGGTTCTGGCACCTGGAAGCCTTGGCATCTCGTCGGGCCCGGTCATGCTATCGATAAAACATGGAAAATAACAATCAGTATAACAGTACACCAATCAATTCGTAAAAAGGGAAAGAAGAACGAAAGGAAGGCGGGGATTCGAAGGATTTCTCTAAGGGTTAAGGAAATATGGCTGAAGATTGGATTGATAATCCATTAATTATATGATAATTAATGGATTAAAGAATGGGGGGTTTTGGAGGGAATTCCTAGAAAATTATCGAATAATTTCTTTGGAATTGGCTGGGATGATGATGATTTGCACTTCGGGAATTATATAGATTTCTACAGAAAAATTCCCGAATATAGATTTTTAGAAAGTCCTTATTCAGCTGTGGCCAGCATGACGGCTAGGGTTGGTTTATGGATGGATGGTACGATGACTAGGGTTTTGACGGGGCTAGGGTTTATACGGGTGGCGTAACGGCGGGGTTTTGGGTATTATAATGGCTAGGCTAGGTTTAGGATATAAATATTAAGGAAGTAAGCATATTAAAATGCTTAGAATAATCCCTCCTATTTATACGAATTTTCTAGGAATTTATTGGGCTAAGATATGGAAAAGGGAATTTTCTGGGTACACTAATGGAGGCTCTCTATTGGCTAGAAACTAGCAAAATTGGATTTAGGCTCTAATGACATGCTAAAAAGGATTGGATGGCACTAATAGGCTTAGAAATATTCCTAATATTTTTGGATATTTTTGGAAATTTTTTGGATGTGGGGAAGGGCACTAAATAAAGGTTTGTGTACACTTACCGGGGTGCACCTAGCAATTTCGAGGCGTAAACGCTGGAGTGGGCCGGTGGGACCCATCGCGGTGTGAAAGTGCATCTAGACACTTAATCTAGTTTTGGTAATTAATGACAATGTAGATTTGGATATAATGCTTTGCATGAGTTGTGCAGGAATAAAATCAAAAGAAAAGAAAAGAAAGGTGAAAGGAAGGTCTCCAATTCTTATTCGTATGGTGAGGATTCTAACGGATGATTTAAATTTATTTTATTGTTTGAATTTGAGTATAGGATCATCGTACTATCAAGGGGACGTGCTTGATGAGTTTAGGTTGTTAAAGTGCTTATACTTGAGATGACATATACACACAAAAATCCTCCATACACAAGTTTTCTGTGCGTCGGAACATAGGCCGGAAGATCCGACCCAACGTTCCGGGCGGCTCTGTCTCGAATTCATTTTCCGTCGGAAGATCCGACCCTTGCACCGGATCTTTCAACACTTAGACAGATTTTGTGTCTTCTCCTCAGGCGTCGGAACTTAGGCCGGAAGATCCGACCCAAAGTTTCGGACGGCTCTGTCTGGAATTAATTTTCCGTCGGAAGATCTGACCCTTGCTCCGGAACTTCCAACACTTAACCAAATTTCAAGTTTCTGCGTCTCTCCTTCAGGCGTCGGAACTTCCACCGAAAGATCTGACCCAAAGTTCCAGGCGGCTCTGTCTCTAATATTTTTCCATCGGATGATCCGGACCTTGCGTCGGAACTTACATCGGAACTTCCACCGGATCATCCGGCCCTTGTGTCGGAACTTCCTAGACTTAGCCATATTTCAATGTTTCAGCCATATGAAATTCAAATCTCGAAAGATCCGACACTACGTCGGAAGATCCGGTACCCCTTCGCAGAACACATAACGGCTAGTTTTTGGAGGTTGGGTATTTATACCCCCTCACCCCCTTATTCAATGCTTGCTGCCTCCACAACCAAACACACTCCAAAATCATTGATTGCACTCCTCTTCATCCACCCAAAGCTTGATTCTTACATTGATTCACCTAGGGTGTGAGTGAGAGAGGAAGATTGAGTGTGTGATCTTTGAGCACTTGTGAGCTTTCCGTTGTTCATCTCAAGAAGCACTTGAAGCAAGCTTGATTCATCAATTCGCGTTTGTTACTCTTGGAGCTTTGCTCCTAGACGGTTAGGCGTCGCCGGTAGCTTCCATTCCTTTGTGGTTTGAGCACCGAAAGTTTGTATTTCCCATCTCTTTGTGAGATTGATAGTAAGTGACTCAATCTTCCTTTGTGGTTGATTGAGGGAGGAAAGGGGTTAGTGACAACCCGGTTCTTTGTGAACCCCTCAATGGGGACGTAGCTCATTTGTGGAGTGAACCTCGGTAACAAATCCCGTGTCTTTGTTCTTACTATTGTTCTTGTTGTTCGTCCCCTTGTTTGTGCCCGATCTATGTGCTTGGTGTTGTTCGACCTTAGAGATCATATTTAGGTGCTTGTTTACTTCATCTAGCAGCTTTGTATTCAAAGGAAATCTTGAATAGCTTGTTAGAATTTGAATCTCGAACTTAGTTATCTCTCTATGTCGGAAAATCCTACACAGTGTCAGATCTTCCGGGCTTCGAAAGATCCGAGACTGCGTCGGATCATCCGACCATCTGACAATTTCGTGAAGAATTTTCAGGATTTTTAACAGGCCCTATTCACCCACCTCTAGGCCTAGTGTTGGTCCTTTCATGGTGGACCGAGCGCCTTCCCGCCCTTGGTCTTGGTGGACCAAGTCCATCTAGCCCACGGGCGGGCGGGGCAGCCCCTGCGCCGTGAGCCGGCCCGTGGACTGGGGCGCTGTGTGCCTGTGGTCCACGTGGACCAGGCTTACACGGGCGGGGTGGGGCCTGGGCCCGCGTGTCAGCCGGGGGTTGGGGATGGCGGGCGACAGCGTTGGATGCCGGTTGACGGCGTTGGCCTGGGCCCGCTAGCCAGCGACAGGAGGAGGAGAAGAAGACGGCGTCAGATGACGCCCCGGTCTTCTTCTTCTCCGCGCTCGTGCGCTGCGGAGGAGGGAAAGGGGAAGGAGGCCGTCGACCTTGGCCGGATGGGGGCCTTTAGGCCATTAGGGTGCGACGGAGGAGGTTGTGGCGGTGGAGTGGCTCCATCAGAGCTTCTGGGTGGCGGACGGAGGGAAAGAAGAAGGGAGGAGGCGGTGCGGCCGTGATGGCGGCGGGGGGAGGGGGAGAGCTCGAGCTCGATCTGACGATGTGAGGGAGAGAGGGGGTCGACGGAGCTTGACACGGCGCGCCGGGCGGGAGAGGGCGGCCATCGGGGTGGCGGCGGCGGGGCCGGGGGGGGGGGGATGGCGTCACGGCGGCGGCGGGCTCGACTCCGGCCGGTTGAGGTGGTCGGCGCCGCGGTCGTGATGCAGGGGAGGCCTGTGGCGTTGGCACGGGTCGCACACGCCCCTTAGGATCGATCCCGGCCGTCGGCCGGCGATCGGGCGACGACGGACTGCGGCGCAGTGCGCGGAGGAGGAAGCAGGGGACGAGAGGGGGTGGATGACGTCAGCGTAACGTCGCCCTGGACGGAGCGTGGGCCGCGCTGGCCGAGCTACCGGGAGGCGAGCTGGGCCGCGGGGATGTTGGGCCGGCGGGAGGAACGGGGGAGAGAGCGGGCGAGGCTGAAAGTTAGAGGGGGAAACTGGACTTTGCGGTTGGGCTGAGAAGGATGGCTGGGCCGGAAGTGAGGTTTCGGCCCGTTTAATATTTAATGGCTTTTCTATTTCTTTTGAGAGTTTTTAAAGGGAGTTTGAATTCAAATTTAAACCAAATCTCTTCTAGTTTGACTCTGTGGTTTTAGAGACTCATTTTGGTCCTAGTAGAACACTCAAGTTGTAGAGTATCCATTTTATTTTCCTATGGTTATTGATAGTTTATTATCCATATTTATTTTTTTAAGTCTATAATTACCATAATAGATTTAATAATTTCTCAAATAAATTCCACTTAATTTTGAGGGTGGTTACTAACCACCACTGGCGGAGCTACCTTGGGGCAAAGCTGGGCGCTCGCACCCCATGCAAAAATTTGTAGTCCGTTAAATCTATCGATTAGCAGTTAGCTAATTCAGCCCACAAAGTATAAGCTATTCTATACATGTTAGTTAAAACCTGAAGAATTGCCCCCTATGTAGGCTGGTTCACGCTCCGCCACTGCTAACCACGTTCGTGATGTTGACCCCTTTTTTTTTTTTGGCTGGGATGATCTCGTTCTACTGGCATACTCGCGTACACTTTCCTCGTCCTCATATAGCCCAGGAAGAAGACTAAGACTCTGGAAATTTCAGATCCTTTCCAGCAAAGCAACCTACTATTTACCCTTTGCTTAACCACGAAACGCGCAAAAAAAAAAAGAAAAAAAGAAAAAGAAAGAGAAGCAAAACCCGAAAGCCGAAGGAAAGACAGCGCTGTCCGTTCCCATCTTGCAGTTGGGCGGCCCGATTCGGTGATTCCTCCCCCGAATTCGCGAAGGCCAAAACCCAACTCCTCGATCTCCCGCAACATTCCAGATCTCTAGCCCTCACCGCCGCCGCCCGCCGCCCGCCGCCACTTTCTCCCCCGATCACCGCGGCCATGGCAAAGGAGTTCCCTGTGCCGCCGGTGGTCTTCACGCCGTCCACCCCGACGCACCGCCGCCATCCTGCCCCAGGCGTGGGGGCTTCCCCTCCGCCCGCGTTCGCGCCGCCGCGCCCATCCACCTCATCCGCCGCCAACCCGCTCCCCTTCATGTCGTTCGACGTCTCCGCCGCCGCGGCCTCCTCCTCCGCGCCGCCCCTCTTCGCGGGGCCCATGGGCGTCGGCGGCACCGGTGCATCATTCGAGGACGAGCCGCCTCTCCTCGAGGAGCTCGGCATCAATACGCGCCAGATCTGGCGGAAGACGATCTCCATCCTCCACCCGCTCCGCTCGGCCGACCCCTCGCTCCACGCCGACGCCGACCTCTCGGGCCCGTTCCTCTTCCTCCTCTCCTTTGGACTCTTCCAGCTCCTCGCGGGGAAGTTCCACTTCGGGATCGTGCTCGGCTGGGTCACCATCGCATCCATCTTCCTCTACATCGTCTTCTCCATGCTGTCGGGCGGTCGTCGCGGGGACCTCGATCTGTACCGGTGCGTCAGCCTCGTCGGATACTGCATGCTGCCCATGGTCATCTTCTCCGCGGTCTCCCTCTTCCTGCCGCGGGGCGGTGGGATTATATTTGGAGTGGGGATGGTCTTCGTGATATGGTCTACCAGAGTCTGCACCAGGCTGCTCGCAGAGCTTGCATCAAGTGGCGACGAGCATAGGGGCCTTATCGCCTATGCATGCTGGCTCGTCTACATGCTGTTCTCGCTGCTCGTTATCTTCTGAAACCGATTATGGTATGGAAGGTATGCTTGCCAACTTTGCTAGACCATGCTAATATTTAATTTGATCATTGTTGCTAAGCACTAATGTTTTGCAAATATTTAACCCTGCAACTTTGGTTTAACAATTTGATTTCCTAAAGATACACCTCTGCATAAAGATGAGTTAGCTGAGGTTTTTTGTTTTTCCTTGGAAGCTCATAGAAGACCAAGTTCGACTGATGTTTACTGTGGTTGTCTTTGAATTAACTAGTCTTATATCCTCCTGTGATATTGGTGTCTTTTCTGCTATGATTATAACTGAAAACTCAGTACCATGATTAATGCAGCCTTGTCTACTCTTTACAGTATCTAGAAGCTGTTTGTCGTTACTTGATAGGCACCATCCTTCACTTGATAATATCAAACATCTTTAAATTATATATGGAAGACCCATCTTCTGCTTACTTCCCGTAATTGATTAGGGGGTGCTTGGAAATTTCCTTGACAACGTTGTGCATCTGAGAACAAAATGCCATTATGGTTATACATCTGACTGATAATTGATAAGAGACATACAAACACTGAAACACATGCCTTAAGAAGATAAGATGGGGCTCTGAATTGTAGGTGCAATCCATCTTTTTGGTTGACTGATAATTGATAAGAGACATACAAACACTGAAACACATGCCTTAAGAAGATAAGATGGGGCTCTGAATTGTAGGTGCAATCCATCTTTTTGGTTGACTGTAGATGTACAAGGTAGTTCATTCTTTCAATTGGTATGATTGCTGATGAAGTATTCATCTAGATATAAATGTCAATGAGGCAACTTTATGTCTTTATGTACCTATTGGAACTAGGAAATGTTGTATGTTAGCTGAAGATATTTCCTACAGAAACTGAAAACACTCTACATGCTGCTGGAGAGGTCCAGTTTTCTAGTCTTATATGCTGTGCAGCATCAATTAAGACCTACAAATGCCATTTGACCCGAGGCGTTAGTTATCAGTATTTTGCTAATGTTCAAATGATATATGTGATAATTCTTCTGTTCCAATTGGTGTATATTTAGAGCTGGAAATTGCGAAATTATTGATAAAAGAACCAAGTGATGTTAAATCAAATGACAAATTCAAGATGCTTGGCTGAGTCAGCTGGGTAGGTTTGACTATTCCTTTTCTACCAAAAAGGAGTCAGCTACTCAGCTGTTTGTGCAAGTCACCTTCCTTTGGTTCTAAATCACCTTCTAAGCTCTGTTGGGTGACACAATATTTTCGTTCTGTAGGCTAGACTTGTGATGGTTCCCAAGAACCCAATAAAACCATTTAGATCTATGCTGCCGTGATATTGTTCTATGTAAGCAGGTGTGCTTCTTATAAGAGCATCCGCAGTGAAGCAACAACAACAACAACAACAAAATAGCCTTTTGTCCCAAGCAAGTTGGGGTAGGCTAGAGATGAAACCCAAAAGAAACAAGGAAAAGAAAAGACATAAAACGGCACGAGACCAAAGATAAAGTTAGGGGTAAACAAGAGAAGAAGCAAAGATCACGGTTCCGGCACGTTGATTGCTAGTCTCCAAGCGCTTCTATCTCTAGCTAACTCCTTGGAGATATTCCATTCTCTAAGATCCCTCTTGACCGACTCGTCCCAAGTCAGTTTAGGTCGACCTCTACCTCTCTTTGCATTATCTACCCTTCCCAGAACCCCACTATGCACGGGCGCCTCAGGAGGCCTCCTTTGGACATGTTCAAACCATCTCAACCGATGTTGCGTCAGTTTCTCCTCGATTGGTGCTACGCCGACCCTATCCCGAGTATCCTCGTTCCGAACTCTATCCCTTCTTGTGTGCCTACAAGACCAACGTAACGTACGCATCTCTGCTACACTCAATTGTTGGACATGTCGCCTTTTTGTAGGCCAACATTCCGCATCGTATAGCATTGCCGGGCGAATTGCCGTCCTATAGAACTTACCTTTTAGCTTTTGTGGCACCCTCTTGTCGCAGAGAACGCCAGAAGCTTGACGCCATTTCAGCCAACCGGCTGAAATTCTATGCCTAACATCTTCATCAATATCTCCATCCTTTTGTAGTATCGATCCTAAGTATCGGAAAGTATCCTTCTTGGTCGCCACTTGCCCATCAAGGGTAACATCTTCATCCTCATGTCCAATCGCGCTGAAATCGCACATCATGTATTCGGTCTTCGTCCTACTAAGTCTGAACCCCTTTGACTCTAACGTGTGCCTCCATAGCTCTAACTTCCTATTAACCCCTGCCCTACTCACATCAACTAGCACCACATCATCCGCAAAGAGCATCCGCCGTGAAGTGAGGCTTGAAAATGTTTTTTTCCACTGACATACCTGTGCGATGCTTGATTTTATTTTGGCTCGCAACGTGCATGGAGGATGCTCCGAATGATGTGGGGCTCGTTTGAATAAAATAAAGTGACTCAACTCAACTCAACGAGCGTCTTCTCCTCTATCTTCATTCGCGCGTGAAAGTAATATTACTTTGCTGCCTTCGCAGAACGAGCATCGATTCCTGTTCAGTCGCCGAAGCCTGCATTTTTAGATCAAGCACCGGTAGCTGCAGTGTGAAAAACAATGCCCCAAGCAAGAGAGAAAAATGGGGCATCGCTTTTTACTACACTGCGGGTGCCCTAAGTTTGGCCTGGTTTTCATCTCTTAATTGTTTTTTAATCGGAGCATCAAAACCTTGTTCTACTTGACTTTGCCCACTGTTCGTCCAAGGAGGGAGTTTGCCTTACCCAACTCCCCTTTTTGATAAAAAATGGGGGAAAAACTGTCTCTGAGGAATGTTAAGTACCAGTTGTGGACTACATTGTTATAGTGTCCACTTGAGATTATTCGCCCTCCAGGAGTTAGGTTCTTTTCCTTCTATATAAGAATATGATGTGGAGGCTGAGCCTGCCGCAGACTAAACAACTAAAGGGCCATTCCTCTGCCCAAAATAATAGGTTGTGTTTTGGATTCATAGTTTTTGCTATGTGTCTAGACATAGCATATATCTAGGTGCATAGCAAAAGCTATGAATGTAGAAAAGCTAAAACAACCTATAATTTGGGACAGGGAGTAGGTTTACTGCACAGAAGCTTCTCTTTATGAAAACCTCTCTGGTGTGTCTATGGCCGCCTAATCTCTTTTGATTCTGTTGTCAGAGGTGCCTTTAGCATGCAGAACTTTAAACATTATCTTTTAGATGTCCTTTCATTTGATCACTTCTTATGTCGGCAATGAAGATACTTAGATCTGTATGCAGCTAATCAAGTTGGTACTTATATTTTAAACTTCAAGAGCCACATCTCCAGCCTCATTCATTATGAATGGACCAAAAGTTTACAAAATGTTGATTTTGTAACCTTGGCCTCCCTCTAGGTAAAACATCTTCAAACACAAGTCTTTGCTGCGAATGACCCTTCTGCCATCCAGATTATCAGGCTTCCCCGAATGACTCTAAAGCACTTATCGCAGCTGCAACGTTTTCCTTATACATGTTTTTTCTTCAAATTTGATTGGTTCATCTAGCTCTGTTCTTGTAGACACCCTTCCCAGCTTCCTCTCCCGGTTCCTACCATCTTTTGCTTCTTTGTCGCTTCATGTCACTTTTGTTCCTGGACTGATTATTGTCGCCTTAGTGGTTGATTGCGTACACTGTTAAATTCCCAATGAAAATTGTCCACCTCTTTAGAACAAAGCATGGGGGCAGTCTCCCTTCGTGTACTTTTTCTTTTTTTTTCCAGCTCCTCCATTGTCTCTGGGCACAAGATTTTCCATCTTCTCAGCATCAGGCTCCAAACCTTGCCCATACCCATCCAAGATATTTTCTGAAAACAGAGATTGTTTTAGTTTCCATAAACCCATATAATGTGTTTGATCCATTTTTTTTCTGTTCCTGTTGCTAAAGGAATGTGTGCTTGCTTTCTCCATTAGGATCTCACGCTAGATTTGTATGTGTTTGTTTGATAGTAAGGAGATATGTTTTGAGGTTTTGGTGATGAGAAATATCTGGTGAATTCATTTACTAATATAAGTAGTTATTGTGGAGAAAACATCCCTTTTAATGGATTCGTGAAGCCAACTTAACTTAAATCTACCTGAACTCCAGAATTTGTTTCCAGTGGTTTTATTTGTCTTCTGTTCTATCTGTATTCATTCTTCTTGCATTAAATGTTACGCTGTACATGCCAAATTATCCTAGGAATTCTCTTCTAGTTGTTTGCAATTTTGCAAACGATGAAAACTTTGTATTGTTTTGTATTCCCCTTGTTACTTTGTAAATTACAAGTACACCAAATTTGCAGAGTTGCTAACTGTGTTTGTCTCCTTTCTATGCAGACTGTGTTTGGAATTTGTTTGGTGGATGGAGTGGACTGCCTTTTAACCAGTCACTGGAGTATTTTTGTTGTGACCTTGCAGAACTGCTTATAATCTGGCCAGTGGGAAATGTCCTGTAATGATAATGTCCTGAAATGTCCAGTGGGCATGGTGGTTGCTCAGTGTAGATCTTTGGTAAAGATAAGAAAGTAATTAGGTGGTCTGACTTTCCAAAGGGAGTTGTCGTGGTCTGTGCAAATTTGTTCGTTGTGATTACTTACCACGACCGGTTTATTTTACGACCACCATGCTTAGTTTCCTTTAGTTTCAACTGTTAAATTTTCAACTTTGCCATTTATAAGAGATAATTGTTCAATCTTTAGGTATTTTACTTGTTACTGTTTCAAAATCAAAGGTTAGCTCTATCTCTTGTTACACATCGGCCCTTGAGTTTGTGTGGTCGACTAGTTATATTTGCTATTTGCATCTATGCTATTGCATGATTATGCCTTTGGAACATTTTCTGAACCTTCTTATATGATCTAGCAATGCTCATGTTTTAATTAAAAAAAACATTTTGTGAATCATATGTGATTGGCATCAGGCATGCCATTATTTTATTGGCAAATCAAAGGATGAATGCTTTTTTTTCCCCCGTCAGTCGCCATGTAGAGTTGATTTTCTGTTCAACCTGATTATCTATGTGCTCCTCTGTTTCAAACAGAATGCAACTCTCTGCCCAAAAGAATGCAACTCTCTCTTCACGAGGGGTTAAACGATTTCAAGTTTGTCCAAATTTGTACAAAATAGTGCTGACATTCATGATATAGAGTAAAGTATCATTAGATTAATTATGAAATATATTTTTTCAAAGTAAATCTATTTGAAGATGTAAATGTTAATAATTTTGAACAAATTTTGAATTGTTTGACTTGTGGGGTAGCAAAGAGTTGCATTCTTTTTTGGGACATAGGAAGCAGTTGCCATGCTATAAACTTTTCGTGCAATTTGGATTAGGCTTAGAAGTGTCAAAGGAACTGGCCTCAGCAAGTCTTCTTTAAGCCGACTTTGTGCGATTCGTGCGGTCCGTAAAGAGAGCCCGCCGCACTGCAGCTGCAGCAGAAAAGTTCGAAAGCTGGCATCCGATTCCGACACAAATCACGCGCCTCATCGCACGGAAGGCTTCAGTTCACGATGCGGCGGATGCGAGTTCACGGCGAGACCACGAGAGTGCACGCATCCCCAGCACTCCCACGCCGGGGCCCCTTTGGGCTTTGAGTTATCTTGTCACTCCAGACTCCACCACGGCGGCAATGGCGGAACAAAAACGTGAACGCCACAAGCAGCACAGATTGCACACGCCCACCCGCCTCATTTAGAGAAGAAGAAGAATCAATCAACAGCAGTGCTTGAGTACTTAACCGGCCGGCAGTTGCTCGAAATTAGTAGGTGCCCTCTTCCTCCCCTCCGCACGTCCGTCCACCCCGCACCCACCGAATCGCCCCTGAAACCTCGCGGCGCGAAAATGCCCAAACGAGACAAAGGAGCTCCTGCTCCCTCGCGCGCCTCCCCACCCCACACACCTCCGCCGGGGACGGAGAGCGAGGCCGAGGAGGGGGCGTCGTCCGCCGCCGAGATGGGGACGTACAAGTGCTGCATCTTCTTCACGCGCCGCTTCGCGCTCGGCGACACCGCCACGCCCGAGGACGTGCGCGCGCTCTTCTCCCGCTTCGCCGGCGGGTCGCCCTACATGGGCGCCGACGACCTCCGCCGCTACCTCGCCGCCTGGGGAGGGGCCGACGGCGAGGTCGCGGAGCAGGTCGTCGACCGGGTCCTGCTCGACCGCAGCCGCACCCCGCGGTTCGGGAGGCCCGCGCTAACCGTCGACGACTTCATGCACTTGCTCTTCTCAGAGGACCTCAACCCGCCCCTCCGCCATTCCAAGGTAAAGCCACCCTGAATCTGCCGCTGCTCGAGCCCCAGCCCGAATGCTGCATTGCTGCGATTGATTGCTGCTTGGGAGGCTGCATTTTGGGGACGGATTACGCAATGTGGCCAAATTAGTAGCGTTTCCTGATCGCACGGGGGATTTTCGAGCTGTTCCTCGTATAATGCGTGTCACCTCAACATTTTGTGGATCAAGGTCAAGGTGACTTGTGAATGTGAACTGCTCCTCGTGTAACGCTCGTGTCATTTCAACATTTTGACTATTGGTGCTGTCACATAATCAGATCGTTTTTGTCTTGCTTAGCTCGTAGCTTCATAGGCTTGACATTGTGATTCGAGTGGTTTTTTCTATCAATGAACTAATGCAGGTTTAATGTTGTGCCATTGCCTTTGCTATTGTTGTGCCATGATGCATCATTCTTAGCAATCTGGTAGCTGAATGGTGATACACTGCTTTGATTTTGGTTGATCCATAAGAGCTCTGAATATTGTAGATTAAATGGATTGTTAGCTGTCTTTCACAGTCAAAGAAAAGTTCCGTTGGCCATTATCTTCTGTGGCTAGCATGTGAAGCCCCATTATTGATCTGCAATTTTAATAGTTTGGTATGCACTCTGTGAATTGTTTGACGTTAAATACCTTTTTTTTTTTCAGGTCCATCAGGACATGAACGCACCGCTATCACATTATTTTATATACACTGGACACAACTCGTATCTGACCGGTAATCAACTCAGCAGTGACTGCAGTGATGTTCCCATCATCAAGGCACTGCAAATGGGTGTTCGTGTAATTGAATTGGACATCTGGCCAAATTCTTCTAAAGATGACATTGATGTTCTCCATGGAAGGTATATATATCTGCAGGCATTGTTATTTGGTGCATTCCTTTCATGAAGAGATTTTTGCACACCATCTTGTTGAACATTATATTATATCTATACTGAAACTAAAGCTGCAATGAGATGTGCTGTGACGTCATTTACCTTTTCATTCTTGATAGGACATTGACAGCCCCAGTATCACTTATCAAATGCTTGAGATCCATCAAAGAATATGCTTTTGTTGCATCTCCCTATCCTGTTATTATAACATTAGAAGACCACCTCACACCTGATCTTCAGGCGAAAGTAGCTAAGGTAACTGTATTTCTCTGAATGATTAATATATGGCAGGTGATTCTAGTGTAGCTACTTCTGAAATTTTGTATAGATGGTCCTTGAAGTGTTTGGAGACATCCTATATTACCCTGAATCGAAACATCTTCAAGAATTTCCTTCACCTGAAGCTCTAAAGGGGCGTGTCATGCTCTCAACAAAACCCCCAAAGGAGTACCTTGAAGCAAAGGGTGGTACCATGAAGGATAGAGAAATTGAACATCAGTTTAAAAAGGGAGAAAAGGAAGAAGCAGCATGGGGAGTAGAAGTTCCAGATATTCAGGATGAGATGCAAGTTGCCGACAAGGTACTGTTCTTAAATCTTGCTACATTTTACCCATTGTTTTCTTAGTCATTTTTTTTTTGAGAATTCATTGTTTTCTTAGTCTGCAATTTGCCCATCAATATTTTCCTAAATGGTGCTCCAGCAGCATGACGATGATCTATTATATCGCGGAAGAAGTCTGGATGATGATGATGAGAAGAAAACATGCAAGCATCCGGCACCAGAGTATAAACACCTCATTACTATCAAGGCTGGAAAACCAAAGGGCCCTCTCGTGGATGCCTTAAAAAATGATCCGGACAAAGTTAGACGCCTCAGTTTGAGTGAGCAAGAACTTGCAAAAGTGGCAGCAAGTCATGGTCCCAATATTGTGAGGTTTGTTTACTAAATACATTTCAATTGTTCAGCAAATGTTAGAGGAGAGGCCAGATAATGGCGTTGTCATTCCTTGGTTGCCTACTTTTTTTTTCTCTTACTGAACAACACTTTGTGTTTGTTCCAACCAGCTTCACACATAGAAACATGCTGAGAATCTACCCAAAGGGAACCCGCTTCAATTCATCAAACTATAATCCATTTCTTGGCTGGGTGCATGGTGCTCAAATGGTGGCATTCAATATGCAGGTCTGATTGTATTCTGAGCAATATATTCTGGCCTCATTGAATTCCAATTACTTCTCAAATTTCCTGTTACGTGATTTGGATCAAGATTCTCTTTGCCGCATTTGCACTGTGGGCGTGCTTTTAATCAAGACCCAGTTTACCTCTGTCATCATGTATTGATTGCTCAGTTGGCTCATGATTGGGCGTATCTGTGCTGTTTTGTAGCAAATCATTAGAAGGAACCCTGATTATTTAGTGTGGTGCTGTAAGATAAGTAGAATAAGAGAATTAGTTGTGTTATGGTGCATTTTCCCTTTTTTTTAAGCAGTCATTAATCGTGTAGAAGCTGCCTAATGTCATGGCAACCTGTAATATTCCCCCTCCATTTTCCTTTTCTCCAGGGACATGGAAGAGCACTTTGGTTAATGCATGGTTTTTACAAGGCCAACGGGGGCTGTGGTTATGTGAAGAAACCTGATTTCTTGATGCAAACTTGTCCAGACGGAAAGGTGTTTGATCCCAAGTCAGATTTACCGGTCAAGGCAACATTGAAGGTATATGTCATGTTTCTTCCTCTGTCTCTCTGTCTGTGGGTTTTAGAAATGGGTTGATATGGTACTGTACTGGTCTGTGGTTTCAGAAATGGTTTGATCTGGTACCGGTTTGCAGGTCAAGGTATACATGGGCGAAGGTTGGCACAAGGACTTCAAGCAGACACACTTCGACACATACTCACCTCCAGATTTTTATGTAAAGGTCGGCAGCTCATGCTAATGTCTGAAAGCTCGTGACCCCTATTGATCGTCCGAAGGCAGTTGCATCTCCTGAAGCTTAAAGGCGCATTGCTAACTGGGTTCTGGTTCTCCAACAGGTTGGCATCGCTGGAGTTCCATTAGACTCGGTGATGAGGAAGACGAAGGCAGTGGAGGACAACTGGGTCCCCGTGTGGGAGGAGGAGTTCGCCTTCCCGCTTACCGTGCCCGAGATCGCGGTGCTCCGCGTGGAGGTGCACGAGCAGGATGTGAGCGAGGACGACTTCGGCGGGCAGACGGCGCTGCCGGTAGAGGAGCTGCGGCCGGGGATCCGCGCCGTCCCGCTGTTCGACCACAAGGGGCACAAGTTTAAGAGCGTCAAGCTCCTCATGCGCTTCGAGTTCACCTCCTAGCGCCCCGTAGCAGAGAACGGCCATCATGCTGCCATGCATGTTGATCCATGTTTGTCTGTAGTAGGAATCGATTTCTTTTTTACTGTTAGAATTGTGCTTGTTTTGTACAGCATCTCCGTCAGTTTGCCCGTAACGCTCGTTTAGCATGTCGATGTGGGAGTGGGACAGATAAAACGCGCCGGAGATCCCGCCACTGTCCACCTCATCTGTTTCGACGAATCGTGCGGCCATGAGATGTGGTGACCGGCGTGCCAACGGCGCGGATTGACCCAGAATATCGTGTGGATAAGTGTGACCTGGCAATCGTATGCGAGCGAAGATCGACTCAGGCCTGAAGTCCTGAACTGACAAGCAGCAGCAACCAAGTAGCCATGGCGATGGGTGCTGCTGCGGCGGCGGCATCCACCTGCTGCATCAGGTCGCGCGCCTCCTCCCATGGCCCTGGCCTGCCCCGCTCGCGCGTGAGGGCGCAGGCGACGTCGTGGGCCGGCGGCGCGGAGGCGCTGGTGCGGTCGGGCGCGGTGAAGGCGGTGCGGGCCAAGGACGCGGCGGCGGCGCTGGGCGGCGGCGAGGGGTTCAGGCTGCTGGACGTGCGGCCGGAGTGGGAGCGCGCCCGCGCCAGCGTGCGGGGCTCGGCGCACGTGCCGCTGTTCGAGGGGGACGACGACATGGGCCCCGTGACGCTGCTGAAGAAGTGGGTCCACTTCGGCTACATCGGGCTCTGGACAGGCCAGGCCTTCACCAAGATGAACGAACGCTTCGTCGACGACGTCACCGCCGCCGTCGCCGCCGACGGCGGCAAGGATGCCAAACTCCTCGTCGCCTGCGGCGAAGGCCTCAGGTAATAAATAAGTTAAGATTGATTACAGCACAAGCGTGCGGTAATAATTAAGAGCGCGAGTTTGTTGCATTGGTCTCGTGTGCTTGTAGTGACAACTGACAAATCTAGTTTGTTTTTTTTTATTTGGTTTATTGCGTGGATCTGAGCGAAGGTCGTTGATCGCGGTGAGGATGCTGTACGACGACGGGTACAGGAACCTGGCGTGGCTCGCCGGCGGGTTCAGCAAGAGCGCGGACGGCGACTTCCCGGACGTGGAGGGGGAGAGCAAGCTGCAGTACGCCACCATCGGGGGAGTGTCCTACATCTTCCTCCAGATCCTGCTGCTGCTGGGGGTGGTGAAATGACCCGCGAGCGCCAGCCTGCACCTTGGCACGGCACACCTTGTAGCCTTCCCATGTCTCTGTATCTCCCTCGGCGTTTTGATCTGATGATCTCTTCTTTGCTTTGGTTTGCTAGTATCAATGTACTTGGAGTCTGGTTGTAGAATACTCCGTACTAGATAGCAGCAACTGAGTTTGTCGCAGCTGGACTTCACATTGACGCGATCAAGAATCGAGAACGCGTGCACGACGCATCCAGCGGGACAGACAGGCACACATTCCTTTCCTTTTTATATGCAGGCATCATTTCATCAGGGTACTACTGTAGTACCTATTTTAGCCTCGCGGGCCAAGCCAACCGGCGAATTGCGCCGGCTGATGTATATAGGCCCATGGGCTGATGGCCAGGACTGCCGTAGGCCCACCGAAGGAAGCCTTGGGTTTCTCTCCGGCGCTGCTGCCGGCGTTGGCCACGGGACGACGACGGGTCCGCTCAACACAGGACGTTATCTGTGCGGCGGCAACACCGACCGGGTTGGGTTACGACTTCCGAGGAGGCTTGTGCAGTCTGCACGGCTGACGGGCTGAGGAACAACAGTGCACAGTTGTGTTTCCTCCGTGGAAATGGCGCTGCAGCTGCAGGTACAGAAGTTGGATCCGTATTCTGGAAGGGTCAGTGGGACTCCACTCGACAATGACTCAGGTTCGTCTGGGCAGGTGCCATTAGAAATCGTGAAGAAGAGCAACAAGCTTTGGCTATTAGAATTTGTAGTTATTAGAGAAAGCATGGTCTTCTGAACATGATTCCGTTATTTTTTTTTATCAATTTACCAAGGTAGACCTTGCATGATGCGAACCATCCAGATCGATACAAGTCTATGCATAGCAACTGCCATGCCCTGGGGGGCGATTGGTTACCTCAATATGGGCTGGCCAGGCTCGGCGGATGCGAGTTTCTCTTGATTGGTTTCATGCGCCAGGGGTTGGGCCAGGTCTGTAGCATGCAAAACTGCCCATCCAATCCGCACATACGAGAAAATCGGCCCAAAAGGTGATGTCATCATCTATGCACTCGCCCAAAAGCGTAGACATATGCAAGAAACTTTTGTGTGGAGAACTCTTTATTTTTACTGTATGTCATATTTCTCACCATTCAATTACAATATTCGACAACCAACCAAAGCTAGTATGCACATGTGCAGGTGCTAGTATATGGTCCTTAGTTTGATATCGTGTTGAGGAAATCTAAAGGCGATCATACTAGCAAAACAATACCAGGGATTGAAGTGGAAATATTTGGATACGTGGCCCAGATGAACATTAACGTCCATGTTGCTGATATGCCTGATTTGGGTGGTAATTTAAAGATAGTTACATTGTGACCAAGAACTAGGGGCTAAGAAATTTTCTGTTCTGTGTTTTAGACCCATCTCTAAAGGAAAAAGTCTACATCACCCCCTAAGGTATTGAGGGTGGACTACATCACCCCCTCAAGTATAAAACCGGATATTTAACCCCCTGTTTTTTCAAAACCGTTTAAATGGCCCCCTAAGGTGGTTTCATAGAGTGGTTTTGCCATGTGTCGCGCTGACATGGACTGAGATGATGACATGGACTTGCTGACATGTGGACCCTGCATGTAAGTGGGCAGGATACAGTCCAGCTTCTCCCATGGCCACGGCGAAGTCCTCGACTCGTTGTCTCCTTGTCCATCGCCAATTCGCCACGCGCGCGGGCGAGCGCAGCGCATGAGCTGCGGCTCACAACGAGGAACAGCAGTCAAAGAGGGATGCAGGTAGGCAGGGCAGCCACCAACGGCCGTCAGACTATTGCCTGCCCACGGTGCATGTAAATCACTCTAATCTTCAATTACAGACGAACCTGGATGTTACAGCCATCAAATCATGAACTTGGATTGGCCTTGATAATTACAGATGAAATAGGATTGGCCTTGCAAGGATGGAATCAGCAGCGTCGTGAATTAGCCGGTGGAGGGACGAGGGTGAGGCCTGAGGCGTGAGCTGCAGCTACGGGTGAGCGTTCGGATGAAGAGGTTGCTCCAAGGTGTGAGCCACGGTCCCAGGCGAGTGCAAACGGGCGGAAGGCCCGGAGGGTGATGCACAACAGGTCGGTAGCAGGGCTCCGGCGGAAGAAATGCACAGCACTGCGGCCGCGGCCGAGCGTCAGTGGAAGGGGGATGGTGTGGTCGCGAGAGGCCATGGGAGAAGAAGGTGGGTTCTATCCTGCCTGCTTACAAGTTACAAGTGGGGTCCACATGTCAGCAAGTCCAGGTCATCATCTCAGTCCAACTCAGCATGCCAATGTGGCAAAACTACTCCATAAAACCACCTTAGGGGGCCATTTAAACAGTTTTGCAAAGAATAGGGGGTTAAATATCCGGTTTTATACATGAGGGGGTGATGTAGTCCACTCTCAATACGTTAGGGGTGATGTAGACTTTTTCCCATCTCTAAACATCAAAGAGGAAAAGGCTACGCCGAGAATCCCATTGTGATAGGAAAAAGTGTCTTTTACCTCCCTGGATTGTGGGTTGAGTTCGCATTTCCTCCCTGAACCCAAAAACCGGATATATAACCCCCTCAACTATCAAAATCGTCCATTTTAACCCCTCGACGGTTTGAACGGCGGTTTTGGCTGACATGGCAGCGGGCCCCACATGTCAGCGTGGGCCCCACCATTCTATCTCTCTTCCTCTCTCTCCACCATCTTCGGTCCTCGCTCCCTCCTGCCTCCCTCCCGGCGGCCCCGCCACACTGCCGGACACCGCCCTTTCCTCCTCTCCCCCGCCTCCTCCTTAGCGGCCCCGCCACACCGTCGGCCACCGCCCCTTCCTCCTCTCCTCCGCCTCCTTCCCGGCGGCCCCGCTCACCCTCCTCCTCTCCTTCCCTGTCAGGGCCGGCCGAGTCCGCGCACGAGACGATCATGATGGGTCGCGACACTTCTCGAGCCCACGAGCGGCAGGGTCGTGCACGCCCCCTCCCCTGCTCTCCCCGCCGTGGAGCAGCGGGACTGCGCCGCCCCTCCCCCATCTAGCGTTAATGGGTGGCGCTAGATCTGCCCGAGCGGCAGCGGTGGCGGCGCTCGGGACCGCAACTCATGGCTGTGGCGGCAGCGCTAGAGAGCCTAAGCTTTGGGCGGCGACGGGGTTAGGGAGCCCGAGCTCCGACGACAGCGGCGAGGATGGCTCCGATGAGCAGGGTTCCATGCGGTGACGACAAGGAGGAGTTGGGGCCCGCAGCCCGCCTGCGCCACGTCAGCCAAAACCGCTGTCCAAACCACCGAGGGGGTAAAACGAACACTTTTAATAGTTGAGGGGGGCTATATATCCGGTTTTGCGGTTCAGGGAGGAGCGCGAACTCAGGCCACAATCTACGGAGGCAAAAGGGACTTTTTCCATTGTGATACTAGCGATATAATATGGATTCAAAGCCCATTGGGTCGATCGCTTTCGGCTCATTGTAAGACCTCTAAAGCCCAATTGGATCCACCAAGCCTGAAGAGGAAGATGCCCTTAGTGTTTCTGCAATGACTTCATGCCTAAATTTTTCTTCCACCAATGTAGAATGCTTGCCTAGTATAAAAACATGACATGAATTATAATGGGGAGAGGACTCACGCTATCACTATTCCAACAACCACTCCAAGGTACGGAGTACATGACAAAAGGTAAGTTAGAGCACCAGGTCGACGTGGTGACATCAGCATAATGGCATGGAACCACCCTAAGCCAATTGGCTTATGAAGTTTGAGCTGGTTGGCTTGAGCTCTCTTGATGAGGACTTCCTACCCTCAACTTTGATCTCATTTCATCAATCATAATGTATACAACCACTATGTTGAGCAACATGTGTAATTTATGGGCTAGCCTCAATCAGTTTATTTAATATTGGGTACAAAAAATGTAGCAATTAAATACCAAGATTCTCATTTCTACGTGAGAGCAAGTTTAGTAAATACACCGGCAAGCGGGCGTGTCGAGCTCCACATCATGCGAGCTGGCTTGCTGGTGGTGGAGGGGCCCAGGAACTTTAATGCTATCCAGGCAACGGCAGCGAATGAGAGAGCAGAGTTTGCGTCAATTAATGGATTCGCCCGCTTCAGCTAGCGCATCATCACTCGCTCGTTCTCCGTTTCTCTCTCCGCCAGCGAAACTTTTTCTTGACGTGGCTGACGAGTCGCCCAGTGACATAGGCTTATTATACTTGTTCTAAGGGAAGAAAGAAGAGATTACTTCTGTAAGTTACACATACACATGCTGCTTAACATAAACATTGTATCATACTTAAAAGCAGTGACAGATGAGCCACTGGGGCCATGGCCCCAGGAGCCAACCTATTTCTTTCATATGCATATACATTGTAGCATAGAAACCCTAGCCCAGCTAGCTATGTTGGCCCATGGAGTGGCCTAGGCGTTGGGTTGGGCTAGCACTGCCCCTGCTTATAAAGCATAAACATATACTAGCTTGTTAAGTATGGGTACTTAAAAACATCGTCCTATCATACTTTTCCCAGGTAAGGTTAAAAAATATATGAAAAGGTTAACACCTTTTTCTTTGTTAATAATAAGCACCACTTAAAGAGCGGTTGGATGGCTCCACTAGGAGACTTCCGCGCGCGCGCTCGCGAACACACAAGACCTTAGAAAAAGAACGGGGAGCGAAGAAGAGACTGCTGCTTGTCGTCCATCGAGCACGCGTTCTGCCTGCCCTAAAAGATCGCCGTCAACACCCGTGACACGCACTGCTCAGGAGGCATCCGCCGAAAACGACGCCCTAGCGCATACACTGCCACATGGACGGAAGGTTAGTTGCCGGCCGGTCTCGTTTATTTGGACTGCAGTACAGCTAGCTTAATAAAATCTTAAACGACTAATTTAATTTCTCTTGTAATAAATTATACGATTGCTTGCACAATCGACGCCGGCAGTTGGAAGATACCGGAGTTCACATGATGGAATGGAACCAGCAGGGAGCTGATCATCCACAGCCGCACGGCACCAATGGCCGGCCGCACTGTCTCTGCAGCCATGTCTGCTTTCCAACTTTGGAAAACTCCAGGAGGCAGGAGCAGAAGGCGACCCAGCATGCCGTGTGTATGGACACACCGGCCACCTACAAGGGCATCTACGTGAAGCTTACTCTCTCCTGTAAGCCTATAAATATTGTAAGTACACTTTGAGGCCGTTTGGAAGGGCTTCTTCCAAAATGATTTCACTAGCGAAGTCAAAGCCGGTGAAGTTAAAAAACTGACTTCATTTGGCTTCTAGTTTATACTATTAGCAAGTGCTTACAAAACTGCTTGACACTATAATCTCTCGGTTTACGCAGAACAGATGAAGCTAAAGCCACAAAAAGCTCTCCCAACAGGGTTTTATGTGTGTGTCGGAGTCGACGGAGTCTAATTTGGAGTTGCACTGATATTGTAGAGATGCGGATTTCCATCCAGCTTCAAAATCGTGCAGCTAAAACATTCCATCATTAGTACTCTCTGTCCTTTTTTTAAAATGACGTTCCGACCAGGAAGTTCAGCCTATTTCCAGTATAAAAGTTTGTCTGAAACGACATACATTCCCGAAAGGAGGTAGTATTAATCTGCTGGCTTACACTTATCTCTTGTTGTCAACTCAACACGAAGTGGCATGCATTTAATTTAATTTACTGCATGCTGATCACGACATTTAATTTAGTTACATGAGACGATTGATGAATGTATACCACAGCTAGCATCATGCAGTCCCACCGAATTTAAACGTCAAATTATTCACCCATCGGTCGATCCAATGATGATATATTTTTGTATATGCACATCAGCACAGCTAGGCAGGAGCTAGCTAGAGGGCGACGAGCCATCAGCCGGGACAGGCGACGGAGCGGCGTCAGCGGCGCTACAGCTGCCGCCGGCGGCGCCCTTCTTGTTGCTGTTGGCCTGCAGGGACTCGAGCTGCGCCTTGCCGGCGAGGCCGCGCTGCCGGATGAAGACGCGGTACTGGTCGAATGTCATCTCCGGGTACAGCGCCGGGCGGCTGGGTGTCACCAGCTCCGGCATGGGCGCGATGGGCAGGTCGCTCCGCGGGTTGTAGAAGAAGGCCATCGACAGCCGATCCTCCGCCGCGCTCACCGTCACCCGGTGCTCCACGCTCTTGTACGCCGCGTTGCTCAGCACCTGCATGCACATAATATGCGTGCGTATTTTATTAGCTATATAGTGTAACCTGTAACTGGCTTTTGACAGATCGAATATGTCCAACCTGCAACGTGACGTGCATAGGTGTTTATTTGCATACTTTTAAATTAAGCTAATATGAGCTAGATTTTTTTAAAGATATTAGTGCACATGATGGATGGACTACTGATATTGTTTAGGACTTCAATTACATGCACCGACAGAGTTAGGTCACCAATTTTGGATCACTATAACCATATATTATACTACAATAAAGCTGCTGAATTATTTGTGGATATATACATGTATCATATACGGAGTATGCAACTACTCTATGAGAATATCGTTCATCAGTAGGATGCTAGTAGGCGACAAGAGCGAGAGTTAGAGGTCTGACTAGTCAGCAAAGCGAAATAATTCAGATAGCTCATGATCTTCAGAGAGGGTGATGGATCGATCGAACAATCGAGGCTGCTGGTAGTCCCACGTGCACGGGCCTGCATTTTTGTAGGCGAATGGCTCAGGTCCTCTCGCACAGATCGTCTACCTGATTTATGATAGCAACGGCACTCGAATAATGATGCACACACGTCCAGTCTAATAACAAGATACTCCCACTCTGGCCAGTGCACACACGAAACATTTGGTCAAGCTTATATGTAGGAGACAAAGTAGCCAAGTAGGTGTCTCACTCCCACTCTCATCTTTATCCATCTGTACATGCTGTGCACACTGCACATTGCGCACATGCTGAATCTTATAACACAGTATTGTCTATTACTCCCTTCTTCTCTGACCCGAGAAAAAACTTTGTTTAATTTTATATTAAAAATATTATTACTTACTATATATAATTAGTATCATTGGAAATATCTTTATGTCTAGTTTTTTAACAAATTTATTTGGAGATACAAATGTTGTAAGTGTTATTTATAAATTGAGTCAATTTGTGGCATGCACACTAACAACGACACTTAAATAGGGACAGAGGGAGTAGATAGGAGTACAGTAGCAAGCCCGATGTAACCTAGGATTACGAAATATGAGGCACGTGTATTGGTGTTGGGGTCAACAAAAAAGAACGAGAAATCGTACCTTTTGTGTGTTTATTATTCCTTAAAAAGGGTATATATTACAATCCCTTTGTTCCAAAATTTAAGAGTTTTCATTTTATCCTAAGTTATTTTTTTATAACTTTAACCACATTTATGCAAAAATGCATCAACATCTATAACATCACATTAGTTTTAGTAAATCCACCATAAACTATATATATGCTTCTAATAGTGCATTTATTTCGTATTGTAGATTATTCTTCTATTTTTCTTGCATTTTGCAACTAAAATCTTCAAATAATTTCTTACATTTTGAAAAAATCATACATCTATTACTTTTTGATACCAAAGGTACCAAAATTGGAGTAATAAATGGCGGTACCTATATTCAAGGGTTATATACAGGAGTCCTGCTACTCCTTTTTTTTTACCACAAACTCTTATACTACTGTCCCAACTGTAGAAAAAGGTGGCGTTCTTTGTTGTGTATAGTTAATATATGAGATGCTTCAAATACATTAGGATTGAATATTTGAAAACGCTACGTGTATATTTATTAGTTTTATAATCATATGATTTTACTATGGTTTCTAAATAAATGTGCTATAGTATGAATCAATTGTGTAGGCACGCATCTACATGCGTATAATTCTATAGGTATGATTATACAACTTGCACATTATGTCAACTTTTTTTAATGTATGTGGCCGATATTTTTAAATTTTGTGAGGGCATCCGATACTCAGAAAAATAATGGCCTAAGACTTTTTTTTTTGTAATATTTGCAGTGGGATATGAGAGGTTTCATGCAATAAAAGAAAGCCTATCTTTCATTGGGATTCGTTCTTTTGTCGTGAGTACCGTGAGTCCTGACACAATCAATCAGATTCGGCTACCCTACGTTTCGGTCGGTGTGGCGGTCCGTGGTCTCTTGTTCCATTTCTATCCAGTGGGATGCTGGTCCAAGGACACGTGTCGACGTGCGGCACAGCCGCGACGACCTTCCTTATTTCTTTCTCTTGTTTTTACGGTGCTTTTTTTTAAAAAAAATAAAAAATTGTAGATATCTTTCCGTCTTGCACTTGGATAGGTGCCCCTGCGGTGCAACGCCGTTGCACGTATCGCAATTTCTAGTCAGATGAGTGTTGCTATCGACTGGTGAATAATAACCTTTTGCGTATTCCGTTTATATATCTTCTTTGCTAGGTACACCACACCGCATCTTCTTGCTTTTGTTGTTTCTATTACAAAGAAGAAGAGGTATGTATGTCGTCCACAGTACGTATTTATCCCACGTGCACGCACGTACGCTAGCTGCTGCGTATTATCGACGTGTATTATGCGTACCTGGATCTGGTCGCCGACGTTGACGATGAAGGCATCTGGGACGGGGTCGACGGTGATCCACTCGCCGGCGGGGTTCCTGACCTGCAGTCCCCTGACGTGGTCGTCGACCAGCAACATGGTCATGCCGCCGGGGTCGGAGTGCGCCGCCACGCCCAGCGTCAGCTCCGGCTGCGGGCACCGCGGGTAGAAGTTGACCCGCATGCACGCCCCCTCGCCGCCCACCCCGCCGAACGCCGCCTGCAGCCTCCCGGCTTCCAGCCCCAGACCGCTCGACAGCAGCCGCATCACCCTCCGCCCCAGCTGAACCACCTCCTCGCTGTACTCCTCCGTCGTCTCCCTGCAGCAGCAGCGCAACAACCATCAATCTCTCGAGATCATCATCAACTTATTTCTCATCTGCAGCTAATTAAGCTACCATGCATGCATCGGCCGGATCGATATATATCTAGATGATATATATATTTGCAAACATATATATATGTATGTATACCGCAGCGAGGCAGGGAGGGAAGGCCACTTGTCGTGGCTCTTGAGGGACGCCGGCAGGACGTGGAGGAAGTAGTAGTCGCCCCAGTCGAGGGGCCCGCCCTTGGCGGTGCCGAGCCGGCTGCCGTATCCCTCGTACGTCGCCGGCGAGTTCGCGTAGCGCTCGCGCACCTCGGCGGGCTGTCGGAAGAACCCGCGCCACGCCGCGCGGGCGCCGCGCAGCAGCTCGGGGCGCACGCCGTGGTTCACCGCCTGGAAGAATCCCCACTCGCGGCACGCCGCCGCCACGGCCTGCGACGTCGCATCCGCGTCCGGCATTGACAGGTCCACCACCGGGATGTTCGGGCCTCCGCCGCCGCCGCCGCCGCCGCCGCCGGAGGCAGCAGCCGCAGTCGGCGGCGACGGCCGGTCCGGCGGGGGCTTGACGTAGCGATCGGGGATCGTGTCGCCGCAGGTTTCCGACACGGCCTGCACGCGCACCACGGGCTCCGGCCAGCCGGCGCCGCCGTTGAAGCAGCTAGTCATCGTCGGAACGATCGAGCTGGGTTTATTATTAAGAGACAAGAAAGAAACGACGACCCTGCAGCTGAACTATAGCTTACACACGCATGGCATGTGATGATATATATCTAGTTGCTTGCCATTGGACATCTGGTCCTGAGATGGATGGTAATATACCATATTTTACCCCTTTTTATAAAGGATAAGGGAGAGACAGTGCCTTTGCGATCATCATTGGAGTGTTGAATAGAAAATTGCAGCTAGTGGGGGTTTGAAAGCAACATGCATAGGGGAAATGAATCACGTGCTGGAAAAACTAATTGTGGTACAATATCAAAAGGAGATTAGCTAGAGTAGTAATTAATTATACTAGGACCTTGTGGACACCTCTGCAACCTTGTTTAATTCATGGTGTGACGGTGTGTGTTTGTGTAGGAGTACTTCATCTAATCACAAATATAAATCTATAATTAGGATTCTTTTCGTACCTTTCACCATCTAGATTTTAAAATTTCTTAGAGTCTGACAGTATAATGCATGTATATCGGTTCTACTACCTGATATGTATAGCGAAAAATAGTTTTATAATGCATATAGATTTGAGTGAATTACATTGTGGGTCTATAAACTTTTAATGAAGTCCCATCTACTAGATACATCAATTAAAAAGTGGTCATCTAGATCCGCGATCTGTTAAAGAGTAAAGGTGGAGATCCGTGAAAGGGTCTCTAGTTTAGTGGTTAGAGCACCTGAGTAGCATCCAACGGACCCAGGTTTGACTCCCTGCGGGAGCAAATTAACTAGGTCTGAAATAAAAAAATTATAAAAAAATAGGTTGGGGCTTCCTCTACTGACTTCGGTCAAAAAAAAGGTGGAGATCCACGAGCGTCCACAGAGATATCAGTGTGGCAACAATTGACATCAGTGTGGCAATAATTTGCAAAAGGCCATTATGTCTCTCATTTCTCACTCATTCGTGTCCTCGTGCTGCCACCGGAGGAACTTGGTCTCGCTAGCGCCGGCTGCCGCCACAAGAGGTAATCAAGGAGGCACTCGAGCTCCGCCACCTTGTGCTCCACGGGGTGTAGGATGAGGTCATCATGTAGTGGTGGTGGTGCTCGTCAAGCGATGGCGAGCCAGGTACAATGCGCCTGGTGAGGCATGGCTTGGTCAACAGGGCGACAGGTCGGGACAGCACGGCCTAGGCGAGCTTGGGAGGCGTAGCTGAGGAGGCACGATCAAGCCGGCGGTGGCTAGAGCGAGCTTAGAGGGCACGACCTCACGAGCCGAGGCGGCGCGGCGTGGCTGGTACAACAGGCTCCAGCGGTCATGTGTGGGCGGCGGCGTGCCGCGGGTGGGGCTGGCGCGACCGCAGGAAGAGGCGATGGTTTGCGTGACTGGCGGGATCAGCACGGCTAAGTCGAGTGCGAGTGGTGGGCGACGCTAAGGCGAGGGGTGACAACAGTGTCTGGCAAGCAAGCCATGGCTAGTGGCGCAGGAGCTCGACGGGCAGGCAACAATGTGGACATGCGTAAAGGGAGACAAAGTTGAGTGGATAGGGGTGGATGGGGTCTTTTGCAAATTGTTGTCATGCTGGCATTGCCATGTAAGCAAAAAATGCCTTCGTGGACGCTCATGCATCTCCACAACCACTCTTTAATAGATCATGGACTTAAATGACCGCTTTATTAGTTGATTGACCTAGATGAGATTTCGGGAAATGTTTATGGACCCATAGTGAAAATTACTCTATATCTTTTATCCGGGATATTTTTTATATAAATATTACTAGTGGAAATGTCACATACAGACCGCATCAATCAATATTCTCCTGAATTAAATTTGTGATCAACAGAAGTTTAAAGTCGTGTCCATCTACAAATATATACGCTGGTGTTGTGGCTTGAATTTCACGTCGGGTCGACCGATTAAAAGCGCCGAAATACTTTGGCTTGTTTCACACATTGACATCAATTTGAGAGCAAAAAGGAGAGCGTACGTGTTTTGCATTGTTTTATGCCATATATATGCAAGAGCATTTTCAGCACGGCAACAGGGTCAGTGTTACTACCGTGCTATAGCGCTCTCACTCGCAACTTTTGAAGAGCATAATATATATGCACATAGGCTAGTGGGGTATGATTCTAGGTCACACGTCGGGCCGAACAACAGCGCGCCTTTTTTGCAAGGCGACAACGCGTGCTTAATTGTGACATGGAATGAAAAGTTATGCCTTCTTCTTGGACGGCACATCCTATCCTAGATTAAATATATCACCATGGTAAGGAACCGCAGGTTTGGATACATGAACTAAAGTTTACAACATGTCACGTCAGAGCTTCATATGCTAATTAGCAGGACTAAACATGAGCTAAATATAAAACTAATTACACAAATGAAGGTTAATTCACTTGACAAATCTATTAAGCCTAATTATGTTCGCCGTAGCAAATGTTTCTTGTAGCACCATATTGTCAAATCATGACCTAATTAGACTTAACAAATTCGTTTTGCGAATTAGTCTCCATCTATGCAATTGTTTTTTTGTAATTAACCTACATTTAATCTCCTAATTAGTAACCAAACATTCGATATGACTGGACTAAACTTCAGTCCATCTGAATCAAACGGGTCCTTAAACAGGGACATTTAGAATGAACTTCCATATTTATCTAATATATTTTGTTTCTTGGCATAGCTAGCAATGATATGGTTGGCTAACAATCCTAGCTATCAGGCTAACGAATGAAATTGCATCAGAGCTTTGCTAGTGTTCTTCAACAGCTAGCTAAAGCTAGCATTGTACACACCCACTAGATATAATTTGCAAATTGTATGTTGCTATACACTCCCTCTATATATTTTTCTATGGTAGTATATACGCAATAATCAAGGAATATAAGTTAAAAAAATTAATAATTAAACGACTCATACCCTTATGAAATAACATGAGACAACAATTTAGGAGTATATGTTCTCTCAAAGCAGTTAATTAAAGAGTTAGACTACGGAGTAAAACATTGCAAATAGATATATCTTGGTATCCTCAATGGACGAAGATTATGGAACATATTACCTAAGCTTATGGACAAACATAGGAAAATGGAGTGAAAGGGCACAGCACCACACCAACAGTAGTGCGTACCGCGTACGTGGGGTCGCTGCCTCCTTGTTCCTCTCTGATCAGTTGTTTTCTTTCCTTACATGTATGGTAGAGCTAGCCTGTTTGGTTAGACTTCTCTATCTCTTTCTGAGCCATATATGCACGTGGGCTAAATAATAAGCATCCCCATGGATCTAGAGCTAAGTCAAATATACGGAGCCTAGTTAATTGATATACGGATCTAGCTAGCTAGGTCAAATATACGGAGCCTAGTTGGTATATATACGTATCTAGCTAGCTAGGTCAAATATATGTGCACCATCCTTTACCTTAATTTTTTTAGATTAAAGAAAAAAACCGGTCTTCAACATTTACAAGTGAATATCTACGACCATAATAAAAATCTGACCACATAGTCAGACGATACACGAGCACTAAGACTCCAAACCTCAAAACTGAGGAAAACCACAAAAAGAAAGAAAGAGACTAAAAAAGAAAGTAAAAAAGACTAAGTTTCAAACATCTCCGAAGCCCTTACTTCAACCTTGCCTTAATCCTTGGACAACAACAATCATCCTTATTTGTTAGAAACTCTTGATGTGAAGGTCGTTCGTCCTGCACGACTTTCAAGCGCTACATGATGATGCCTTGTCGCGTGAGTCAATCTCTCACACAAATTCCGGCCATCCAACTTCAAGCACAATACAACCCGCTCAATATCTTCATCCTCCAAACTGACTTGATCGCCATCCCAAGGACTCCCAGCAACACCCCAGCAGGAGAGCAACGTCAATACGCCGCCGTCGCCCGAACCAACAAGTCTGTTTTTGGTTTTCACCTGGAGCTTCCTTGGAGATTGAAGTTCTCACGGCAATGCCTTCAAGAAGAAAAGTGATGACCATGGCACCGTCGTCACCGGCAGAAGTTGAAGACCGTGCATGACTTTTGCCCGAGAACCTGCACAATCTGACGACCCCCACCGCTGGCATCTGCCACCACAGTCGAAATCACTGGTCATCCCAAGTCAGCACCAGACGCTCAGGCACCGGCGTCGATGAGATTCCCAGCGACGCGCCTCCATCGCAAGCAGACAACACTGATCGCACGAGCGGCGGCGGCCGCCGCCATAGCCTACGAGAGGCAATCTAGTCGGCTCTGAGCCTCGCCATCGCCACAGCCAGCGGTAGGCATTCCCGATCGCATTCGAACCACGCCACCACAGGATGGTGGAGCCGGGCTGGGCGGATCCAGATCCGTCGCCACCACCAAGGCATGCCGAAGGAAGAAGCCCGGGTGAGCCGGCCCCCACCGTCCTCCTCACGCTCGCATGAACTCTGGCGATGGATCAAGAAAAATGAGAACAGAAAGACTACCCCTGTTTGGTCAATTTCTTTGTGATTCTCAAATTCATAAATAAAAACTTGGCCATCCTAATTATTGTGTATCGTCATGATCACGGTTGTCTTTCCGACCTGCACTAGTTTAAGCAAATCTTTCTTAATTTCGTAATTTCTTCACTTGAGTATAGTGCAATGATCCATGGAACATAGAGCCTTTCACACCTTTCTCTACACTATATCTTCACGTGCATTGTCAATTTTATTTCTCTAGAAGATCCAGGCGCAGCCATTTTTTTAAAAACTCATTTAAATTAATATATAAATAATAACACATCATGAACTAAATTTCTAAGAAATAACATTTTTAGTCACCCTAAATTCAGTGGAACGGCACGTAGAGTCATGCCAAACGGAATGAGGTGACTAAAATGTCACGATGACGTGACTACAAATCGAAGAGGACGCATGTGTGGTAGTTGTACATGTGAATCATGTGAGATGCTAAAGAGGTGGGCTAAACGTACTGATATACCCCTACTGGAGAAATGTCAGACTCGGAGCAATATATAAAATCCTTCACATTGAAAACCAAAACGTCTGTCGTTTCAAAAAAAGAAAACCAAAACGTCTTTTTTTTGCGAATCATCACGCAGACGTTCACAAACACGCACGCACACTCCTCCCTACAAACACATGCACGCATCCCTACCCCTATGAGCACATCTGGAAGACTGAGCCAGCAAAATCCTCGAGATTGACGAAGTCATCACAGACGCCTCGCTGTCGACGGTCACGTCACCTATTAGTGCCAAGTCGAGAACTTAAACTCTGATGGATAGGTTCCACCACAAGAACCCCCTATCCACCACAAGAACCCTTATATCACAAAACGTCTCCTTTTCAATCATCGACGAATAGAAAAATAACGGAGATTGGAAATAAATTGATTCACCGTGTGAAAGCACGCGGTTAATATGAGGCGATTAATAAGAAAGGCTACGCTGAAAGGACCTGGGCAACCAACCCCCACATCCGCTGTCCTCATCCCAGGTTAGCTGCCTGTCTTGAATCATGTTTAGGCAAGTATGATGTTGTCCTCATCTATTTTGCATGCCATATTAATTTAATAGTTTAGTCTACCCTGCAGCATTAAAATACAGTAGGGGGCGTGACTCATAAATTCAACTACTCCCAATCATGCATGAAAGGCTGCTGCCAGTTTGTCTTCTTTTTTTTTCGAATCGCACAATCATGCACGCACACTCACTTATACAAACACACGTACGTAACTCTATCCGTGGGGACCATCTTTCGGATGTCTTTTAATCACCTGTATCAGTCCTTGGATCAGTACGCTGATACAGGTTTTATATAGGATTAGTATCGGAAGCAATAAAAGCGTAGTAAATAGAGAGTTACTACCTTCGCTTTAGCGGAGAGTGGCGTTATGGCCCATTCAAGGAGGGGATGGGCCGGAGTGCCCTACACGTCTGTGTACCTGTAACAGTTGAAAGCAAGGCTGAGTACATCTATGATTGGTACTCAGCAAATCCTGTGTAAAATTATAATGTATGCAGGGGAGTGAGGTTATCCTTTGGTGGAAATATAAATACAAAGTAAAGTTATACATTTGTAAACAGGGGTGGGAAAGGAGAAATATTATGTTGTTTGGTCCTGGAGGGGTATTCTCTTCCCTGCCAGTCCCCATATTTTAGTTCTCTCTCCCAGAGACCGTCAGGGTCCTCCTGGGCTGGCTTATGCCTCACTCATCTGGGCTTCCGCCCATCTCGTCATCTCATACTTTATTACTACTGGTGAATGCTAATCAACGGGGGCTTTGACTAAATAGGCTCAAGACCGTGAGCCACGGCTATCGATAGATTGGTTACTCTGCAGAGCTTGCACCCTATGCCATACGGTCGGTCAACACATACCTCGCGAAAGGCAGTGTTGCCCTACGAGACCCGTACCTGCCGGCGTCTGTCACCAGACAGCCTTTCCTAGGTCCAGCCACAGATAGTACTAGGGGCTAAGCAGGGACTACTAATCATCCGCCTCGCGGATATCGACCCGGGTCTTTGAGCTCATAAATTAGGGCCGTCGCCCTTCAGGGCCTCCCGCCCTGTACTCTAGTCAACCCGTGCCGCCCAGTCCCAGCCCTCTGTCTGGGGCTGTCTCCAGTACATCTGTTTCCCGACTTGGTGCGTGCCCGACTAGGCACCGGGCGCTACCCAGTTCGCCGGTCGGCACTCTGCACCAATCATGCGGCTCCTTGGGATGGATTTACTAGGAGCTGCTAGCGGGGTGTGGGTCAAGGCCTCACATTACAGGTCATTCCCGAAGGCTATGTCCTTTTTTGCCCGTATAGCGGTACTGGCATTAGAAAGACTCTCCCGTGAACCGGTCCTTATGTGACCAGAGTAAGCCTTTCAGACAAGATCCTCTGTCGAGGCTGTCACCCTTACTCGCAAGTCCATCCTTAGGGGTTCTATTATTAGCTGGTTCATTTTATATTAATTTCCAACATTCTCTCTCATCTCCCGGAATCTCTTCTGAATAACAAAAGGTTCAGAAATTCCTAAGAAATCTACTTCTAAATAACACTCGGTCATCGACGAGTCGTGACCGGGGTTATTAATGGGTTATTGGGCTAGAAATGGCTCTAAATCAAGGGGAGGTGGAATATAGAGGGTTCTCCTTAGGTTTTATAAAATATACAATCCATATTATTAACTTGGTTGATTTTATTATGCAGGAACTGGGACTGGCATGACCAAGGAGTTGGTTGCCAGGACTTGCCTTCAGGGACGGTACTTGGACGTCCGCTAACGCGTACGTATGCTCGATGCTGACCAGGCGCGGCTTCCGGGCCTTCTGGAGCTTGACATCTTGATCGGGGCCTGGTCACGTCATCGACCTATCGATCAACAAACATGAAAAAATAACATTAAGTATAACAATATATCAATCAATTCCTATAGAATGGAAAGGGAAAGGGATATAGATACCCCGGGGTTTACCTAAGGATCAGGATGGATTTGTGGATGTCTGACGGATTATCCATTAATTATCTATTAATAATTAATGAATAGGACGACGGGGCTTAGGAAGGCTTTAGCTCATGGGATGGCTTCTAAGTGTGGAAGAATAGGCTAGGGATAATTATTCTGGGTATTATTGGATATCTAAATAATTCATGAATAATTATATTAATTATTTAGAAATAGATTTCTAAACATCTGGAAAATTATTAATATAATTTAATAATTTTCTGGTAATATTATGGGCGGCATGACAGCTAGGTTTTCTAATATCTTGGATTTCGGTTAGGCAGCATAAGGGCTAGGTGTTATCAGAAACCTAGGGTTTTATTTGGGCGGCACAACGGCTATACGGGCTAGGGTTGGGTAACTGGGGTTTTTAGTTGGGCGGCATATCTCTATAATGGGAGGTATCTGGGGTTTGGGTTTGGGCAGTATAACTGCTAGGTGGGCTAGGATCAGGGTTTCGGTCGGGCATTATAGCGGCTAGGGTGGATTGAGCTGGAACTTCGGATCGGGCAGCACCCCGGCTAGGGTTGCGAAGCGGCGAGCGGCGATGGGGTTTAGCGGCGGGGGTCGAGCATTGTGCGGCCAGCCGAACTGGCATCGTCCACAATGTCGGGTTTAAGTGGCTAAAGCTACGCCGCTGGTTAGACTGTTCCTGGGCACATCCGGGAGCAGAGCAGAGCAGCAGGTGGCGCACCTTTCCTACGTGTACGTGGGCGGTGTGATATGACTAAAGCTACGCCGCTGGTTGGACTGTTCCGAGCGTACCCGGGAGCAGAACAGAGCAGCAGTTGGCGCACCTTTTTCCTACGTGTACGTGAGCAGGGCTACCGCAGTGCGTAGAGAGTTGTGCTCTCGTGCTCGTGGAGAGCTCTCGAGCTCTCGTGCGTGTGAGAGCTGGGCTCTCGTGTGTTGTGTGTGTGCATGCAGAACTGAGGGGGGTGCCCCTTTTATAGGCGATCGCAGGGGGAGGGGCTACGGGCTGCTGCGTTGCTTCTACGCGAGGCAAGGTGACGCGGCAGCGTGGCGTTGGCAGCGGGGCAAGCAAGGCGCAGCGGCCAGCCGGTGGCTTCCTTAGCAAGAGGGAGTTAATGCTGAGGGGAGGCCGGCCTGGGTCGGCGTGGTGGGCTGGGGCGGCGTGGCGTCGCGGCAGTGGACGGGGCGACGTGCTGGCATTGCGGCGACGGCTTCCCACGTGATGGCGTAGCGTAGTCAGCAGCGGCGGCGGCATCAGCAAGAGGCGGCGGCGGCGCCGTGCATGCATGGTGGCAGAAGGCAGTGGGGAGGCCAAAAACGGGCCGAGGAGGCCGGCGCGGTCACGATGGCGTCGGAGGGAGGGCGCCGGGCTGTTGGCCGGAGCTCCGGCGGTGGCGGCCGGCGGCGGCGCCTGGCAGCGGCGGCGGCGCCCTGCAGCAGCGCTAGGGCTGCGGGAGGGAGAAGGCCTCGCGCTGGGCCGCACGTGGAAGGGGGGTGCGAGCGGTGGCCTGCCGGGCCTTGGCCTGCTGGCGCGGTGGAAGGAGCGCAGGCCAGAAGGCCGGGCCGGGCCGCTCGGGCTGTCCAGGCGCGCGCGCAGGCCAGAAGCGGGAGGGAGAGCGCGCGAGCCGAGAAGGGAGGAGGGGCGAGCTGGGCCAGTGGAAAGGAGTGGGCCGGGAGTAGGGTTGCTGGCCTGGTTTAGGTTTAGGGTTTTTTCTATTGTTTGAAGGGCTTTTAAACTGAATTTGGACTTAAATTTGGGTAGAGTTTGAACACGGGATTTGGAGGGAATTTCTATCATTTGGAATCTAGAGGAAATGGGAGAGTTTCTAATCATTCAAATGCAACACTCATGTCCAATTAAATGAATAGTTTAGTTTAGGAAATATATTTTGAATATTGTTAGGGAAGGAGGTTAGGTTTAATTAAAGAAAATTTTTGATAAGCCTATATTTTTAAATGCCTTAAAAAGCAGGATGTTACACTATCCCTATTGGAAGCAGACGTGGCGCTACTAGCTGCTGTTATTAGTTGTGTATGATGCTTGATTCACGTGTATTGAGTAATTATAGACTTATGGTTTTGGTCATAAAATAATTAAATGGAAATGACCTTTTTGAAAGAGATAATTAGTCTAAACTAATTAATTAGAAAATTGGAGTGCCATATTGCATCATTCTTTGAAAATCGGTACACAAAATTCAGATCGTTTTGTGTGTTGTTGTTTGTTGTGTCATGACATATATATGTTGACATGTTGTTTCTTCTGTTTCTTTTCAAAATTTTATAGTCTCTATATTCTAGCTATGCAAAAGCTGGGATGTGTTCAAGTGTGTATTATCACTTGACGTAATTGTTAAAGATTGATAAAACTTCCATACAACAATGAAAGAAAGAAAATATATTGCATCATTCTTTTTTAAAAAATACAATGTAGCTAATATGCATGCATAATCTTGTTATTTGAATTATATGTTTGAGAAGCTTCTATATATCAATTATACAGGAAAAGGAGGGAAACCTCTGGTAACTCTAAGATAATCAGACCTTGTAATTGGAGTACTTCATTATTATAAGTTAATTGATGCTAGAGAACTCATTGCAGTGACTCAACCTTGCGTGCCAAAGTAATTAATTAGAATCCAGAACAAAGTTGTTCACGAGTAAAGTCAACATGCTCGCCGGTTAATGATCGATCATTTTGATTCCCCTCATATTAATGTTTTTGAGTATAAATTGCTTATTTGAGTCTCTAAATGACTTCAAATAAAAAAGTGATGAACTACAATGTTTCATAACTTTTCAAGATCTACAACTTTCGTTTTGGTCAAAAGTTCATCCGAGGTCGTTTACAAAATTTGAATTTTCAAATTTGAAAAATTCAAACTTAGATTCGGTTGACAAGATGACTTCAAATAAAAAAGTGGTGAACTACAATGTTTCATAACTTTTCAAGATCTACAACTTTCGTTTTGGTCAAAAGTTCATCCGAGATCGTTTACAAAATTTGATTTCGTTTAGCCCTCCAAAAATGTGTTAGTAAAGAACCGGTTGTGATACTCACCATCACAACCGGTTTTCAAAAACCGGTTGTGATAGTGAGCATCACAACCGGTTTGTAAGAAAAACCGGTTGTGATATGCCGGCCGACTATCACAACCGGTTTTTGAGAAAAACCGGCTGTGATAGGGGGCATCACAACCGGTTTTCTAAAAACCGGTTGTGATAGCCCTATCACAACTGGTTTTTACAAAACCGGTTGTGATAGCCCGTTTGTGAAAGTGGTTTGTGTAGATATCGATATCCTATCAGTCGTGTATTTTATTTGTACTCTTTATTTTCCACAACTAAAGTAAGCTAGATTATTAATGGACAAAACATCATTTCTTGTCAACCTGCAGCATATATTATGTAATGTCAATAATAGTTCTGTGGCACTATTTATATATATAGTCGATGAATATGTAAGCGTGAGCAATCCATTAATTGTAGAGATGACGAGATCGAAAGTAGATGTGACGCTGGAAATGTGGCCGACACATGATTTTGGTTGCAGCTATGGATGCAACTCCTTGCAACGCGTCATAAACCATAAGCAACAGAGCTCCATTTCTGGTCTATCACTAGCTCTCTTTGTTAACAGTAGTTGTATTGTGTAGTAAAGCTGTTCCCTTCTCGTTGTTTATCACTAGTGGTTGTTCGTGTTACTTTTTGTTCCTATATATAGGTACTCTTGCAAGCAATGCCTGCCGCTGTTGGTTTGCACATTAGAATCAGTAAAAAAATACATAACCTATTCCTAAAAATAATAAGTAGAGGACGTTACTTTATTTTACGCACTTGCATCTCCTCTATCTGTCTAATAGTGTACTAATATAATAATACCTCACTGTCCATCACCATGACAGCCGTTTTTCTAACCATTGAATAATGTCTACTTCAAGCCATATGTGTTTAGTTCAGTTTCTATTCCAATACATAACTGTTTCTCATACGTACGAACCATGAATGTGCAACACATCTGGAGAGAAATACTTGTCGTCACACATGCAATCTTGTAGCTACAGATGTTAGTACAACGACGAGGGTTAACATTATTTGTATGATCCCCCATATACCAAATCTGCATATATTAGCTAGGATCGTTTATATCGCTCTTGAGTGCATACGGCAATCTCAGGTCTAAAGACAAGACGTATAAGGTGTGTAAAGAGAGAACTATGCAACAAGATCTAACGTTGGGTCGGTCCAACCTCATGTCATACATGAGCCCACATCATTAGTTTGATGTCCCATGTCCATGACTTTTGAAATATAGTCATCAACTAATACATGTGCTAGTCGTTAACTCTGACAACTTTAGAATAACCATACAAGTAAAAGAGTTTCACAAACAATTCACATAATTGTTAATCAATGCAAGTTGTCTTTCATGAATATTAATAAAAACAAATGTCATGGATACAACAAAATATGATAATATCAATGATTACCTTAGGGCATATTTCTAACAGTGATAACTAAAGATCCACAACTGGAAATCAAGCGGGTGAAGACGAAATTGGTTTTTCAGGTCATCAACGGGTCCTGATATGATCGCAAATATATGATAAGGAATTACACAATTTGCACGATCTAAGTGGCTGTCTCTTGCAGTCTCAGCTCAGTCCTTTTAAGCCTCTAGGCCATATGCCAAATATTATCTAGTTTAGCCCTTTATGTCATGGACTCGTGGTCTAGGTTATCTGAAACAAATAAAAAAAAGCTTAAACACACTACAAGAAAAATGACCTTTGGTCTCTTGTCATTTAGTACCGGGTTGTCTAAAACCCGGTATTAAAATGGTCACCGACCCATTTAGTACCGGTTTGTAACATTGGAAGCCTCGGAGACCCATTTAGTCCCGGTTTGTAACACAAACCGGTACTAAATGACGCGTTTTAGTACCGTCTAGTGTTACAAACCGGGACTAAAGTGGCACTCAATCACAAGCGATGCATAGGTGGGATGGTAAGGAAGCTACGCGCGAGGCCGGAGGTCGTGGATTCAAATCCTCGCGGCCGCGTTCGCGCATTTACGCGTGAAAAATTGCGTGTATGTGGGCCTCCTGGCACTTTAAAATATTTTTTCCCTTTTTTTTGGGCGTAAAGTCGTTTAGTACCGTACTAAACTGCGCCGTTTAGTACCGGTTGTGAAACCGATACTAAACTTTCGAGACACAACCGGTACCAAAAGTCGTTTCTGTAGATATTTGCGCATGCGTGGATCAAGTTGGTCCTCAAGTGGGCGCGCAATGACCTATAGGGGGTATACTTTGAGCTTCTTCCTGATCGATGACATTTCATGCCAAAGAGCTTAAACAATTTGCAATAATCTTGACGATATCCTTCACGGGAAAGAATTTGCGACACAGCTTCGCTTCTAACTGGTTGGCTTTCACCTCGTTTGTGGAAAATTCAAAGCCAGCTCACGCTGCTAGCTAGCTACTTGATGGTTTATTTGAAGGGGAGTTGCTAGTAGTGTTCAGTGCTCTGTCGGATGCCTTGACGCAGAGTGGTTCTGAAGGACTCCACTGCAGCAGATGCTGAATAGAAGATAAATTTAACTTGCACACGCATGCCATTCTTTGGTAAACGTATATGGAACGTGTCATCAGGTTGTAGATTTTCAGTAAAGAGGATCGATCGGGACACAAGTCATACTGCACTCGAGAGAGGAGAGAGGGACGCATATATCAAACGAAAGCGTTGTTGTCAAGCACATGTTTCAGACTTGGATGGGCAAAAAGAAAAATATTCAAAGATAGCCTAGGTGATCCTCCGCGTCCTAATCTGGCCAACTCAACGCTTGTGTTCGTAGCCCAATTGGGCCTCTTTTGACTCCAACCAGATGATCTCCGATCTTGACACCGTACCATTGACAGCGCCCCAGCAAAATAGCGAGACACAATCATTCACGGTATCGTCCTTGTGATGTGATGCTCGTACGGTTTGCCTTTCAGAATAGCGAGTTCTCCTTTTACAATAGTGAATTAGTGACTATGATTAGATATCGTCCTTGTTTGTTAAAAGATAAGTCATCTTTCCTCACTCCTGTTCATCATTAATCCATATTGTTCATTAATGTTGATGTATGCAACGCGCATAGCAGCTCGGTAATAATAATAAGCTCTGTTTTTTTAGAATTACACAGTACAACGCAGATGCTCACAACACGCACGTACACTCATCCCCTATGAACACATGTACCCTACCCCTACCCCTATGAGCACCTCAAAGGACTTTCGAAGGACTGAGCACCCGGCAGATCTGGAGATTCCTGAAGTCACCATTGGCGCCTCGTTGTCGATGGGAACGCCGCTTACCACTTAACGCATAACGCTGGTAAATCTTGAAAAATCCTAGAAAAATGTGTGTGAGTACCAGGATTTGAACCCTTACCATTGGACTAATCTAACTTTGTGAGGTTGTAGCCAACCTGGATTCTTATGATTTAAATACATATATGGAGTATCACGTTATCCCGTACAGTCAGAACGAAGTCTTACACGGTTCATGTGATGATTGGACACAATTAGGCTCCATTTTGCATTTGTTTCTCTCGATTCTCGTGTCTCTTCTCACAATGCATGCATTCCAATGCATAAACATTCTTCATTCTTCACTCTCTCTCCTAGAACTTAACTAAACAAGCCCAATAATATGCAAGTTATAGCTGCTGACTCATGTTCCCAAGCCCATGCATGTATTCATGAATTTGACGAAGAATATGGTATTCACTCACCATACCACGCCATCCCATACCAAATCCATTCCTTATATTGAGCAACTGAGTCTTTTCATAACACCTAATTAATGGAACGAATTTTGTCACCACGGCTAGTAGTGCATCTTCCCTGCCTAATACCATAGCTGTGGATGCCCCCCGTTCGTGCGTCAGTAGTGCGCGCTCACTAGACGCACGCTAGCTACGTGCATGAACGGGTATTCCCTTATCCACCCATTCTCTAGCTATCTCCCCTGTGGACGCGGGACAACAAGCAGCCCACTTCCGGCACAAAGCATGCACCGTCCATGCATGTAATCCCAGCAGACCCAGAGTGCCCAGCTAGCTCATTACCGTAGCCATCTATAGCTGGCTAGGCGCGCGCTGACGTACGCCTTACGCCGCGGGGTCTGGCCGGCTGCGGCTTGTGGACTTGTGTGGTGCCACGCCCGGCCGGCCGGCTCCCCATAGGGCATAGGCCATCACGCCCCTCCCGCCGCGCGCACCCCGCCCGGCCGGCCTCTTCCATCCCTCTCTTGTGGACCAGCAGCGCAAGAGAGCAACACCCGCGGGGGGCCACACGGCCCGCGCGGAGCAGAGCCGGAAACAGGCGCGAGCGCAACGTGCGCGCGCTCGCCCGCCACCGCCGGGTACGTGAGACTTACATGTCGGCACGACCGCGACGCCAGTCGATCGATCGGGTCGGTGACGCGACCCGCCGCGCCCCCGCGCCGCTGGCACGGCCAGTGGCCACTCGCCGCTCGCGGCGCGCGCGTGGAGCGTGGGGCGCAGGCGCGGAGCGCCAGCAACCGAACGCGCGCGGCCGGCTTTGCACCCGGCGATCCCCATTTTCTCCTAGCTAGCTCTCGCGCCCGAGAGATTTTTATGGTCGGGCCGCGCCACGTTTCGATCCATCGGCGGTAGTAGCAGCTGCTGTGTTTACCGTACGTCGCACGTCCTACAGCGCCGAAACGTGACATGACTAGGATTCTAGCAACGGTAGTGTGTGTGGTTGTCAGTTCCACGTGGAGTGCTACTACGATAGGCTGTCATCAAATGGTGCTCGCCGACACGAAGAGATCTCAGGGTTCATTTTCCCAGCTCCACAATTGTGTGACGTACAGAGACACCGTGCTTTGCGCGGTCCTTTTTCTTTTCCCCCTGTCAATGATGGTAGGTTTATATTGCACATGGGAAAAACGCAGCCGGAGAAAGATTGACAGGCACACACCCAACGCTATGATGAGTCCATTCCTCCCTTTTATTTTTCTCTAAAATATAGTTTTCTCCTTCTTTTTCTGAGTGGTTGTTTTCAGTCCATTTACAAAGACCCTGTGGTGTGTACTCTGTCTCTGTACATCTTTCTTCCTCTCTCTCTCTCACTCTGGTTTTGAGCCCAAGCAAGATGGGTATTTGCTCAGTAAGGAAGTATCGTTATTAGGCTCTTTTGAGCCCAGACAGGCCCATACTAAGTATACAGGCACAGCAGGTAGAAGGCATCTCGGCCTCTTTTAGTTTTAGCCTGCCTAGAGATTCAGGGAAGCCCACCTGAAACGATCCGGCAGCGCTCGAATCTTGTGATTTGTAATCGCAAAACTCGCCGTTCCGATGGCACGGTCCCGCTCCCCGCCACATGCGACCGACGACGATGGCAATGTCTAGCCTGATGACGAGGGAGATATCAGGAACTCAGAGAACAGCATGTCTGACTCCTGACCAGCCGGTAGCCGGAGCATGCTGTCGTTCTGCGTCACTCGCCTCCAGGCGGCGCTCGGTGGCGGCGGCGACCGACAGGCAGCCGAACCAGCTCTTTAGCGGCGTGGCACAATCACGGCAGGATGGGGATTTGAAGCTCCGGATGCCGCGGCGGCCGGCGGCCGGCAGGCGGCGCTGGACTGGTGGGGGAGGAAGACAACCCGAACCAGGGGTGTTTTTGAAAATATTCGGATCGCGATTAATAACCGCGATCCGAATTAGGGGTATTATGCAAATATTCGGATCGCGATTAATTTGCAATTTCTAGGGGGCGTTTTGTAAATATTCAGGTGTATTTTTGTATTTTTGTGAACACTCCGGATCGCGATCCCATCCTCCCGCCGCAGCTCGCCGGAGCGCTGCCCAACGCCGGTCGCGCCTTGGGCACCTCTCTTTCCTCCTCCTCCCGATCTCGCACCGGTCCCACCTATAGCGTGCATAGGGAGTCGTCGGGGCCCAAATAACTCACGAGAAACGCCTCCTCTGCTTCATCCCGGCGGCGGCTAGCCGGAACGGCATGTGCTACGGCGGCACTTCACCTCGTTTCAGTCTCTCCAACGGTGGTGTTAGCGGAGTTGAAGCATACGAAGAAGAGCGTCATGCCTTAGCTTGCCGGAATCTGCCAACTATTTGGTCGGTTTCTGACATGGAAGAGGACGGCCTCGCCGTAGGCGAAGGCGGCGCGTCGACCGGGCTTGGTCCGCGGCAGCGTGGGGTCGTCGGAAGCGACATCCTCGAAGTGAACTCGCCGGCGACGTGGTTCACCAGTTGCTGATGGCCGCCTGATGCAGAGTTGCAGTTTTCGGGTTTGAGGCACTTGCAGAGAGAGGGTTACCAATCGTCAGAAATGGAAATTATGGGGAGCAGCTAGTTGGCCTACAGTTCAGAAGCTCTCGAGCAACAGCAAAAAAAATCTTTGTATGATTAACAGTGGAGCAACAATTTTAAAAGTTGTTAAGAAAGGGAATAACTAGATGATAACATCGATGAATTGTATGATTCATAGTTCCCTGCAGAACTTCATGGTGCTCATGGCTGCTGCCTGCTGCTTATCAACTGCAATCAGAACATTGCAAGTTGTCAGGAGGTAACACATGCTTATCCTCGGAATATGCAACTGCAACCAGAACTCCATGGTGCTCTGAAGATGCAACTTAAAAGTGGATAGGAAAGGGAACAACTGGATAATAATATCGATCAATGGTAAGATTAACCGTTCCTAGCAGAACTTCATGGTGCTCATGGCTGTTTGCTGCTTGTCAAATGTCAACTACGTTCAGAACAGAATATTGCAAATTTTCAGAGAAGGTATGCCCATTTGCCATTTCCACGCCTGCTCATGGCTGAAGATGCAATGCAGCTCATCCATGCTTGTGATCTCTCTTCTTTGCCAAATCAGAATTGGACCCGGCATTTTGGCCGGATTCGTCTTCAGCATCAGTACACACTACACAAGAACAACAGAAACAGATCGAATTTATCTCGAGTTACTACAACTCCAACTTTCCAATTGACGTGTGTTGCTTACCCTGCAGATACTGAACATCGCAGTGCTCCAGAGGAACAATCTATGTCTAGACACGATTGGTTCTGGTTGTTTACCTCGTCGGACCTGGCGTACGCCGACAACGATGACCGGACAAGACAGTTCCAGGAACTCAGCTGACATACCAGCCGGTAACTGGAGCACGCTGCCGTTCTGCGTCACTAGCCTCCAGGAGGCGCTTGGTGGAGGCGGCCGGCGGCCGGAGGAAGAAGAGGTGCCTAAGGCGCGGCCGGCGTCAGCGGCGCTCCGTGCGGCACAACCAGGTCTTCACAGGATGCGGATTTGATAATCGGAATGCCGCGGCGGGTGGGGACGGCGGAGGCGGGCGGCGTTGGACAGATGGGGGACGAAGACAACCCAAACCAGAAACCAGGGACATTTTTGCAAATAATCGGATCGATTAATAATCACGATCCAAATTAGGGGGCAATTTGCAATTTATGAGGGGCGTTTTGTAAATATTTAGGGGTACTTTTGTGAAAACTCCGGATCGCATATCCAATCCTCCTGCCGTTGGCTCGCCGGAACTCCGCCGGACGCCGGCCACGCCTTGGGCGCCTCTTCTTCCTCCCCCCTATCTCTCATAGGCCCTTTCATAGGGCTCTTCAGGGCCCAAGTGGCGGTCGGTGTTTGCACAGACGAGAAACGCCGCATCTGTTTCACGCTGGCGGCGACTAGCCGGACTGGCATGTGCTACGGTGGCACCTCACTTCGTTTCAGTCTCTACATTGGTGGCCGCAGCCGGGGGTTGAAGCAGACGAAGAAGAGCGTCATGCCTTCCTCGCCCCTCGCCATCGCCCCGCGCCAACGATTCAAGCACGGTTGCTGTCAATCCAAGCCTGAACTCTAAACCAACTGAAGATTGAAGAAGACAGGACAGGCAAGATGCTGAGTTGCCGACCGGGAAGAAGCAGGTGGAGCGGCGGACGGACTTGTGCGGGGCACCGTGGTGTCGGAGGCGGGGTGCAGTTGCTATACCCACTGCAACTTAAATAGCGGCCGAATGTGAGGGAAGGCACTGAGCTGTATTGTTCAAAACGGTAACCGGAATTGTTTATTCGCAACTGTAGCAATATTGTTCTTCGAATTACTCTATCATTCCATTGTAACTGCGATTCTGGATCGTCCACGGGGAGATCGAACGGTTGTGCTCGCTGCCACTGCTTAAGTTGCAGTGGCTATAGCATAGCCACTGCATTTGAGCTGAGTCCCTCGAAAGCGCCTGCGTGAACTCGCCGGTAGCGTGGCCTATCGATCGGACACCTATCGCAAGAGTGCAGAGTTGCGGACGAAGAAACAGGGTACTTGCAGGGCAGGGGTCATGCCCCCGTAACCGGGAGACCGGGACGCTGCGACCGCGATCCCAAGTGCGCTCCGCTCGCACTCCCACGTCTCGTAGGCTCAACCAGCTAGCACTAGCAGGTCGGCTGGCCGAGCCGGCTTTCCAAGTTACATGACCTGCTTAGATTTCTCAAAACTATCTTCTTTTCACAAAAAGTTACGTATCAGTTCATTTCTATCTCTTTTTCACAATCTAACACACAGCCATAGTTTTTTTTAAAAACTTTCAACAAGTTAACATTACAAATGCGTTTCATGTGGGTAAAGCTCATCTTAGATGCATATAGGAGCATTCGTGTGTATGAAGCACACTAGAAAAAAGGCAGGCAAAAGGGAAGAGTTCGACGTGATCGTGTTGCGTTTCTCTTCATCGTCTCAGGCTGGGTGGTGGGTGCCTGCCTGACCCAATGCAATGAACGTGATTCTAAACTAGCCACCAGCCTGAGGTCTAAGCTTAGTCGCGGCCAGACATCACCAATCAGGTTCATAACAGAAATGATAAGATAAGGCCCGGCCCGGCTCGGTTCAAGTTCAAGGAAAGGAAGGTAGACACGCATGCTTCCGGGAGCTCTGGTCTGAAATCAATCCCCTGTGCGTACGAAGATATAGGCATGGTTCTGACTCGATCTGGTCTGACGTAATTTGGATACGGGGTATGTTTCGCGAAATTTTTTTCGAGTATGTCGGGCACACATTTGAAGTATTAAATATAGACTAATTACAAAACTAATTACAGATTCTGTCAGTAAATCGCAAGACGAACCTAATGAGTCTAATTAATCCGTCATTAGCACATGTTTACTGTAGCAATTTATTGTCTAATCACGACCTAACTAGGCTCATTAGATTCGTCTCGCGAAGTACACTCCATCCATATAATGGGTTATTTTTTTCGACTATATTTAATATGCCATGCATGTGAGAGAACGTACTCGAAAAAAATTTCGTGAAACATCTAAACAGGGCGGGGTCGCAGGAAGACGAGAGACTGAGAGAGAGACATGTCTTTTTTCAAAATCGGAACCAAAGGGGGAAAGTCCAATGCCAAGGACCAGAAAGGTATCAACCGATAGATGTACAATAATGGCGCGGCGTTAGAAGGACCAAAGGTTTTCGAGGCTGACACCGATAGAAGTACAATAATTGCCGCGCCAGTTAGAGATTACGTATACGTAATCACTTGTTATTACCATGAATGGTTCTGATTCTTTATATTATTTAGTTTTGTTGATCAGTTGCAACATACATGAAACAACTTCAGGCTACTGAATAGAGTAGGTAATGTGTACAGAAGGCAGGCACAACGTAGCGATCATGCACAGTGACGGTTCACTTTGGCATGACCCCTCGGCAAGTTCAAATGGCGGCAAGGCAGATATTTTTGACTATAGAGAGTGTGGTCGTGTTGACACAAAGTGCGCGCCTATGATGACATTCTTCTTCCTGAGAATTGAGGACTGACACGACACGTTGTCACATTGGTGGCCTGCTAGCCGGCGACAACAAAGAGAACAGATAGAAAAATCTAAGAGGAGAAACTACGTTAATGAACTCATCCTCCCAAAAAAACGATGGCAGCGACTTCACACGTGAAGTTGATGATCTCGAGGAGGGTGGTGCCTCTTTCCATGGCAGCTGCACCACCTATGATCCGAGTAGAGGCTCGAGGGGAGGATAGAGAATGCGATTTGGCACATAAGGAGAATCTGGATGAGTAACTGAGGAGCGCAATGTTTGTGCCCTGTTTTGAACTTCGTAAGGAGGTAAGGACGGCTCTCTAGTGCGCAAGGGACACCATGATTTCATTTGACAACAATACAAAATATTAGTACGTGGCGGTCGAGCAATTGCGTAATAGCGCAACGCTAGAAGCCTAGAACAACGTGGCAAGTGAGGACGCACCGACTCTCAGTGGGCTCGCTTTCTTTCGACAACATGGATGTACCAATTTCTTGTAAAGATAATGCCGACATACCAGCACACGTGACGCTCGTATGCAAAGCGTAACATTGGAAGTCTGGAACCACGTGTCAAGTGAGGATGCGACTCTTTCTTTTAGTGACATAGTTGTACCAATTTTTTTAAAAACAAAAATCAACACCCGAAATCTTTTAAAAAACATTTCATGAACTAAACAAGGGCATATATGTTAGGATAGTTCATTCCCAGGCCGAGAAATGGTCGGCCCGGTGGCCTTGACGAAAACCCGCAGGGCCACGCACATCACGCCGATCACGCAAGCCGTGTCCACCCCAAACGGGCCGCCGGTGCGGCGTGCTCTTCGTTTTCGGCTCGACAGGAGCACTTGCGCCTTGTTTTGGAGCGCTGTGTTTCCTGGCGGCGTTGTGCGCGTCGCTCGGAAAACTCAAGCCTGAACTCAACGGCAGCCACGCCACAAGATGATGATGGGGCGCAGATTTTTGGAGGGCTAGAGGAGCGCGCGCTGGATTGGATCCCAGCCAGTCGTCACAAATGACAGGAACCCACTTGGATTGGGATGGATCCCACTGCCACTCAACAGCAGCTGCCACCACCACCATTCAAGCTCACTACGCTCACGGGGGCAGCAAAAAACGCGAAAGCGATGGGGCCTTTTTTTCCATGGAATACAACGTTACTGGTTCCCAGCAAGTATCAGCGCCTTATCATGCCAAAGAAGGCGCCTCGCTATCGTGTGATCAGGCTCATGTCGCTCTCAGGACAGCTGAAACATCAGAGAAAGTGAGCCACGGTAGCCCTTGTACATAAGTATATGCAGAAAACCAGGAAGCCTTCAGGTAACTAAGCTCTTTTTTCACTCTTTACTGTAATATACCCCTTGTCCAAAGAATTGCATGTTTGTTACATCGGAGGGGGCCTTCCATCATTGGAGAGAATTACATTTACCCCCGTTTACATGATAATACTTTGCCAACTTACATTCTTGATGAATCGACATATCAATGGACTCAGGCACACCAATCAGAGGTCCCCGGAGGCTGGTCACGTCTTCAGGCACAGCCCCCTGAGAAAAATGAAGAATTCGCTAGTTGCTATGGTTTATGTCATTTTCTTGTCAGTTTGGTAGTAGAGTACATCTCCGGTATCGCTAACATAGTGATCTTGCTTTAAGCTTTCAGATAACACCCCAAATAGATGCAATGGGAGAGGACCAGACTTCTTTGGTTCTTTGTAGTACTTGCCAAGCACTGGTTTTGCTGCCTCGGTCTGTAGGGAAACCAAAAATAACATGATTAATGGTCTAGCCAAAGAAACTTGAAAAGAGAGGCAAGAATAAGGGGGGCAGACTCTTACCGCCTCAATGAGATGGTAATGCGGGATTTGAGGGAAAAGGTGATGGATGACATGAGTTCCAATGTCATGATGGATATTGTTGATCAATCCATAGTCCCGATCGAGCGTCGTCAGTCCTCCACGCAGATAACTCCATTCCTAATGGAGCAAAAGACAATGTGGTATCAATAAACAATCTACCGTCGATGGGAAAAAAACAAGATAGAGTAACTATAACTAAACAGCACTTGAGAACCTGAAAGCAAGTGAAAAGTATATAATACGCTGAACTACCAATATATTCCAGTAGACGACAAAAAATAGAAAGTTACATCATTTCCCCTTAAAAGGACAAAAGAAGAATCTGACATTTTTGTTCTATACTTCCATAGCATCTCCAATTAGATCTTACTCCAGAAAGTGACCAATGAAAAGCTAGACGGCTAGACCTTTGATTTATAACATCCAGCACTAGGGTTTCTCTGATTTAAGGTTTGACGGTCATGTTGGCCATTTGCACACCACATCTTGAATATCAGATTATCACACATGTATATACCAGCAATAACAGATAGTCAAAGTGGTGTCATGGACAAACAGCCAGTTGTATCCAAGACAAATCAGAAGGAGAGGAAGTCAATTGCACATCTAATATTTGTGTCTGGGCATGTCCTTACGCATCTTACTCTTTTAGAAAGGGTGTATTATGATTATGCAATTTACCAACATATGTCGGTTGTATTGATCATTGCTGCATATGTATTCTTCGATAAATGAGAAGTTGTGTCATCATTAACATGCAAGATATTATTTTTTAAAAAAGGGCGTACCCAGTGCCATAAGGCTCCCGCACTATGCGGGGTCTAGGGGCAGGTTGTTTAGCGCACAGCCTTTCCCAGAGGCTGGGGCTTGAACCCTGGACCTTCCGGTCACAGGCGGTGAAGCTCTACCACTACACCAAAGGTCGCCCTTTTAACATGCAAGATATTATTCTAAACAAGTAAATATAATCTTCTTCGATTAATAATGCCCTAACTTAATTGAGGCAAATATTTAAAAGCTTATAACAATACCAACCAAAAATGGGCGATACCCTAGTTTTTGAAGATTACAACCATCTTTAAAAACTAAAAAATTGGAAGCTTTGTTAATATTCACCTTTCCACGGTACCAAGGAAGCTTGTCTTCATGCCCATGATGGTGCAAGTATGTGACCATATCCAGCCAAGCAACAAATACCTACACACACCAGCGGCAACCATATAAATTCTCTGGCACCACGCACACCTCACCCATTCAGATTAGCATTTAGCAGGATGTGAGCCTTACAAAGTATGGGACTGCGTAGAGCTTTAGCATCTGAATAGGACCCATCACAAAGGTGAGACCAGCCAAAACACCAACCATGGCCAGCCAGGATGCGGTTGATGTTATGATGTCCTTCTTTTCATTAGGTTGGAACAATTCACTGCTTGGGTTGAAGTGTGATCCTGTCTTCCCAGGACTCCTTTTAAACTGTATACAGCACCATTAACCCGTGGGACAACACATTTAGAACCACTGCCATGTTTACAAAACAAAAACGTCCAATTCATATGTCATCGATAGGCACGCTCTCACCAAGTATAACGGGAATGCGAGCAAGGGGAATGGCATGGTGAACCGTAGCTTCCGAGTCATGAAGTCCAGGCTGTTGTACAGCCTCTCTGGTAGCTGGAAGTTATCACAATTCGAGAAACCATCAAGCACAATTCATCGGCATGCACCATCAGCATAACTCATCATAAACCCACACAAAGAGAAAGCAACAGGAAACCTACCGGGTGCCAGGACTCGTCCTTCTCGACGTGGCCATGGTTCTGATGGTGCGTCCTGTGGCTAATCCTCCTGCAATTCCATTCAAAGACAGCAGCACCTTTGTTAGCAATTTAGCATCAATGATAATTCACGTCAGAAAGTATCAGGCATAAGAAACATGGGTAGTGAACCATCATACCATCCGTGGTATGGGACAAGGATGGAGGAATGGAGTATGTGACCGACCACACTGTTCAGCTTGGGGTTGTTTGAGAAGCTCCCATGTCCACTGCAAAACACCAGGCATGCGGCAGAAGTCAAAGAGCTGCGTTTACGCTAAAACTCTCGTGTTGTCGAATAAAATCTAATCCAATCCAATCCTTGAAATGGCGTGGTGGTGGTGGTCGGAGGCGTACCAGTCGTGGCCGAGGACGAAGAGCGCCCAGAACATGGTTCCCTGCGCGGCCCAGTAGAGCGGCCAGACGAGCCAGCTGTCGAGGCGCGCAGCGGCGGCGGCGAGCCCCAGGACGACGAGGACGTCGCGGAGCACGTAGCTCATGGAACGCCAGGGATCCTTAACCCAGCAGTGCTTGGGGATGGCGGCGCGGATCTCCGCCAGCCCGAACGGCGGCGGCGCCCCGGGGTCGAACACCCCGCCCGCGGCCTCCTCCTTCTCCTCCCCCGCCGCGGAGGGTCCCCCCTTCCTGTCCTCCTCCTCTACGGTCGAGGTGAGGCGCGTGGGCGCGGAGACGCGGAGCGCCCAGTCGCGGTGGATGGCCGCGGCCGCGGGCCCGCGCAGCGCCGCAGCGGAGAGCGACGCGGGCGCCGACGGCGCCGCAATGGCGCCCCGGCCGGCCCGCAGTCGGAGCGGCGCCAGGCCGTGGCACTCGGCGGAGAGCACGAGCCGGGCCATTGCCGGCGGCGGGAGCGGGATTAGGAGCCGCACGCCGCGGGGACGGGAGGGAGGAGGGATACGGGTGGAGGCGGCCTGGAGTGGATGGAAACGGGTGTCTCTCCTCCCTCGTAGTAGTAGGAGTCCAGTCCACCACCGTCGCCGCCGCTGGCTGGCACCCGCTGGATCTTCTGCGTTGGCGTCGGGTGGGATTGGGTTCCCCTCTCGGGTTGTGGTGGACGACGGGGCTTGAAGTTGCCAGGGGCTACGACCGAGCCAGGTTTTTTATACCGGCGCGCGCCCGGGAGCCCGTGTAACGCGCCGTGCGCGTGGTGGCGAGCCGGACCCGGGCGGGCGGGCGGCGGATGGATGGGTGGGTGGATGGACGGATCATGGTCATGGTTGTGTGCGCGTCGCGTCGCGTCGCGATGGGAGGCGTGGGCGGCCGGGACGCGGTGCGGTGGACTTGGACCGGGACTGGCACGCTGTGTGGGTCGGACACGAACCCGAGTACCTGACTAGAGCCGAGCTGGGCTCAAAGGCGCACGTGTGAATCGTTTGCGGGTCGGGACGGAGCCAGCAGGGGGGCTTCCATTGCCGGCGGCTTCGGGGCCCTGCCTTCTTTTTAATTCGTGTTGACTCGCTTTGGTCCCGCGACGGGGAGGAATAACTACGCTCTCTCGGTCTAAAAAGGTTTGTGTGTCGTGTAAAAGTCGCGCGCTCGTGTGGAAATCACACGACGCCGACGAGCCGACGAGTCGACGACGATGCGTATTTCGTTCCGCCACTGGAGAGAGTTTAAGTATGATAGGTAACGTAAGCATGCTTTGCCTCGTTACTTCGTAGCGGACCGAGGCAGTGGCAGTCAAAGAGGAGAGTTGTAAGGACTTACGTAGGACGGTGGGGTGGAGTCAAAGCCAAATCTAACGAACGGGTCGGTTGTTTCCTCTAGGCCCTATTTAGATCCACCAGTGAAACTTCTAGCTAAATATAGCTGAGATGGATCCAAATGCCTCAGCTAAAAGGTAAACTTCTCCTAGCTAATGGGAAATGTCATTTTCTTTAGCTGGTTGAGACTAGCTAAACCCAGCTAAAACTGTTTAAAGACCGAAATGTTCTTAATGGTTTAATGAAATTACACCCACTACCATCACAATCTCTATCTCCTGTTACACTCAGGAGGGTATTATAGTCAATAAACTAGCATTTAGCTAGGGGATCCAAACATCCCCAGCTAAAGTTTAGCTAGCTAAAAAAGTCATTAAATTTTAGCTAGTAAATTTAGTTGAGATGGATCCAAACAGGGCCTAACTAGTCTGCTGTCTCTGTGCGAGGTAGAATTGTAGAAAGACTTCTTAATCAGTATAGGACTTTCTTTGATCCATGGCTATGATCCTGTCACTTAATCTAAAAAAAATTGCTGCTATTGTTTAGTCCTAGAGCGAGTCCATAGTACCTCGCTGACATCGAAAGAGAATGCACGATCGGTTCAACACACGCCTCCCTTGCGGAGACAAAGTCAATGGTCATCCCCCGACTCACTCTGAGGCGACCTACTAGCAAGCGCATTGCACTCGGACTTCCAAACGATCAATCTACATCATCATACTATGTCTCTGTTTTTCTATAAGAAAAAAAGGAACACTATTTCCATCCTGTTCTTTGGTTTAATTTAAGAGCACGAGACTCGCAAAGTCTCGTCGTATAATGAGAGCAAGTCAAACAACTCCAAACGTACTACATGTGGAACTATAAAATGCGTCCGACCCAGCCAGTGTGACGTGTTACGAAGGCCCACATTTCCCAAATCAAAACTAGAAGCTCCTCATTTTCAGTTGACCCTACATTCCGTATTACCTGTAGTACCCGCCTGCACTGCTGCACGAATCCAGCTGTATGGCTTGTGTGTACAAATTATAATGCACGTGAAGCTCGTACATCAAGTTATACGACTTTGCATTGTGTGGATTAGCCCAATCCTTGTGAAGGCATACTTTTGTTGTTTCAGAGTGACACGTTAACACGATATATTATTCAGTATTGTTAAAACTCCTCCAATTTATTATTCAGTTTGTTAAAACTCCTCCTATGTGATTTCATCCACTACTTTATTTGATCCCCTCTTTACTTATTGCTTACCACATCATCAACAAATCTTAGATGACATGCGACGATTAATAATAAACGAGAATAAAATTTCAGTTGGCGGATGTGAATGAAGCTCGAGTACACCGGTACATGCAGTGGGGCCCGCTGGAGCCGTGGAGCAGGCGCGCCCACGTCACCGGGCGTGCGTGCCTGGCGCCGTTGATGAACCGATGGACGGTGTCACGTCGAGATATTTTGGTGTCTGGTGGTCGTCGGCACAGCAGGCTGACACGCAGGGCCCGCGGGGGAAGGGAATCTTGGGCGCATCGGGGAGCCCTTTTCGTGCGACGTGGACCTGGTGGGCTCGGACCCGGCCGGATCTTCTGTGCGACGTGGGGCCGTGGGAGGAAGTAAGACGCGGGCACGCGGCCGCCGGCCGGCCGGAGCAGGATCGAAAATAATTCTGACCGGTAGGGTCCGATTCATTCATTAGGCTCGTCTTTGAAAAAAAACTGGTAACTAAAAGTACATAGTATGCGTGTTTGAATTTAAGGATATTCAGGTTGACAAGTATTATATTATCAATATTCCAGCCAATTCCGGCTCGTTATATTTTCTATGGGCATGCCTTTTCTATGTATTTCCCCTTTTGAATCTCCAAGCCGTAGCATTACGCCGAGCACCGCGGGCCGTCGACAAAAGATGCACGGTCACCCTCTCAACACAAGAAACAAATACGCACGGTCACCATTTTGGCGTCGACTTCCTGCGCGGTCGAGGTGCTAGCTGCTGCGGTGGGAGTCACCTGACCAGCTCGCTTCATGATACATGTGAGACCTGACCTGAGCTCGCCGCTAGCAGCCAGGGGGAAGGGACGACGCACCGCCGGGCTAGTAGCCGCACCGCACCGCACGACGGGCGAGTACGACGCACGCGCGCGCCCTTGTCGTAGCCCGGCGGGGCTAGTGGCCGCACCGCGCCGCGGAACCGAGCAGCGAGCCCGGGCGTCCCCGTCGTGGACAGTGGGAGACGACGTCGCGGTCGCGGCGGGCTTGGATCGCGTGGTCGGTGCGGGGACACGGCGTCCCCTGGCCCCTGCCCGTCTGGCCCCCAACGCCCGGCCGGCCCCGGGCTGCAGAGTGCTATCCCCACGAGGCTTGCGGCGGCCACCTGATTGGTGGACGCGGTGGAAACGCCGGATTTCTTTCGGATTAGGGGCATGTCGCATGTGCATGGGGCTCGCGGGCGCCGGGGCGTTCGCCGTTTCGCCAGGATTCTCCGATTCCCCTCTTTGCATGGGACAGGCAGCGAAAATATGTGCGCGGCGCCGTGTGTGCCAAGCTCTTCCTAAGCTTTTATTTTCTGTTTTTTTTCCTTTTCAGAATATAGGAATTGTATCTTCTTTACTAGGCGTAGCGACCACCCTTTTACCGTAGCTTCGTCGCGTCTGCCTGCAGTACTGAAAATTACAATGGTTCGCTAGAAGAGAATGAGACATCCGCGGACCACATAAACAGGGGCCATTTTTGGACCCGGTGCTAATGGAGTATTAGCATCGGGTCCAAAAGATAGGAGCCTGAGAAGAGAGATAGAAACAATTTAGCACCGGTTGATGGCAGCATCCGGTACCAAAGCCCATCCATCAGCACCGGGTGCAGCCAACAACCGATGCAAAATGCTTTTGCACCGGTTGATGGTTGTACCCGGTGCAAATAGATGGACTTTGGCACCGGGTGTTGCCAATCACCCGGTGCAAATGCTTGAGTCAGGCACGCAGGCAGCTGGCGGTCTCTGGCACGCTTCTCCTTCTCTTTTTTTCTCTCTTTCTCCTCCTTTTCTCTCTACTACTCTCTTGTCTCTTCCCTCTCCAACCTTTATCTCTTCTTCTCCTCACTTATCTGCTCTCTCAACTCTCTCGCAGGCAAAGGCAGGTGGCTGGTGGGAGCGGCAGGCACACGCGGGAGGCTGGCGCGGCCGCTGGAGAGCGGTGCGCGAGCGGGAGCCGGAGCCCCGCCGCCGGAGCGCGGGCACGCGCGGGAGTCGGAGCTCCGCCGCCGGAGCACGGGCGCGCGGGAGCCGGAGCCCCGCCGCCGGAGGGCGGGCACGCGCGGGAGCCAGAGCCCCGCCGCCGGAGCGCGGGTGCGCGCGGGAGCCAGAGCCCCGCCGCCGGAGGGCGGGCACGCGCGGGAGCCGGAGCCCCGCCGCCGGAACATGGGCGCGCGGGAGGCCGGCGCGGCTGCCGGAGCGCGGGCTCGCGCGGGAGGCAGGAGCCCGGGCGCGCGCGTGGGCTGGCCGCGGCGGCGGCCGGACATCCGGTATGCTTCGTCGGTTGAACTGTTGACATGAAGATTGTGTGAAATCTGTAGAATCTAGATCTTGGTGCTTGTAATTTTAGGTTTATTGTTATAATCTAAGTGAAGTTTGTTCTACTCTATTGAACAACAAGTTCTTGATTGATGCACAAGTTCTTGAAGAACAGGGGAGAATGCGGTGTGGGGAAGGGAAGAGTGGAGAGAGAAACCAGTGAACAGTAGAAATAACAATTTAATTTTTTTTTTTTTTTTTGCGCTCAGAAACTTTTAGCACGGGTTCATGGTACCACCCGGTGCTAAAGGAAGACTTTAGCACCGGGTATTTGACCCGATGCTAAAAGACCCACCCTTTAGCACCGGAACATTAGCACCGGTTGGAAAACCGGTGCTAAAAGGGAGTTCCCAACCGGTGCTAATGCTGCATTCTCTACTAGTGGTTGGAGTACGGGTTGCAAGTTGCAACGCGAAATCCGTCTTGTTTATTTCTTCTATTTCGTTTTTGTTTGTCAATCAATCCATACAGCTACCACGTCATGATGACCGATCGAAGGTGTAGAAAAATACTGGTACGTACGTGACCTGAGGCTAAGCACTGGTGCAGGGCAATTAGGCTGGGAAAACTGTCGTTTCTGGCGAGGTTTTATGTGAATGATCTTTTGCACTTAGTTTATTTTAGTGAACAATTAGAGGGCGCGTTCAAACTAATGGCTCCATATGCATGCACGTACACTATAAATTCAATCTCTCCGTCCATCTTGGTCGTAGGCTCCGCAGCACCTCCTTCCTACCTCAATCTGTATCATTGATATTTTGTGGGCGGAGAAGGCGGATTAGTTGTGGTGGTTAGCATCACCGTCACCATATGGCCGGTGCTGCGCCATGCTTTGCTTTGTTTGGTTGGTCATGCCTTTGTCCCCGTTTCCCCTCAGATGGCGACCTGCACCGGAGCCCATTTACATCAACTAATCAAAGTGCTTTAACACATGGTCTAAACAAGAGATCTCGCTCGCGGATCGGAGCCGCGTTTGTGGCCGGCAGCAGCACACGAGGTCCTCGTGGTCGACATCCGGCAAGAATTGTTTTTGGTCCCCCTCCCCTCCATTAAGGGCGTTACCTTCGATCAGCAGCAAGCTGCGAGCGGTAGGGGCGCTACTAGCTAGCTAACCAACCCACAAAGCAAACGGATATGCGTTGCCTGCCTGCCTAATTCACATTGCGCAGTGGTGTTCTTATTGTATTAATCAGTGCTAATAATGGTCTACATTACATGTTCCATTCGATCTTAATCTGGTACACATGGCACCCAGGTAATTTTTTTAAGACCAGGCTAGTCCCTCCTTCTCATTTTAAGAAAATATTTAGGTGATGTTCTGGTCTTTTTCAGTATATGTAATGTAATCCAGCCTATCCGCATGCCGGTTGGTGATTAGTACACTAAACCGAGTCGTCCCTTTTAGTCTCTGGCTCTCTGCAATGAGAATTGTCGTTTGCCTTTGCCTGCTCGTGTTTGTGTTTTGTGTTTGTTTAGAAGAGAATCCATTCGTTATATTTTTTTTGAGAGGGAGGGAATCCATTTGTTAGCCAAAACCATTTTTTTTAAGGGGGAACTGAAACCAGATGGGCTGCGTAGACGGAACATGGGCTACCAAAGGGAACGGCCCAGAGAGGCTCAACAACATTCTCCGCACCGACGACAGATGGCGATCCGTGTCCCGGAGAGTTGGAGACGCGTCGAGGCGTCGCCTCTTGTTGCCGCTGCCGTGTCCTCTCCCCCGGCGCCACCACCCGTTCTCTTCTCTACCGGTAGTGTCCTCGTAGTCCTCTGCGGTTTAATGATGTCGCCGGTTGCCCGTAGCATCGGAAAGCTCCGATCCGACGGGCAACAGAGAGCGAGGCCGGGGTAGCCAGCCGTAGCCGTCATCATCCTTCGGATCGGAGCCATATTGAACGCTGAATTTATACAGCAGGTCACGTCCGCTTGACGTCAAATCTCGGAGGTAAAAAAAACACATGCTACCGCTGGCAGGGCCGACGCGAGCTAATTGAACGCCAGCGTCGCTTTGCTTTCGTTCGGCTAGCTGCTAGCTGCCCTCTTTGAATGCAGAGCGCAACGGATGCTTTGGTGGCGAGTGACAGACAGATCGTGACCGAGCGGAGGAAATAAAATCAATCACGATGCTGGCCGGTGCTATGAATAAGACAGATTTTGATTTGTGCACGGTGAGATTCGACAACGGGGCTGTGCGTGTGTTACAGCCGTACGTGCAGATGATCCGTGGCGTTCTGCTGGCGCTCTTCATCATGAGAGGTTACCTACTCCCTCACGTACGCAGACCGTCACGGACACAGCTACGTAAGGTTACGTTACCGGTGACGCTGAGTAGCTGGCGAGGGACCCGGCCGGAGTATGCCGCTTGCTTGTTGACTGCACGCTGTACGTGTCGATGCAGGGGCAGTTATCACTTCCACCATTTGTTCTCCATGTTCTTCCTGATCTGCGTGGCGAGGGTGGCGAAGTTCTCGGCCTCGCTCTCCAGCTCCGCGGATTGCTCGGTGATTCTCTGGCGACGGCAGGGAGGATAGATGATGACGATGAGTCACCTCGTGCTACTTCCAAAATGAACGGGAAGGGAAACGTGAACTGGGTCCATTAATAATTTACCGCGAGTTTCTCCTGCCGCTCCATGAGCTTTTGTTTCGCGTGAGCCGCGGCGGCAGCGGCGTCCTGCAATAATGTACGACGACGGTGGTCCGGTAGATCATCACGAAGCGAGAAAATGGAGATGTCGGTGAATCCGTAGAAAGAAAATTACCCCTTTGAATTTGTACTTGGTGAGGATCTCTTGGGTGCTTTTCTTCCTTGGCGTCTCAACGTCGCTTGATCCTTCGAACAGTTGCTCTCTCTCCACGTCTAGCGACAGTACAAGACAACAGTGAGAGGACGTACTGCGTAACATACCCCTTCAACTGCATGCTGGAAACCATTATTGCCGTACCTGTCTTCTTGTTCACAACAGACGGCGTGGACGGTGGCGCTGGTTTTGACGACGGTGATTCGTCGTCGACCTTGATGTCATCTGCAGTGAATTAATTGCCTGGCTCAGTGTGCATGCACCAGGGACACACAGAAATACAGAGAACGGAGAGAGAGGCAGAACCGATTGCCAATTCTTGTGCTGGCGTTGGTCCCTTGTTTCCCATTGACAGCTCAATAATTAAGACCGCGCCCTGGGCTGTTAATTAACTTGGTTTTAATTTGCCCTGTGTATCTCTTTCGATTATGTGTTTCCTCTCTAATCCTCTCTCATGGCATCGCCAATAACTCAAGCTGCTAGATTCATTCGTACCAAAATTCCAGCAATAAGCACTAGAAACCGTCCACTAATAGGGAGAAGAATGCAAATTCAAATCGATTTATTACCTGCAACCGACGACGGACACGGAGCAATGCGAGAAAGACAGCCTTGTTCGAATTTGCAAAATGCCACATAACGAAGGTCAGTTTGAGTTCTTAATGCTGGGTAGCAAGCAAAGGGATGAAAGAGATTGGGTCAGTCTTTTGCTAGTAACCACATTTAGACACCTCGAAACGTGGCGTGCCACAACCACAAGGGGTCGGTGCTCTTATTTTTGGGCAGGGCAGCACAATTCCAGCCCTATGTTCTTCACGTTTGAAATAAAAAAGAAGTCAAGAGTCAAACATAGAAATTGCACGCTAAAACGGGAATGAAACCCGCAAAGTTAGTTTCGACGGTTAGAGCAACTCCAAGAGGCTCTTTAAATCCTTCTTCATTGTTAATTTTAGAGATTTTGATTAAAAAGTTACCTTCCAACGACCTCTCTATTTGACAACGACCTCTCTATTTGATTATTCAACTATTTGATTATTCAAACATAGTACTCTCTATTTGCAAAATATAGAAAAGAGAATAGCTCTCTAGAGTGCATGCAAGATATAGAGAAGTTGTTAGAAAACATGAAGATATAGAAAACGATTTTTATGCAAATGGCTCTTTAAATGATGATTTAGAGAATGATTTTTAGAGAGACTCTTGGAGACGCTCTTAGTTGTATCGAGGTATAAAAAGAAGGGGAAGCAAATTTCAGTACAAATATCGTCAATCATTAAAAAAAAGTCTGGTAAATAATGCACTGTACTGAGTTCTGAACGTTGCGCATATTCAAGGTTAGAAATATTTAAACGCCGTTTTGTACGCATGAATTTTATGCTGGCATAGGTGCATCGGTGCCTGATATGATAAGGCCAGCGACCGCCCTGTTTGTGATGCCTCACCTTCGCTACAACGAGACAGGGATCTTTGCATTATCAGCCACCACGAAAATGTCCATACACTTTCCGCATCATGCAAGATCTTCGCGACCACAAGTCACTGAAATATCTGGTCCCTGGGTTGTGCCGGGTGCCAGTACAAATATGAAGCTGCAGTCTTTATTCAGAGTACATGCCAAGAATAGATGGACTGTGCAGTTCGGGGTTACAAATTAGCTTCAGTTTACAAGACTCGAATGACTATAACTGGAAGTATAACCTGTTGTTAGCTAACTGTTTACCGGATTGGCAGGCCAACCTGCCTCATTATTTAACCTAATCTTACAAACAACATTCTAATTCTTTTTTACCTTTAATTTCTAACACAAAAGGGCGATGAGATAGGGGAGGGTAAAAAGACCAGGAATTAGATTAGACCACACAAACGGGGCCTAGAGCAAAACTGTTTTCCATTGGCTTTCACCAAGACTATTACTCCCACTGTCAAGCCCGCGCAGACAATGGACGAGATAAAGTGTTGTGCATTCCGTCCAACTGCAGATAAGATGACAATGAATATAATATTTGAAGTTTGTGCAACTTAGTTTTTCAAAGAGAGCATGAGCACAGTTCAAGTAAGAAGCATGACACTACTGAAAACATCTAAGCTCTTAAGACAAGCAAATCAGGCAGACCTTGACTGAGAGTGAAAGTTGTCGCGGTAATGCCACCAACTATGATTGCTGAAGCCACAGGAAGATACTGCAGTTCGTTTTACAACAATTGCAAAAGGTGAGAACAAGAGTAGAGTTTTTTTTAACCACACAAGGGTGGCAATTCCCATTGGCGAAATAAAAAGGCCCACAATTAAAGCAGGCTAAATATTAGTTAATTACCGAAGCAGATTCAAATCCACCAGCCTGAAAAGGAGAAGAGCTGCCTTGACTGACTGTATAATAACCGCTAATAAGGTCTAGAGCATCCTGAAGACAAAAAATGAAGCATTAAACGAGGCACAACATATGCACAAATTTGTTGAACAAAAAAAGTGAGGCAAGACTACAGCAGGAGAATATTGGCATGAATAATCTAGCATAATTACAAGAAAAGATAAATTATTAATAGAAATGGCTGTGAAATTGTATCCAAGTCAATACATACTGTAGAACATCTTTAGACATGGACAAGGGAAATGATGACATGCAATCATGCTCTGCTGTGTGAAGTTTACTTACGCTCCAACTACTGGAGACCGGAGAGTAACAGAAGGGCACACAATACTGCTGCTTACCTGTCGCACTCCGTCATGAAAATTATTCAAATAATATCGCGAAAGGGCACTCATGCCATCTTTAATTAGTCCAGGTAATGTCTGCCTTCCATATCTGTGTTACATTGGCAGTTGCCATGAAAGTTAGCTAGGTTATACAGACAGCACAGTGCCATAGATTCATGAATTATTGAGGCAGCTAATGCTAGAAATGACCTCACTAGATCCCCTTTCAAAGCATAAGAACCAGCGTACTCCAGGCTTAGCTCATCACCGTGCTCAACCCATACTGCCAGGCATGATCGTAAGATATGTAAAAGAACAATCTAATTATTGGCAATAAACATTTCATAATAGAAGTTAGCTTACATTTTTTGAATACATCATTATTGTTATCAGAGATAGAAATGCTTTCAGATGATGATAATGCCCCCATCCGCTGCAACTGTGAATCCAACGATTTTCTTGCAAGGAAACTCTGTAAAACAAAGGAATTAGCAACAATCATATGAAATGACAAAAAACCATAGTTCACTAGTAGTACATTTTAAAAACACATCTTTTAGTCTTGCTATTCTGTTCTACTAACCATTAGCATTACTTCCTACTGCATGCTCTGCTACACCACTGCCCTATTTGCTAGGACACTGTTTGTCGTGTGGAGATGCTCACCAGGCAGTACTAGTTTCCTTAGGCCATAGTGGCAAAATACTAAGGTCTAACTAACATACGCCTGAAAGAAATAATTATGGATGGGTGATCCAACATCAGAAGATTGTCAGGATAGAAGTGCAGAACTATTAGTGGAACTTAGTTCATTTTTCACGCCTGTGGATTCCAGAAAGAGCCTGCTGTACAGGGGGTCTGGAGGAGGATAAACTGTGGATACAAGATGAGAATGGGACCTAACAATCAGACAGTTTGTAAGTCGAGATTATGTGGCTCACCAAGAGACGAGCTTTAGAAAATTTAATGCAGTAAATGGAGTTGATTTGTATAAAATCTATGGATGTGTGAAGTGCTATCAAGATATACCTAATTAAATTTCTTTTTTGAAATTAATGCCACTACTTGTCTAATTAAAACAAAAATAAGATGGAGCAGACCTGTGTTACATTCGTACGGTCCAGACAGTCAATACAATTGGACCTAACTACACCGCTTTGCTCCAACAAAATCTCGCCTTTTGAGTTCATAAGAAAATATCTGCTCAGCTGGCCCAGAAAAGAATCAATAGCAAATTACTTGCCACAGTTAAACCTCAGAACAAAATTTTAAAATGGTACGTTGAGGAACAGAAGGTAAGTGTGAAATGTTGGATATTTAAATATTACCCTTGTTTCTGAATAGCTTCCTCAATTTGATTGTAGAGAACTTGCAAGTTATCAAAGTTCCCTCCACGACAGACATGATGGAAATCGAAATGCACATACCTGTAAGATGGAAGGGAGACGTCCAGCATATATCTTATAAACTTTATGTAAACGCTAATCCTTGGGAAAAGTTAATTAATTCATCATTTGTCATATCCGAAGCCAATAGAATGTAACACCCCCGATGGAGAGTGAGGCATCCAGTACTCCAGTGCTTTGAGTACCATGTGGGTCCACTAAATATGGGACCCAGGTGGAAGGCAAGACCATCAATAAGCTGCCTGACCAGGACGAGAGACAGGGCCAGAATTGAGCTGAAATTGAATCGCCTCTGCTGTTTGTCTTCTCCAATTGGCTCCTCTCATGTTACAGAAATTTCTCGAAGCCGCCAGCGGTGAGAACCTAGAACATCAAGAAGATGACGAGCACTCACCGATAGAACCCTGCGTCTGCCGCCAAGGAATTACCATATCATGCGAAGAGCCCATCAGAGATGACGAACAGTAGATGGAATTCAATTTCAGTTAAGTTCTGCCTGTCTCTCATCCTCTCGTCCAGTCTGGACAGCTTATAGATCGTCTTGCCTTCCACCTGGGTCCCAAGTTGGTGGACCCACTAATCAGTCATAGCACTGGACACCTTGCTCTCCATCACAGGTGTTATACAGAACTAAGCATTTACAAGAAGCATTAATAACCTGACTCCATGAATTCTGCCCATTTCAGCAGCAAATGCATTGCTTAAATCTCCTTCATCACCTCGCTGGAAAGTAACAACAAATTAGATAAACTGTTGCTTCTCATCAATGACCAAAAATAATAATTGCCCTATGGAGTACATGCTTCCATATATCTTAAATTAAATGGGACTTGGGTCTGGTCTACTTTTTTGAAAAAACACACACACACACACACACATTGAAATGTGCTTTTCCAGGAAGACAAGATCCAGCTCTTTTGTTTCAGTGTTCATTTTACTAATTACCTGAAATCAAGCAAAAGTTCTTCCTCTTGAACAAACTGCAAGTTGACACTAGTAAACATAACACAACGTTTTTGTTTTGTAAAATCCATAATACCCATTTGCTCAATCAAACAAAAGCGTGTTGCATCTGCATGTACACAAGACTTACTTTATCAGTCAAGTCAATAACAACTGTCTCGCCATATCGTTGCAAAAGATCGTAGAAGTGTCGTTGAACAACCTTTGGCTGTATGTAGTAGTTTGAGAGAAGTTCTCAGCGTATATTCACTTATTCAGTATGCAGCCAATATGTAAATGGTCCAAATTCTTACAGTTTCTTCATGTTCAATAATGCCGAGCCGTGGTTTGTAGCTCAAATCCACTATTTGCTCCCAGAGAAGTGGGATAGAGCCTCGAACCTAGCAAAGTAACAAGGGGATATGCAAGCTTGTAAAGCATTGAAAATGGGACATGGTATAACTATAATTAAATGTTTATCCATCATATATGTGCTACACACAATGCACAGTATCAGAGAAGGAGACTAATTATCGGATAGTTACGGACCAATAGCCAATTTGATACTCAGTCAAACTAGAATGAATAGTGGACAAACACAGAAATTTCTACAGGTCCTATATAATTTGACCATAAACTGAAAAAAGATATCCCACACTAAATTGAGGGAAGAGAAAAGATCTTTTTAAGGGTCATAACAATTAGAAAACATTGTGACCAAACTTCATTCTTGATCAATTTAAATACCTATGATTATTTAGATGACACATGACAGGGTCTGGTGTCATTTTTCATCTTGGGTTAGACTTTATTAGTTAGCATGTATTGAATCCAAATGGCAGCATGATCCTATGACTATGACATAGCGCTGGTTAGAAAAAGAAATCAGTAGTGAAACTACTTATAGGCTGCATTGTGAGTGCTCATCATCATCTAACAATAAGAAGTTTCATTCATCATATCATGAAGCCACCTGTGTAAATGAGGATGTGTGACCTTCATACTCTACCAACTGTTCTGTTTCTACAAAATTTGCAGTGGCGCCTTCAAGATTTGCGCCCCTTCTCCACATTCTTGTTCCTGCAATGAGTGCATTCTTCAAGTTATTCATGTTTCATGAAATGTTAGCAAAAAGGAACTAAGAGAAAGTGCAACCTAAACGCCTGTTGCATCGCCTTGAGAACAATGTTATCCTGACAGGTCTATCCTTCAGGGTAAATTGTGCTGACTGAAAACGTAAAAGTAGTTAAGGACAAATCAACTTCCTAGTCATGTTTATCCCCCAATGGAGGAAAACAATGGGAACATCATTTTACACCATACCAATGTGATGCATGTAAAGCAAGTATACACACACCACCAAGCAATAAAGATACAAAAAAATAGCATGTCATGACTTTTTTTTTGAATTTTTTGGATATTTCCTTGTATCAATGGGATGATGAACTCATCAAGCTGAAAAAAAAAACATCCAGAAAAAATTAGAATGTAAGCAAGGAGACAAATCCGCAAAATACACATTTCAGTCCCTTCATAGATGTTTACCTTAGCTTCAATAAGTTCCTCTAGCAAATTTTTGTTCCAAACAAAACGTGGATCAGCCTGAGTAAAGTGAAAAGTCATGGGCACAATAATATCTTATCTGGAAAATGAATAAGCTGAGGGAAAAATATAATGGGCATGATTTTAAGACAATAAGGAAATGTTTTGTTATGGAAATTTTTGTAGCATTTCTCCAAATATCATGCTCACTACTCACTTCAAAATGCTTTGGCACATCAAACTTCAAACAATAAGAATAGCACAACTTGCACTCACATTTATAAAGATACTTGATCAAGTTACAAGTGTGCTCCTTTTAGTTGCAAATGCATTCTAGTCACACCTGCTAGTTGGATACCGCTTCTATTTAAAAAGTGCATACCTAACTGTCAACCAAAACTAACTATGCCACAAAGATTTGAATGCCGTGGGACATACGAATTATGAAACGATAAATCATCACGAACCTGCTTCCATAGTGGTTTATGTATCCTCCCTGCAGCCAACTTGGATGCCCTCTGCAAGCTACACAATAGTAGTGTTTATCTCTACTGAAGTTGGCTTCAAAAGAAGAGAGGACTGCATCATTACATGCTTTCCATCTTGTCAGATGCCAATCCGGTGTAACAAAAGATGCACCAAAGAGTCATTCAATAGATGATACATTACTACACCTACAACCTAGTAAAATGTGACCTACATCCAGAACCTACTACCATTTGACAGTACAATGAAACTAACAAGCAATCAGTTAGATTTATCCTCAATTAATATGCACTGCTAAGTTTCCGATATTTAAGTCAAAGCAGAGAACAAAACTATCGTGACAATGTATCCTAATAACTTATATGATAGAGCATGCCAAGTGAAAAATTATCATAGGCAAGCGCACAAACACTGCATAACAGTTCTCTGGATTTTTGTAATATGAAAGGTGATATGTCTCTCAGTAACTTTATTGATGTACATGCATGACGAAGTACTTACTTTAGAGTCAAATCCCTGTCATATGAATAGTACAGTCCACAAGTAGTTTCTGCAATTCTAAGGAGCGACATGAAGTACGCCTCGTCCCTTTTCTGCAGGCAGATAGTACAGAAAACTTAAATACAGTGACCAAGTACCAGAGAAATACAACCAGTTTTTAGTTGTGACCAAACAATGTGGGCGAAATTGCAGGCTAAGTGATAGTTTTTCCATACTTCCTGTGAAGTTAAGTGCTTTATAGCCTCATTGCAGCATAAGAATTTCATTGAGTTCACATGGTATACAGGGGAGCCCTGATAAGAGCCAGCATCTTTTCGTGAAGTGATGACAAGTACATAGCTTCCTGACAAAAACAAAGATGTGCAGAGTGAGAGTTTTACACCATATAATTAAGTTCCACTTGACAGGAAAATTAGCAGTGCTAAAGTGGAAAATATAAACAAGACACAAGATACAGGTTTCTGAGGTTCTGAGCAGCGCCAAAGGACATCAAATAGTTAATGAGCAGGGTTATTTTATTGCACAACCCTGTCATACCATACTGTACAGCACAAAGTAAAGTTACTGCAGAATAAATTATCTTTATTTTCAGTTAATCTTTTGTTTGCCCTTGCCTTGTTTGTCACTCCTTATTTCTAGATTTTTCTTCTATTATGGCACTCTGTTGCGCAAGTTAGAAAACCACATCCAGATAAACCATAAATGGATGTAACAGTGAATGCAGCAACGATAGCATATCAGTCCATATACTATGGTAAATTTCTAGTTTAGAACATGCTACCAGTTTATTGCTAAAAATGAAATCCTAGGTTCATGAGAACTATGATTTTTAATGGAACTTTCCTTGATGTTCCAACTTTATGCGCCACAACTACTTCTGTCACCTTAGTAATGGCAGGATGAGATTCTGTGTTAACCACCAACACCAGTACACACTATATAGTGTAATAATCCTGTGGTGAAATGGGGGGGAAAAGCCAGGGTGTAACCAAGCACTCCATTTTGCCTTCAGGTATTTTAGGTTGCATAACAGTGGAATGTATTTTTTATGTTTTTTCTTTTCTGTTAGATGTAGAGATTTCATATTCAGTTGATCGATAGATGCATTGATATTGCTCTGTGCAGCAGGTGCTAAATTGACTAAATCACATTATGCAGCAGCACATAACAGAGCTGTTAATAGCTCGTACTCATACAGTAACCAAATTATAATTCGGGACACATTGGGACATAATGTATTACCAAAAACGGAAATCCGCGTGCAAAGCATCAAACAGAGTGGCATTTCATGCAATTTTTTACTAGGAATACAGTTCTACTTGTACCTTATGACTGACTACCTCTAACCATAAAAACATGCTCAGGTTAATAAGTTTACATTGCACAATAATCGCCTCATGGCTAAATGTGTCCGAACAGCCATTCCATGGTGTTGGTTCCTTGGAGCATAAGTAGGATCACATGGCAGTTGAATTGCTCCAGAAACGATATTAATTACAGCAAAGGACAGTACTATGCCGGGGGAAGGCACAGCAAAACAACAGTATGATCCGAGGTGGTTCGTGAAATTAAGTGACTCACCCGCGAGCAACCTGATGATGCCGGCCACCCCGTATATCCTCGACACCTTGCAGTCGCTCCCCGCCGCGGCTTCCTCTGCTCGAAACAAATGCAGAGGTGGTGATTAGAACCACCAGCACTGGCGCCGATTGGCGAGCCCAACATCAAAACAACAGACATCCGGAAGCGCGCCGCGACGCTTCGCGTGACGACACGGCCGGTGAGGTGCTGTGCAGGGTTTAGGGATTGACCTGGGGAGAGAGGGCTGATGGAGCCCCCGGAGCGGGAGACGGCGAAGGCGGCGCCACCGTCGAGCGAGCGGATCACGTAGCGGTCGCGGAACTCCCGCAGCTCGAGCTCGCGGCTGCAGGCGCCTGGACGGAGGGGCTCCTCGGACAGCAAAGGCGCTTCGTCGGCGTCGGCGTCGGTCCTCGCCATCGGCGCCGAGCCGCGTCCCGCGTGGTGCTGGGCCTGGTCTCGGTCTGGATTGGTTGCTTGGATCCGAACCGCGGGGGGAGCGAGCGGGACGGGTGAGGGAACTGCCGGAACAGGCCGTGTAACGTGTTGCTGATCTGGTATCACATGTGGGCCAGCTCTTGATTTACTCGGTGGGGCCATGAGTAGTTGAGTGAAAGGGCCCCGCGGGGTGCGCACGAACTACCAGTTGTTTCGTCGCCGGACGGCAGCCGTGCACGGTGCACGGCACCACGGAGCCGGTGCCGTGCACCGTGCCGCATCATCCTCTCCTTTTAATCAAATTTTTGTAAGTGTTGGCCTATGGAGTCCATTTGTTTTATGAGATTTATTTCTTTTCTTAGAATTTAGCTATCTCTCAATCACTTAAAAAATTAACCTCCTTTTTCATCCTTTCTTCTTCTCTAACTCCGACGAGATTCCGGCGAGCTCCGGCGAGGTTAGGGTCCCGGGGTTACGGGGGATGCTCACTGCCGGCCATAGAAGGAGGGCCAGCGGCGGCAGGGCAGCCCGACGGTGGTGGTGGTCGGCGGGGCAGCGGTGGGAGCAAGCGGTTGGACCGGGGGGGGGGGGGACGGTGCACGACCGGGGCGCGGAGCTCCAGCGGGCGGCGGCACGAGGGGGGCGACGGGAAGTGCCGGCGGGGCCCTAGCCCGCCCGCGCCCGAGAGGCTGGGCAGCGGCGGGGTGGGAGGCGGTCTGGCGGCGCTGGTGGCGATGTGTCGGGATTGGAATGAGGAGGTACCGAAGATGGAAGAAAGGAGGAGGAAAGAGAGAGGGCTGATCTGGATGGTTGGATTTTGGATTCAATGATTTTGCAAGGTGATTGAAGGAAAAGTAAATTTCAATCATTTGAGGAGGAGACACTTCCTTGTTTTATACATAGATTTGTTCTAAGGTATTTTTTATTTTTAATTAAATTTATAGAAAAAAACATCAACAACTTCACTATCGATTTAGTTTGGATAAAGCCACCATGAAATATTTTTATAGTGTATTTATTTTGGTTTTTTTGAAACGACATATTTTTCATATGGTGCATTTATTTAGTATTGTAGATATTATTATACTTTTATAAAATTAATTTGACAAAAAAAATAAAAGTAAAACTACTAATTTGAAACATGGGAAATACGTCCAATCAATTTCTTTAAAAATAAAGTGGTAAGTTATGTGTTTCTTGCTTTTACCTTCTTCACTTACTTTGTCCCGAAAACCAACTTAGACGGTTAGACCAATAAACAACCATGCTTCCATGTTCTACGTAAACACTTTTCATTTATATGAACATATACTGGAATCAACAAAAGTCGTAGTGGATCCGCACATGGGCCATTTTAGTTCCCATCTAAAAAGTTTTCACCCGTCACATCAAAAAGAAATTTATATGTATAGAGTATTAAATATAGACTACAGTATACACTACCAATCTAAGATGGAATATGTCTGTAAAATGGGTATGTTTTTTTGAACCAATGGCACGTGACGTGTGGGTTTCATTGATATAGCCGAAAAGTAGAAGATTACGTCTCTGGATGCCATAATCAGGCAAACACAAAAAGAAACTAAATAAATAACTAAAAGATGCCGATAGGTCGGATTGGGGCATCACCGTTCGCCGAGCACCACACAACATAGAAAATTTCCACACAACACCAGCTTTCCTCATGAGGTTGGATTAGAGCAACAGACCACTGAATGAGTCCACATCACCATCGCTCGAGTATCAGAACGCACCACCATCACCTATTAACCATTAACCATATGAGTTTGGATCACGGATCATTATTATACTGTAGTCATTTTCGATCTTTTTACTTGACAACGGTTTATATAAGATAACAATAGACTTAAGCTGTGAAAATGGTATTCAGTAGGAGAGAATGTACTACTGTTTAAGAAGCCCATCAGTGGTAGGCGTTGCAGAGGCAATTCAAAGCAGCTGATGGAGATGGGCACGAAGAGTACTATACTACTAAGCATGGTTGATTTAGATATTCAGTTAAACATGTTTTTGACTGTATGTAACGGGATGAGTTTTTGGTGATGGGTTAAACTAACTTTTGCTTCACAGCTTTCCTCCTCTCCCTTCATCAGACATCCATTGTGCTTTGTCATGAATAAGATTAAAGTTTTAATTGACATAGATTCTACCAGATGATATTGAGATGCCTGTTCTTTGTATTTGAATAATAAATGATGATGATTATGTAGAAGACTCAAAATTCCTCAATAGTGGGTGAGAACCATCGAGTTCTAACTTGCAACAACCCTTGCAAAACAGCCAACGTGGTTTTATTGTTTTCATGAAAATTATGAGGCTACCAATCACAATATAATGACTGGATTATATATCACCGATGTAGTGTAAGATTCATATATGCCATTATCTGAATTGAACCTAATTATATATGATCAACTGAATATGGTACTTGTGTAGAGGCGAAATGTCCTAAGCCTGAACTTGTGGTACTTACCTTGGCTAGTTGGTCTTATGGTTATATCGTGAGAAGTATGCTTATATCAGGTATAATACGTCCCAACTCAGATACTGTTAGCTTAGTTGCAGAGCATAAAAATCACAGTCATCAAAAGTTGAATTTATGTATGAGGGTTGCAACCTTCGAAAAGGATAGTAGCCTGAATTTCCTTGCTTCCAGTTTTCCTCTTTCGTAAGCAAGCTCTCCTTGTTAGCTGCAGATGTGACCACTTCCATTCTTGTTTCTGCAGAATCTTGCGTAGTCCTAAGAGCAACTCCAAGAGACTCTCTGAATCCTTTTTTATTGCTAATTTTAAAGATTTTGATTAAAAATGTACCTTCCAACGGCCTCTCTATTTGGTTATTCAAACATAGTCACTCTATATTCCGGATTTGTCGCTAGCAAAATATAAAAAAGAGAATAGCTCTCTAGAGTGCATGCAAGATATAGAGAAGCTGTTGGAAAACATGAAGATATAGAAAACGATTTTCATGCAAATGACTCTTTAAATGATGATTTAGAGAGTGATTTTTAAAGAGACTCTTGGAGATGCTCTAAACATAGTTGTTTAGATCATCTTTAAGTCTAAAACTCACTCTCTAAATCATCATTTAGAGAGCCATTTGCATAAAAATCGTTTTATCTTTCTGTTTTCCAACAGCTTTTCTATATCTTGCATGCACTCTAAAGACCTATTCTCTTTTCTATATTTAACTAGCGAGAAATCCGGAATACAGAGACTATGTTTAAATAACCAAATAGAGAAGCTATTGAAAGATACATTTTTAATCAAAATCTCTAAAACTAGTAACTAGTAAGGATTTAGAGAGTCCTTTGAAGTTGCTTTTAGTCAGTAACTAGACAGCTGCATAGTCAAATCATCGAGCACATGGGGTGCATCGTCCATGAATAAGGCATTGTTGAGCAGCAGAAGGTGGAATCGGAGCCGGAGCAACCACCATGGTCTGTTGAGCCGCAGAGCCCCAGCTCGAACAATTCCAAATCAACGTTGCAGTTGCAGTATCGTCCCTGGGCGGGAGATCCCTTCTGTTTTTTTCTTCCGCGTCTACTCCTCCATGGCTCCATGATTCGTTCCTTGAGCGCCAAAATGGGGGCCATGGAAGCAGGAAAGAAATACGGGCGGACGACTAAGCGGGAGCGGTGCGTCAGACCAAGTTAAGCGTGGAGTCAGAGGCCAGACCAGACGGAGCTAGCAGTCCGGCGAGCAGCGTGGCAAGCGGTGTCGCATGCGGAGCGGCGGAGGGAAGCGCGGCAGGTGCGGCTCCGGCTAAGGATGAAAACGATCCGAACGGTCGGAAACGAAACTCAGTTAGTCAAAAATTTACTATATTTTTTAAACTAACTATTATGTAAGAAATGTAATGTAATCGCTGATAGCGATTAAAATATCAAATTTTGTGTTTTAGTAGAATTGAAAACAGTCAGAAATGAAACCATTTTTTTCAAAAACGAAGCTTGGTCGGTCAGAAATTTCCATAACCATTTTTACCTGCCTCGAGCACCTCGGCGATAGTTCAAGCGAGTGAAAGGCTCACGCTCGGGAAAGTTCACCTAGGACCGACAGAGAAGCGAAAGGGCACACAGCCGGACTGGCTAGCCCGAGTAGCGCTAGGCCTCCTTGTGGAGGTCGTGGGTTCGATCCCCTCTGGGGACGAATTCTTGAAAAAAACTCTCTCGTCCGTCCCACACCAAAGCGCATGAAAATAGAACCGTCCGGTCTCACAGGCAACGGTTCCCTGTGTAAGGGTGGGACGGGAGTTCGAGGGTTTTCTCGACCTGTGTGAGAATGTCTTCTTCTTGATACAATGTCTCGGGGTGGGTCTTCACCCCGCAGGTGGAGTTTTTTTTTGACCGACAGAGAAGGCTCTGGACCTCAGGCGACACACGGGAATCGGACGTACGTACTCCGTATGCGAATCACCGATGACGTTCTGACAAGCCACACCATGCTGGTGTCCAAAATAACCTTCCTAACCTGAGAAACGGCCACGCGAATCTCCATGGTTCTGTCAACTCTCATGCTGCTGGAAAGGGACGGACTAGAGGAATAATAAAATCTAGTACGTGCAATCTTTTTTGTTGCAGAATGTAAAATCTGCCTATCATCTGGTCCGCTGACGTTCCCATCCAATGAACAAAATGCACTAGTCATCCTTTTTTTTTTCGAAACATTAGCAGGAGCTCTGCTATATCATATAAGAAGGAAAGCAAGCAATTCGTTACAGAGAGTTAATACGAAATAAAGGGTAAACCACCGACACAGAAGCCATTAAGACCCTAAAGGAGAAAACGGGGCCGAGCTATCCCCTCCACAGGCATCAATTCTGATCCTCATCTCTTCCTTCGTCAGAGCCACTACTCTTGCAGCCGAGGCCACTGCTCCCTCGAAGACACGCCGATTTTTTTCTTTCCAGATGTTCCATGCGGTGTAGATAAGTACTGCAGTTGTGCTCCTTCTTTGTTCCTTCGGCAAGCAATTAACAGACTGATTCCACCAAGCTTCAAGACCCACCCCCGGCTCCGGCACCGAGATAGCTCCTGCTGACCAGTTTGAAACATGCATCCAGATTTCTTGGGCAAACACACAGTGGAGGCAAAGATGCTGAGCCGTTTCCTCCACTTGATCACAAAGGCTACAGATTGGGTTGCAAGGCCAATTCCTCACCAGAAGCTTGTCAGCCGTTAGGATTTTCTGTTGCATTAACAGCCACGCAAAAAACCGATGTTTCCCCTCTGCCCTTGCCTTCCAGATCGCCATGTTGTTGAAAGTACAGTAGGATCCCCTGAATTGACACAAGTACGCCGATTTTGCAGTGTATGTGCCATCTGTAGTCCACCTCCACCTAATATTATCATGTTGATCATTTAAAAGCACACGGCTTACATGTCCCCAAAGTGTCACAAACTCTGCCATTTGTTCTCCAGTCGACATTCTCCAGAGTCCTCTCATCCAATTCTGATTTTGTAGGTCTTCTCTTACTGACAGATTCTTTCTCCAGGCTAGCTTGTATAAGTTTGGTGCCATGTCTCTTGGAGCACGTCCATTTATCCATGAAGCTTCCCAGAATTTTGCTGTACGGCCGTCCCCCACAGTGACTTCAGTGCTGGCCCTAAACAATTGCTTGTCAATTTCATTGCAAGGCACCTCAGTTCCGACCCATGGCCTACTTGGTTCAGTCCATTGAAACCACAGCCAACGCAGTCTCAGAGCTCTGCTGAACCGTTCTAGGTCTAGGACACCAAGGCCGCCCAACTGCTTTGGCCTTTTAACTTTTTCCCAGCGCACCAGACAGTGCCCCCCATTAGCATTCTCTGCACCCTTTCACAGGAAACCCCTTCTAATCTTGTCAAGTCTTTTGATTGCCCATTTCTATAGCGTGAAGATCGTCAGAAAATAAGTAGGCATTGATGATAAGACCGAGTTCACCAATTTTAGCCTGCCTACCTTGTTCAGGAAGCGTCCCTTCCACATTGGCAATCTGTTTGCCATTTTATCGACCAAAGGCTGCACGTCAATCCTTCTCAGCTGCCTAATATGCAGTGGTAGACCGAGATAGTTACACGGGAAACTCAACTTAGGACATATGAAGCTTGCCATGATTTCATCCATATCCATACCGTCACACTGAATAGGGAACACTGCACATTTGGATTTGTTGGTAACTAATCCTGACACATGCCCAAAGAGATCAAGTATTTCAGATACCACTTGCACTTCTTCCTTAACCGGATTTAGAAAGATTGCAGCATCGTCTGCAAATAAGCTAGCTCGAATGGTTGCAGCCCTGCTGTTGATTGCAGATAACATTCCCTCCCTTGTGGCCAGTTCGAGCATCCTCTGCAGCGGCTCCATTGCTAGGATAAAAAGCATAGGGGACAGGGGATCTCCCTGCCGTAGCCCAGCGAAATGTCTGTACCATCGTCCCCGAATTCCATTAAGAAGGACGGTCGATGATGCCGTACTCAGCAGAATTGAAACCCAGCTGCGCCATTTAGCCCCAAAGCCGAACTGCTCCAATACCTCCATCAAATAATCCCATCTAACACTATCGAAGGCTTTAGCAATATCTAATTTCAGGAAAAGCCCAGGCTGCTTGCTTCTATGTAAAGCTCTAATTAAATTTTGCGTATAAAGGAAGTTGTCGTGTATACTGCGCCTTTTTATGAAGGCGCTTTGTGATCTGGACACCATTTCATTGAGCTCCGGGGCAAGCCGATTTGCAAGAATCTTTGAAATTAGTTTGGCAATGGAGTGTGTCAGACTAATAGGTCGGTAATCCCCCACACACTTTGCATCTGCCTTTTTGGGAATTAGTACTACATGGGCTGAGTTGAGCTGCTTGAAGTGTTGGTCATGCTGCTGGAAAAAGTACTCCATAACCCTGATCAGATCTACTTTGATGATGTCCCAGCAGTGCTTAAAGAATAGCCCAACGAAGCCGTCCGGTCCCGGGGCCTTGTCGCCTGCTATATCACGTACCACACCCAAAACCTCTTCCTCGGAGAACGGGTCTTCAAGATGCTCAAGTTGCCGCCTACCCAAGTTTAATAACTCCCAGTTTAAGGACTGATCTCTTGTGGCCGGCTGTCCAAAGTGACTACTGAAGTGCTGGTACAAAACCTGCTCTTTATCTGGGTTCGAGTAGCTTACCCCTTGATCAGATTCTAAAGAATGTATAAAGTTTTTCCGGCGCCTGCCATTAGCCTGAAGGTAAAAGAGTTTTGGACTTGCCTCAGCTGCTTTGATAGCGACCAGCCTAGACTGTTGCTTTGCTCTCAGTTTTTCAATGGCTGTTAGTCCCAGGAATCTTGCCTTTAGATCTCTCTTCAGCTGAATTTCCAAGTCACTGAGTTGTCGAAAATCTTGGACAGTATCCAGAACCCCAATTAGCATCCTGACCGCACAAAGTAGAACTTTGTTGTTACCAATAAAAGCTTTGGCCCAATGGCGAAGGGCTCGGCCAGTCCTCTGCAATTTTATATGCAGGCGCAAAAAAGGGTTTGTGACCCCCACCTCCCTTGCCCAAGCAGCTGCCACCACATCATGAAAACCTTGAAGTCTTGGCCAAAAAGATTCAAAACGGAACCCCCTGTATTTCCTTTCAGTAGCATTGGCAGCAATGAGGAGTGGGCAATGATCAGACACCCTTGATGACAAGGCTTGTAGAAACACATTTGGTAGCATTACATCCCACTCTGCTGAGCAAAAAGCTCTATCAATACGTGTTTGAGTTCTGTCATTTGACCAGGTAAATTTGCGCCCCCTCAGATTCAACTCTTTCAGTTCCATTTCCCTCACTGCATCTCTGAATGCTCCCATTAGCCTCCTGTTCAAGTTGGAATTGCTTTTGTCCCTTGCTTGCAAAATCATATTAAAATCCCCAATAACAAGCCACTTGTCAGATACCAGCTGCTGAATGCTTCTTAGCTCCCCCAGAAATTGAATTTTTTCATTGTCTCCTTGTGGCCCATAAACAACTGTAGCATCCCATTGAAGCAAACCAGAACAAGAAACAAACCTAGCTGTAACAGAATGTATGCCCCTGTGGATAAGAGAGAGCTTATAATAATCCTCATCCGCAGCAAGTAGGATGCCTCCTCTGGTATCCTGAGCAGGAAGAAACACAAAATTGTCCATAAAACTACTGCCCAAGGTTTCCCCAACTGTCACTCTATCTATGTCATCCAGTTTAGTTTCCTGCAGACTGACAATTGATGCCTTTGTATCTCCTACCATATCTTTCACCACCTTCCTCCGCGCTTGGTTGTTAAGCCCCCTAACATTCCAATTAAGAAGAACACAATTTTGTTCTAACATAGGAACAGACAAGACTCACACCACCCCAGTGCCCACACGACACTAAACTTGTTGCCCAGAGTACACAAGAAACTAATAACGGTTCTGAGCAACAGAACACCCACACCACCTCTTCCACACTTCCCAGCAACAACAAAGAGATTACACATGGAAAAACAAAGATACACATGCTCAAGAACTGAGCACTCACACCTCCAAGAGCTAGTTTCATGCTTCAGCATCGATCAGCAGCGCCGCGAGCTTGTCATTGGCCTCGCCCTCAGGCAGACCAAGGGCAGAGCGCACACCACCCACCAAGTCAGGCTGAACAGGTGTGAAGAACTGTTCCCCAAACCTTTCCTGTGCAACATCAGTTAAAGATTCATGATCAGCAATTATCCCGCAGTTTTGGAGCAGCAGAGTCGCTGCCTGTTCCTCCACCGAGGCCTTGTTAGTTGGTTTTGCCTTTTTGCGCTCCCCCGCCGCAGGACCTGTGCCCATCATAACAGAGCTCTTCTTCGGATTCGTTGCTTTTGGCCTGGGGGATGGGTTGCCCAAAAGTGATTTCCTCAGCGGTACTGTGAGGCGTGCAATGCCCCTCACAGAAGTCTTGTGTCTAGAATGATCGGGCCCTTCCTTCTGCTGCCTTGCAAGCGCGCCCTCATGGACTTGAGGTTCTGAGAAGAGCAATGGCAGCCGGCTACAGGCCGGTGACCTGCCAATGGCAGGTCACCGGCCTGTAGCCCCTGATCTAGCAAGTTGTCTTCCACCATCACATTCACAGGCACATCGTTCCCCGTGAGAAGCTCCGACAAGCCATTATTCAGATTGGCCTCCATCCCCAGAGAAGAACCATGCACAAACTGGAATGAATCGTCAACACACTCCACGTTGAGGTCAATCAGATCTACCATGGAGCCAAACTTGTTTGAATCTTCCACTGTTGTCTTGCCCCCTTCTACAGCAGTTGCCTCCTCCTGATCCCCATTTTTATTTAGAGCAACATTGCCAGCAACCTTAAACCGCTCCTGGGCATGCAAAATCTGCACTGGAACATCCTTGCCTCCTACTGCTTCCACCCGTACCCGGCTCCCTTCTTGCGTCTTCTCCCCCGCACCAGGATTACTCATCTGCGCAGCCTCCACCGTCATTGGATCAAAGCTCCTCTTGATTGGAATGCTACCTTTGTAGTAGCATAATTCTTCTTCAACTGCCCCAATTCCCTGGACATCATCATACGCTACGGATTTCTTCTTGATGTCCTGCAACTTATCTGCAACCCTGCAGGTGGAACACAGGAAGAACAAGAATCTTTTCGCTTCACGCGAAAGCCGCCAACGAGGCATGTTTCGCGAAATTTTTTTCGAGTATGTTCTCTCACATGTATGACATATTAAATGTAGTCGAAAAAAATAACTCATTATATGGATGGAGTGTACCTCGCGAGACGAATCTAATGAGTCTAGTTAGGTCGTGATTAGACAATAAATTGCTACAGTAAACATGTGCTAATGACGGATTAATTAGACTCATTAGGTTCGTCTTGCGATTTACTGACAGAATCTGTAATTAGTTTTGTAATTAGTCTATATTTAATACTTAAATGTGTGCCCGACATACTCGGAAAAATTTTCGCGAAACATCTAAACAAGGCAGAAAGCAAGCAGCGAGCGGTGCAGCACTAGTGCCGTACACAGCACCAGTCCTGCATTCCCAAATATCATCATCACTCAAACAACAACATTTTTTTTAAAAACAGCAAGAACAAAATGCTGCAAAATTTACCCTTACCCATCTCTTCTCTGAAACTAAAGGAAAATAACACAAAATTATCTGAAAGGAAAGGAAAATAACACAAATTTAGGCGGATCAAAGCTAAATCAGCAGACTTAACGCACACGTTAATCAGTCCATAATGAACGCGTAACAAACGGCACCGTCTGCCTGGCCGCCTCTGCCGCTATTGCCCCCTCCGCCTCCTCTGGCTTCTCCTCGGCTCCTCCTCCTCGTCCTCGTATCGCGGGGCTACCAGTCCAACACCGCCGCCTTCGTCAACTCCCACCAAACCTTACCCCCACCCGCCGCCGCGGCGCCGGCCCGCAATGGCGCGCCGGCCGGCTAAGAAGCGGCGGCGCGAGCCGTCGCCCCCTGCCGCCGTCGCGACGAGCGGCGGGAGGAAGCTCCTCACCGGCGAGCACGTCGAGGTGAGCGCAATCCGCACCTTCGTCATGGATGAGGCCCGCCGCATTGCGGTTGGCAGGGTGATGGTTCGCGGGGGACGGGCTGGGGCCTGGGTGCTTGGGTTTACGGTTTCTTGGGTTTTGCAATGATTGATGTTGGTCTGCTCACGATCGGGGTCGTGATCAGGCATCGGTCATTGTCGTGGCGCGCGAGGGTTGGTCGCGGCCGTGGATGATCGCTAATACATCCAAATGTTTAGTGGTTAGAAATAGCATATTCTTGTTAACTTAATATATGGTGAAGCGGGTGCTTAATTACATGTGTCTAATCGAACCACATAGTTTTCTATTGGGTGGTTGCCTGGTTGGGGCGATCTTATCTTATTCATGAGCAAATACTACCAAAAAAAAATTGTACCTTTTTGCTCAGTTGCAACAGCAATACCACAATGAGCCCTGCTTTATGCACGTGCAAATAGTTCAGAATCTTGGCGTCTTGTTTCTGTCTCCAATGAGTTCGATAGCATTATTAACCTCTAAGCGAAGTATCAAATTATCTGTTGTTCTTGAGCTATTTGCCGCTGACAACAGTTGCATATACATCTTGTTCATTAATGCCTGCCAGTTGGGCAGTGTTGCAGAATTTGGTAGGAATCAATACCCAAAATAGGAAGTGACCCATCACCTTGATGATTGTTGCATGTGTATGCATGGATTGAATTTGACCTGCCGATGAACTTCTATTTTTTTTACAGTCCCTTTTAACACACCACTGGTGTTTCCTTTAACCCACTGATGATTGATGGATATAGAAGACCCTGTTTTTCTTTTGTGCTGTTACTGCCACTATGTTTGCCCTTATACTGTGGACGGAAGCAACTGACTGTAATTCAGTGATATTTTTCTCTTCTATAGGTGCTCAGCTGTGATCCAGGGCTATGTGGTTCGTGGCATGAAGCTGTTGTTATTGGTATTTTGGACAATGCCCGCACTGTAAAATATATGGATTTTGTTGACGAAAATGGATTGCCTCTTGTTGAGGATGTTCAAGTGTCAGATGCCATTGATGGCAAGTCAAGACTGTCTGGGGAAATCAGTCGTGGAACTGTAAGGCCAATGTGTCCACATCAACCATTGCAGGTATCGGATGCAAGCTATGGGCTCTGTGTTGATGCATTAGTGGAAGGATCCTACTGGGAAGGTGTTATTGTTGATCATGCTCAAGGCTCCATGGAAAGGAAAGTCCTTTTTCCTGATGAGGGTGATGAATGCATTGTAGGGGTTGATCACCTACGACTTACTCAAGAATGGGATGAAGTTACAGGGAAATGGAAACCACGCGGAACCTGGTTGTTTCTCCAGATGCTTTTGTCACATGAAGAGAGAGATGGCTTACCTGTATCAGTCAGGCAGATATGGTTTGACTTGAGATCTAAACCTTCTTTTAGGACTGGTGCCAAAATGTGGATGCACGGAACAGAGGCTTTTTGGGAGAGACCACTTGCTGACCTCATTGCTGAATTGTGGTCTATATGTGGCAGGCCTACCCTAGGTGGACAATTGGAAACCTATTCTACATTGGTAGAAGGTTCAAACTCAGCAGCCTTTCAAAAGGAGAGAGTTGAGACCTCTGTATTGGATAAGCTGGATCCCGTTCCAGCTGTTCTCTTCCAAACCTTGTCAGAATACATCTCATGTTATCGCAACAACAGAAGGAAAAGTGCTCTTCTCAAAAAGGATTTGGCAAAGCAGCACCTTAAATCTTTAGGATGGACCACGCTGGATGACAGACGTAGGAACAAGTTTTACATCTCACCTGATGGTAAGCGGTTCCCATCTTTTCTAGGAGCATGTGAGGCATGTTTAGCGTCAAAAGAAGCAAATGATGGCCAACACTATCATACAAATAATCTGCTTTTAGATAGTGCTAGTGTTGTGCACAAGAATGCACATTACACCCCAACAACCAGCATGGATCTCATCTTGAGGGAGAACAAGTCCAATGATAAATTGATCAAAACTTCATCAAGACCTTGGGAGCCGGTTCAACTGGATGCACAATTTTCCCCACAGATAGTTTCACTTCTTGCTAATTACCAAGATGGCACTACTGTTCTACAGAGGCGTATGAACAGAACTCAGACCTTAATGTTGAAGAAACATCTGCTGGCATTGGGTTGGAGTATTAAGTTCAAAATTGATGAAATAATGATAGAAAATGGCCATCACAAAAATATTACGAGATACAGGTATGTGTCACCTGATGGGAAAACTTATGCTTCTGTCATTCAGGTAATATGCAGCTTGATAGTTGGAAGTGTTAAACAAGATGATGGAAACCGAGTGGACAATATAACTGACGGGCAAAATCATAGGACAGCACCAAAAGAAGATATTCATGCAACAGTGTCGGCAGACCTAGGAAGGCTCGGTAAACGTAAACGAGGGGATAAATTTGGTGCCCTTCGAGAATACATAGACTATATGGAAGCTGATAAGAAAAAATCCAGAACAAGGAAACTGTTGAGATCAAATGCCAAGAATTTCCTCAAATCTGCTGGGTGGAATTTTTGGCTAAAGCAGAAGTCTACAAACAAACTTGAGTTTAGGTATAGCCCTCCACATGGCAAGTCCTACAACTCTCTAGTGGCAGCATGTAAAGGATACCTAGAAAAAGAATATCAAGAGAACAATGATACAAGCTTTGAAATTGCCAACCACGATTCTACTGATGGTTCCGTGCATCCATCCAAATTTATAGCACTCAATGGTCGGCTAAGGGCTTCAAGTAGAAAACAGGATATGCCAGTTTTGGACAGATGTAGTAACATGTTTACCTTGTCTACGAGTCATGGAAAATCTAGGAAAAGAAAATCATCTTCACTTCCTTCAACCTGCGCACCAGTTCTATGTTTAAGACATGGACGGGCCCTCCCAAGTCAGCATCGTGCAAAAACTGTTTTGTCTTTGTTAATAGAGAAAAATATTCTGTTACCAAGAGATAAGGTTACATATAAGCAAATAATTGATGGACCTGGGATAAAAGAAGGTTTTATTGGTAGAGATGGAATAAAGTGCATGTGTTGCAACGAAATATTCACTCTGGAGAATTTCGAGGTTCATGCTGGGAGCAGTACTCCATTACCTTCTGCTCATATGTTTTTAAAGGATGGAAGATCACTATCACAGTGTTTAGTTGAATTCATGGGCATAAACAAGCCCAGAGATTCATTGCATGTACGCTTGAAGGGGAGAAATTCTGATCTGGAAAGTGATTCAATATGCTCCGTGTGCCATGATGGTGGGGAAATCTTGTTATGTGACAATTGTCCATCATCTTATCATCATGATTGTATTGGTTTAGAGGTACTCCTTTATTCCTGTCCGAGTGAACCTAGTTACTTTGCCTCGACTTTCTATCTTCTGCTGCTCCCATTGTTGCAAGCTTCCAGTAAGTTTTTTCCTTTTGAAAAGAACAAGCTTCCAGTAAGTAGACTGGCAACATGACAGTGTTACTGTTAGCCATACACTTAGTTTTCCGTTTGTTTTAGTTACATGAACATTAGTACTTTGATTAATATTTTCTCACTCAAGTGCCAGCCTATATGATTGGTAGTGAGAACTTGCAATAAATTCTCCTCTCTTTTGAGCATGAGGAGCATGTGGTTTAAGCATCATAGTTATCAGATACCATCATTTTGTTTTCTCAGCTCTTATTTCTCCATAAGTTCTCTTTTCTATTTGCCCTTTGCTTGTTTGAAGAACAATATTTCAGTATCGAAGAACAATATTTCAGTGGCATTCTGCTTTTGTAGGCCATTCCAGAAGGAAGCTGGTACTGCCCATCCTGCAGATGCAGTATCTGTAACTTGAGTGATTATGATCCTGATACCAGCCAATTCACAGAGAAGACAATAGTGTACTGTGATCAGTGTGAACGGGAATGTATGATTATTTTGACATTTATGAATACAATGTTCCAGATTTTCCTTTTAGACTGCTGATTTTGCCCACTTTCTTTTGGTAGATCATGTTGGTTGCACTAGAAATAATGGCCATCAGCTTATCTGCCGACCAGAAGGGTGTTGGCTTTGCAGCAGTGAATGCTCAAAGGTATAACTTGATAAGGAATGCTACTTTTTACCCTGGATAACTTTATAATAGAACTTGAACATGTTTCATTCTCATTCTGCTTTCTTTTAGACAGTAAATGATTCATTCTACTGTGCAGATATTTCAACGTTTGCAAGAGCTCATTGGGAAATCAGTTCCAACTCCAGTTAAAGGCTTATCTTGTACTATCTTGAGATATTATAGAGAAAAAGGCAGTGACCATGGTCACTGTGACGATGCAATAATGGCAGAACATTATGGCAAGTTGTGCATTGCGCTTGATGTTCTTCATGAATGCTTTGTTACTATTATTGAGCCTCGCACACAGAGTGATATTTCTGAGGATATTGTCTTCAATAGAGAGTAAGAAGTGCTACTGGACCATTTTCGTGCATCTGTTTTTATTTCACTTTCCATTATTCCTGTACTGATTACTCTTCATAGATAGACTTGTCACTATTCTGGAATAGTAGCTTTATTTGTACATTCGCAAAGAGTTGAAATTGTAGCATTTTATTTCAGATTAAATAGTTTACTGAATTTCCTGAACGGAGCTGCGCTAACTGTAGTTGTGCAACACTAGTCAGCAAAATTGTTGACTTATTTTTCTTTCCCCTTTTCACCTCCCACAGGCTGGTAATCTTTTTTAAAATGCCAGCACGGTTATAGATCTATAGTCTGTTCATATTATACATTTATGTATGTTTTGTTGATGTTTCTAGGTCATTATCTATTGGTATAGTGTACACTGCTCTGAGTAACTTTTGTCTATCCTTAACAGATCGGAACTCAGACGACTAAATTTTAGGGGTTTCTACACAATACTTCTCCATAAAGGTGGAGAACTAGTATCTGTGGGCACTTTTAGGTATATACCTCTGTGGTTCTACGTAGCAATTTAGCCTTTTGTTAGGCATTTTTGTCCATGTCTAATTGTTTTCTTTCTTGATTAGGATATGTGGCCAGAAATTTGCTGAGCTGCCTCTGATTGGTACAAGAGTTCCATATCGTCGACAAGGAATGTGCCGACTTCTAATGAATGAATTGGAAAAGGTTTGTACTTCCTCCGTTCCAAATTATAGGTCGTTTTGGCTTTTCTAAGTTCATAAACTTTATTATGAATCTAGACATAGCGTTTATCTAGGTGGATAACAAAGATTATGAACCTAGAAAAGCCAAAACGACTTATAATTTGGAACGGAGGTAGTACTTATTAAATATATTTTAAAACCTTCCGCTATGGTATTTTTGTTTAAATATTGTAGCAGAAGCTTGTTTCAAAAAAATGTAACAAAGCATTTTCATTTGATTCATGAATAATCCTACCATTTCCAGTATGGGTGCTGATTTTCACTCTCTTTTTTACTTACCACTTTGCCAGTTGCTTTTGGACTTGGGCGTGGAAAGGCTTCTGTTACCAGCAGTTCCCGAACTTTTGAAAACATGGACCGGCTCATTTGGTTTCACAGTGATGTCAGATTCTGATAGGATTGAGTTGGCAAATAATAGCATTCTCAGTTTCCAGGGAACCACCATGTGTCAGAAGGTTTTGAGTGTTGCATGCAAAAATCTGCAAGATCAAAATGTTCCATCAATGTCCAACTCTGAGTTGGCAGAGAAAAATGCTCTTACTTACGACAGAAGAACTATATGCGACAAGGCTTTAGATATTGCTTCCAGTCATTCAGAAGTGTTGAATGGAACAACGATGTCTCTTAATTTTGACAGAACAACTGTATGTGCCAAGGCTGTAGATATTGCGTCCACTTGTCCAGAAGTGTTGAATGGAACAACAATGCCCGCCTCTGATATAGAATTGGCTGAAAACTCCAGTCTCTGTTCTCCTAGAAGCAGTTTATGCCAGAAAGTTACCAACACATGCAGTCATCCAGAAGGATTGAATGGTCTCTCTCCCACTCTCTTTCTATTGATTGAGCCTTACTTGCTGGTTGTCTGAGCACAATTTTTGAATATTAGTTTCTGTAATATTTAAGCTGAAAGTAGTTCAAAAAGAAGTATTCATTTCTTTAAAAAAAAGTGGAACAAATTTTCTGCACTTGATGATTAATCCTTCCTCTGCATTTTGATGTGTTTGACTGCTTGCACATATTCATGTGAAACAACAATGATTTTATAAGGAGAAAAAACTATGATTTGATGAACTAGCAAATGATTAAAATGTGTTTATGGTTTGCATGTTTTTTAATGTAACTCTTACTGGTAATTTTTAGGATTTGACTATCAAGCGGAAGACATTAGCATCATTGGTGAGACAATGGGAAGTGATTGTCAAGAAGGCACTTCAGTAGCGATAGAAGACTTGGAGCAACTGGAGCCAGAGCTGGTGCATGAAATTCAGTATAACAGCAGTGAAGAGGGCATTTGTTCCATTAATGCTCTGAATAGTACGTCAGACCCTCAAGTTCATTTGGCAGTGGAGCCAGATCTGGCACTGGAAATTCAGAATAACAGTGCAGAAGAGGGTATATGTTCCATTAATGCTCCGACTAGTACGCCAGACCCTCCAGTTGGTTTGACAGTGGAGCTGGACCTGGTACTGAAGATTCAGAATAACAGCAGTGAAAAGGGTATTTGTTCCATTGATGCTTCGACTGGTGAGCAAGTTGGTTTAAGTGTGGACATGCATCAGAAGCCGTATGGGAGGTATGGTTTCTTCTATTAAGGCCAGATAGGGTCGGCTTATAAAAAAAATTCCATTTGTGCTTGTTTGACTGAACTCAAAGAGGTTGCATTGTAGAATTTGCATGCTTTGTTACATCTCTCTAACTTTTTAAACAACCTTTTATCAGGGCCATTTTAGAACAAATGCTACGTGTAACTGATCCTGACAAATAACCAGCCAATAATGATTGTATTTATGAGAAAACCAAACAATACTGCAGTATAAGCTGCCAGACATTCCATTCTCCTAGTCGGCGATCTGCAATCTGGTTTACTAATATTCACTCAGTGAGAGGGCATCTTATTTATAAAAACTAACTATTTCTCTGGTAATTTTGATTAAAAGCAATTCTTTGCTACAATCTTGTGAATTTGCATATTTTTCCCCTTTACTGGGTACTGATTGTGCTCTATTTCTAGTGGCGGTGCAGATCAGTGCAGCGAGAACTGCACTTCGACTGAGGAGCCGAAGCCAGTAACGGTACATATATGCTCTGAATAACTTCCTGGTTATTTTTTGGTAGCTGCTTGTGTTTCTAATGGTGGCTCCCTATATTTTTCAGCCAAACACAGTTCCAAGATTGAAATACAAGTTCTCAGGAAAATGCTACGAGCGAGTCAAAAACGGCGGTCGCCCTAGGAATGTTTGGCTCAGTCTCCACTAAGTAAATAAGGGTGGATCCACTGGAGCTGTGGATGTAGGAGGATGAATTTTGTAGAATAAACTCAGCCGTCATCGACTTGGCGTTGTCTGTGCGCCAGTCAAAACTAACATAACCAGGCTACGGAAGTGATTGTGTAGTATACTAGTATGTTTCTTGTCACTGTAAATTAAGGAGTATCGAACCTAATCGGGCTATAATGAAAAGGAGAATATGTTGGATCAATTTCTGTGCATGATTTTACCCTTCATCTTCGGTATTATCAGTTCTCTGTTGTCGATCTGTTCAGATATACTGCATGCACTTCCTTCTTTTTTTGAACGGACATGCATTTCCTTCTGATTCGCTAGAGTTTAAAAGTCAGCCAGAGCTTGGGTATTGCTGATTCAGCACACATGATCGAGCAGGCTTTTCAGCCAGTCAAGGAAAGGGTGTTAGCCGTGTAAACATGACTGGCGGTCTGTTTCTGGTGAGGGTAAGGATCCATCCGTGATCAATCAGATGCAGCCGTGCAGGTGCAGGTCCTGTTTCTTATAGGATAATGCCATAGCCGCGTGGATTTCTTCAGTTCTTCAACCAAAGTCCGGCAGTCACTGGTTTTTTCAGTTTCCGTTTCCTTTCCTTTCCCCAGTTCCCCGGCCCTACCCAGCCACCTGGGCTTATGAACTGTGGTGAAGTGTCTTGGGCTTCCAGGAGCCCTTGCGCGCCAGGTCGCTGTGCACTGGGAGTCTGGGATGGAGGAGGAGACTGGACTATTGGAGAACCAACTCGAGCACTCAACGTCTCAATTTTTGTGGTAGTTTTTTTGCTTCGAGAAAAAAAAAAGGGTACTAGCTGGCTTGTTGCCCTTGTTCCATTGAACCCGTAATGGGTAATAGACTAATAGGGGCCCCAGATTACCTCGGTGCGCCACCAACTTCTCGAATAAATTCGAAAGAGCGTCGGAGGCTTGGAGCCCCCTCCGAAACAGATTTTCCTGGACTTGGAATCATGGATTTTATAAAGTTGTAGTTTAAAGAGAGAAGTTGAGAGCCTATCCTTTTCCCTGCCTCAAGAAAAGCACAAAAGTCCTAATCGCCTTTGTGAAACTTACTCCTAATGTTCTGGCTTCCTCGTGAAGGCATTGGCGCATTCGCATACCCTCATCAACAGTATACTCCGTAGCAAGCATCGAAATCGAGTCCCCTCTTCACAAATTCTCCATTTACAGTTGCCCAGGAAGAATCACTGCGGCTACTCACTCACTCACTCGTTGTCATGACAGCTGGCAGCTGCACAAGGGACAATCTCCGATCCGGCGGTCCGACATCCAACATGTATCCGATCAACCTCTATCCAGCCTGCCATTTTGTTTTTTCCCTTCAGCAGGCGCCAGATTGGCAGCCGGCGTATACTTTTTGGGAGCTCACTGACATGCACTCTGATTTTGCACCGTCATACTCGTACCTGAAGCTGCGTGCAGACACAATGATTCCATTTCCCTGAACGCACGAATTCCAAGGCTGAAAATCTACCCGTGTACTACCTGCCTGCCTGCGGCGGCGGCGTACAGCAAAGGGCAAATCGGCAAAGGCAACGAATCCATGGATTCCATACAGTCGTGCAAGCTCACGTAGTCACGTGAGCTCCAGCCGATCGAGCTAGCAGCTCTTGACGACTTGACCTCACCTGCACGCTGCAGACCTCCTCCTCGCCATCCTAGCTCGTGATGGCGCCAACCGCCAAGAGCCTGACGGCGCTCTTGGCATAGCCATGCCTCTGTTTTTATTTCTTCCCATGCGGTTGATTAGTTAGTTGTTTTTCTCTGTCCAGCCGACCGGTCTCCTCTTTTTGTGAAGACCTGTTTAGTGCTCTCTTTGTACTCGCGGGCATCCTTCTTTTTAAAAATAAAATATAGCGGGCAGCTCTCCTCCCGATTCGTCGTTTCGAAAAAGAAAACGCAGCTAGATTGCTTGCAGCGGGCAGCGGCGGCGCGCGGCTTAACCGCTTGATCCAATCCATCGATTGATCGAGCAGTGTAGTAGTATAAAGGGAACGAACCATCAGAAAAGGCGCCTTTGCTTCCGCTTTCTCCCTCTTCTCTGTCGCCATGATGCTGCCGTTCAGCGAGAGGAGTAGTGGCGTCCTCGCCGCCGTCGCGTTCTCTTCCTCCGTACTCCTCCTCCTCCTGCTGGACGCGTTCGCGGTGCGGCAGCCGCGTCGCGCCACCGGCTCGACGCCGCGCCCGGCGCGGCGAGCTGCGACGTCTTCAGCGGCAGCTGGGTCCTTGGCGACGCCTCGGCGGCGTACACCGGGTACAACTGCCCGCTCATCGACGCCGAGTTCAACTGCCAGCTCTACGGCCGGCCGGACTCCGACTACCTCCGCTACCGCTGGAAGCCGGCCGGATGCGAGCTCCGACGTACGTGCCAGTAGTCAGCAGTGAACTCTGCCTGCCTAGCTCCCACGGCGGCGTCATATAAACACATGTTTATGTGTGATAACTTGGCGATTGTTCTGCATGCCAGGTTTGATGGAGCTGACTTCTTGACAAGGATGAAGGGGAAGACGGTGATGTTCGTGGGGGACTCGCTGGGGCGCAACCAGTGGGAGTCGCTCGTCTGCCTGCTCCACGCCGCCGCGCCGCAGTCGCCGGCGCAGCTCGTATCCTCGGACCCTCTCTACAACTACAAGTTCCTGGTATGTACACATGTACCATACGTACGTGTGCCATTTATTCAGAGCTTATTGGTCGCGTCGAAGAGTTCAGGCGTACAAATACGTATACGTTCGAGCAGGAGTACGAGTTGACAGTCTCCTTCTACCGCGCGACGTACCTGGTGGACATCGACGTGGTCCAGGGGAAGCGGGTCCTGATGCTGGACGACATCTCCGGGAACGCCGAGGCGTGGCGCGGCGCCGACGTGCTCTCCTTCAACTCCGGCCACTGGTGGACGCACACAGGCGCGATGCAGGGGTACGCCGTACACGCGAACGCGATTCGTGTAGGATCAAATGCTCGTGAATTTTATTTGATCTGCGTCATCGAGAATGCTCTGCTGCGCGCGTGCAGATGGGATTACATGGGGGAGGCCGGCGGTACTACGAGGACATGGACCGGACGGTGGCGTTCCAGCGCGGCCTCACCACCTGGGCCAACTGGGTCGACCTCAACGTCGACCCGGGCAAGACCCGTGTCTTCTTCCAGTCCATGTCGCCCACGCACTACAGGTATCGCATTCCTCTTCTGTCTTCTTCCCCGTGACTCCATGAGCCATCTCTCCCTGTCTCTGGGCACTGGAGCTCTACTGCCGCCCTTGTCCAGACGCGCAAGCATGTGCAGGCACGTGCGCGCGCGTCGTTGTGTTCTTGACATCCAATTGAAAACTGATTCATTTTTCGTTGGGCTTTTGTGCTGTCGGGCTGGATCAATCAGTTCAAAGGAGTGGCCCAACCCGGTGTCCAAGAACTGCTACGGCGAGACGACTCCGGTAGTTGGGCTCAATTCGACGACCACCGCCGGCCAGGCCTCGGCCTCAGGCCAGACCAGGTGATCCAGGCCGTGCTGCGGGGGATGAAGAGCCCCGTCCGTCTCCTCGACATCACGGCGCTGTCGGCGATGCGGAAGGACGCGCACCCGTCGGTGTACAGCGGCGACTTGACGCCGGCGCAGCGCGCCAACCCCGGCGGCTCGGTGGACTGCAGCCACTGGTGCCTCCCAGGCCTCCCGGACACCTGGAACCAGCTCTTCTACACCCTCCTCTTCTACAAATAATAGCGCTTATTTAGCGGCACAGCAAATTCATCCATAACGTGCAGCTAGCCACACATTGTTACAGGCCAACTGTATTTGGTTATTTTCTCCGGTCCGTGTAAACTGTCAATAGTGTGACGTGGTCTCAAAATGACAAATTGACTATGTAAGCTGATGGGAGAAATGACTATGTCCATTGGACCTCTCTCACAACTCACATTGCGTTCCCCTTGCATGCAAGCAGGCTAAGGACAAAAATAACAAATTTTGTCCTTTTGCACATCTAAATGTTAGACTTGCTATTTTTTTATATATCTAGCAAATCGGATCGAGATTGGTCTCGAAATTATTTGTGTGGTGCTGTAGACTGCAGCATAAAATTGCTCAGACATTAGGGCTTAACAAGTATTACTAGACAACAACTACCTACAAGTTTTAGCCTCTGCCACTAGGCTAATAAACAAGCTAAACAAGGTTTAGGCTCTGCCACTAGGCTAAAAATGCTAAACAAATTTTTAACCGGATATGGTTCGGTGTGAACTGTATGGGAAATGGGTAACGTAACCTGCGCTGGCAACTTCAGAGGGCCCAGCAGCTCCACTAAAGATAAAGTGACATCCATCATTCTGTCGTGCCCCCATGAACCTCAAAAATGTTAACAACGGTACTGATGAGCAGTGGGTGGCAATGTTGGGTGCATTTTTTTTTGTTACCAATTGAAAGTACTTTTGGTTTGCTCTATTGATTAGTGTTTGCCTTCGATTTGAAGCGAGGGCCTACAAAGAATGATAGATTCTTGCGGTTGACATTGTTTGTGCCACCATCAACCAGCTGAATTTTGCAGTGCTCACCTGATAATTGTCCTTTCTGAAGTCACCCGATGGAGGCACAAAGGGGAACACCGAACACATACACGTTCTTTTCTGTTGCAGGAGTAACGGTGCAATTGTTTCTTTAATTAGGTGCCGGACGGTTCTGATTTCTTGGTCCTATCATCAATTACTTGTTATGGAAGCAGCATGCATGTGCAATAATCAAGTCGTAGGTTCCCATAATTCTCTCAACTTACCTCTCGTTGGAGTGCTGAATGCCTGATATCATTTCAAGAATCTCTTGGGGAATCAAACATTATGGCCCCATGAGTGTATAGTACTATATACCTGCACTTATTTCACTTAATTCTCACATGACAGTCAAATTATTCCACCAAGAATCATGCATAGCATTCAAGATTCTTGAAACAAAAAAGGTGGATGCATATTGACATGTGGGCATAATCTGTCAGAACGGCAGGCTACTACATCAGTCTCTCCACATTATTGAACTGTCCAATGATGAACACGAATTGCTTGCCATTCCGGGCTCTGTTTTGACAAGAATCCCATGAACAAAAGAAATTTAGTACATACTGACGTAGTTATGCATCTTCTGTCAATTTTCTCTATTCTAATCCTGCATCATAAGATCGACCGATGGAACGTAAACTGGGCCCTCTCAGTAAAGCATCGAAACAAACAGCATACCAAGATGTCACCAGCAAACTGGTCAAACATCATATCGAAACCACATGTATTATTTTCCGATCTCCTGCCCATGCAGTCATGCATGTGGTGACTGACTGTTATGCTAACCTTTCCCGAGCTCTAAACCTTTGGAGTCACCTCGCAATTACTTAAAATAAAACCATATCAAAATATGAACTTGAAAACAGGTTGACTAAGATTTAAAAATTCACGCTGGCCGTATGTGCAAGTTTATTTTATTTTATTTTTTTTGGATAATGACGTGCACGTTATTGTCGTCCTTGTCTGGTTAAACCTAGAAAGGACCAGCACATATGCTACACAAAACCTATTGCCTTCTGCCACAGGGTTGAACAAAATGGTAAATACTACCTTCGTTCCAAATTATAGGTCATTTTGGCTTTTCTAGATCCATCATCTTTGTTATACACCTAAATAAATGTTATGTGTAGATTTATAGCAAAATCTATAAATTTAGAAAAGTCAAAACAATCTATAAATTGGAACGGAGGAAGTACTATATAATTGAGCGATCATGCTGCAGCAGGAGTGAAGAGTGAATGCTCGATTTGATGATCGAGCAGGGCTGCAGCTTTCACCGCATCACCACCTGAAATTAAACGATGCTGCCACTGCAAAGGACAGTGTTTACGATGTTAGCTACTTGTTGACAGTGCAATGTGACCGAAGATTGCCCATGCAGGTTTGTTGCCTCATGAGGTCTAGATTCAGGTAGCCTGCACTTCTTCCGCTAGTACTGGTGTGCAGCAGACAATTTGTTGGAACAGTACTGCTAGCTTCAGCTACCTAGCACTTCTTTCTTTTGCATGGACCATGGGCTATATATTCTAGCTTCAGCACCTTTTGACAATGCAAAAAATGTACGAAGATGCTCAGGTTGGTCGCCTCAGCGCTCAACGCCAAAACGTTGCCTTTGCTTCACTCCTACTCAAGTCAGTAGCTAGAGCAAACAGTTAAAATCAAGTGCCGAATGCATCTACCCTGCCCCCACAGAGTGGCAGTCATGTAATTCCCAATTTATATATATGATCTCTGCAACTGAAACCACTACCACCAGTGAGCAGTGACCAGTCCACCACCACTAAAACCAGCCGCTGCAGCAGCCGACAACTGAAGCCATCTCTCTCACTCCAGCCGCACCCTGTGGCCTGCAACGAGCACTTCCGCATGCCTCCATCAGCTGAGCTCATGGTGCAGATACCGGCGATGACGAAGAAGGCCAAGGGGCGGGCCCCGCTGTCATTGGTGGTGGCAATCATCGGCGGGCTGGCTCTGGCTGGCATCATCTTCACCGAGGACCTCCGCTCCCTCACTGGTACATGCTTCTATTCATCTAGTGCTGCGCGAACATATGCTACTCCCATGTAACAATGTTAGCGTCTGAACTTGGATGCTGGTGCGTGCTATATCTTCAGAGAGTCATGGAGAAGAAGAAGGACAAACAGACAGAAGAGAGAAGCGGACGTCTCTGCCGGGCGGGGCGAGGATGATGTTGACAGCCGGGCCGTCGAGGAGGTGACGGTGACGGGCCGCCGCCGCCGGTCGAGGAGGTACGACGCCGCCGACGCCGGCGAAGGCGGCGTTCGACCCGAGCCGTGCAGCGTGACGGAGGGGTACTGGGCGTACAACAGGTCCAAGCAGCTGCATTACACGGACGAGAGCTGCCCGTTCGTCGACAGCCAGGACTCGTGCCAGAGGAACGGCAGGCCGGACAGTGACTACCTCTACTGGATTGGCATCTCGCGACTGCAATCTACCAAGGTACTGTTCAGTGGTCTGTCATGTGCTTTTCTGTTACGTCTTAGAAATGGGCTGATTTCGGCCCCAAATGCATACGGGCCTTATTACATAAGTGGGCGCAGATCTATATTGGGCTAAATTAGCGGTCCGCAGTTTCATTTTTTTTTTGTTTTGAAAAGATCGCATTTCAAATTTCATTCTCTGCTGATCGCGCTAATCCGTGTGTCCCCGACGAAACTGTGCGTGCCAGGTTCGACCCCGCGGCGGGTGCTGGAGAAGCTTCGGGGGAAGCGGATGATGTTCGTGGGCGACTCGCGTGCAGATGGGGCAGTGGCTCTCCTTCGTCTGCCTCGTCAACTCCGCCGTGCCCTACACCGCCAGGACCATGGAGCGCACCTCCACCCTCTCCGTCTTCACCGCCACGGTAAGTAAGCCCGTCTCGTGTCCGGCTCCGGCCGAGACCGACAGATGCAACGCCGCCGCAAGCTTGTTAATCTTTTGACGCTTGCAGGATTACAACGCGACGATCGAGTTTACTGGGCGCCGTACCTGGTGGAGTCCAACTCGGACCGCAACATCCGGCTGGGCGCCGACGGGCGGGTGCTCCACGTCGGAACGCCGTCGAGCTGCACGCCAAGCACTGGAAGGGCGCCGACATCCTCGTCTTCGACAGCTACGTCGGTGGATGACCGGCAGCAGGATCAAGACGGTGTGAGTAGTAGGCCAGTGCCCCTGTCTAGTGTCATGCACTTGGCCGCCCGGCCGGAGGTTGTTACACCAAGAGCGAGCCGGCGGCCGGCGATCGCCACTAATAATTCACCATTTCTTCCCAGGTGGGGCGCGTTCGGGGACGACGGGTACGAGGAGCTGGACGCCTGGGTGGCGTTCCGGCTGGGCCTCAAGACATGGGCCAACTGGGTCGACGCCAACATCGACCCCAACGCCACCAGGGTCTTCTTCATGTCCATCTCCACCACCGCACATGAGGCAAGCAGTTCGTTCAGCTCTCCATTAATCTTCCTGATCGAACACTAATCAATTTTAGTCTGACAAGCACGCGCTGACGAGACGACGACCGACGACGGCTGACGGGTCGTGAAACATTTTCCAGGAGCGAGGACTGGGGCCGTGAGGGCGGCATCCGGTGCTACAACGAGACGTGGCCCATCACGCGGAAGGGCTACTGGGGCAGCGGCGCGGACCGGCGGATGATGGAGGTGGTGTCGGACGTGCTGGGCCGGATGCGGGTGCCCGTCGCGCTGCTCAACGTGACGCAGCTCACGGAGCACCGCGTCGACGCCCACGTCTCCGTCTACACCGAGACCGGCGGCCAGCTGCTCACCCCGGAGCAGCACGCCGACCCGCAGACATACACCGACTGCATCCACTGGTGCCTGCCCGGCGTCCCGGACACCTGGAACCAGATCCTCTACGCGCACCTGTAGGCCGCCTTTCACTCTTGTATGTAGCTCACTCTCTCGCAAGTCGCAACACTACCAAGAACACGTAACTGATACTACTCGAAAAAAAGGAACACGAGATTAAATCAGGGACAGACAGACATTAATTAAGGGAAATACTTTTTTTAGATTGATCCGTAGTAGTTCATCAAGTCTTACAAGGGTCGAGTTCAAGGACATCAACCCGGCACACACACATGCCTGAATCGCTTCGCTCGCTCACACGCGTACAACACGTACGTGCTACACATACACATTCACGGACACGCACGCTAGCGACAGTGCAACAACACGTAAGAAAAGAAAAACAATAGCAGCACGCGCCACCGCACCATGCCATGGCGCTGGCGCCCGGTTGACACGCCACAACCTACAAGTACGTCATCCTTATCCTTCAGCTTATCGTCAGGCCGCGATCGCGACGCCGACCTCGGCGCCGTTGACCGCGCCGTTCACCGCGGCGTGCCCGTTCGCCACGGCGGCCACCCCGTTGCCGTTGGCGTGCGCGACGCCGGCGGCGGCGTGGTCGGTGGTTGTGGCGGCGGCGGCGTCGTGGGAGGAGATGAAGCGACCGGAGGGGTCGTTGGAGGCCTTCCACTGCTCGACCCACTCGATGGCCGCCGGCGTGCTGCACGCGATGCTGGGGCCCCACGGCACCGTCTCCCTCGCCGAGTCCTGCGTCGTCGTCACGGTTAGAGCAGATTGTAACTAGCACAAGTGTAAAAAAAAAAAGTGTCGGCGTCAGGCTGGTGATCAAGTCACCTGAGGGAAGAGCCTCTCAAAGATCATACGGTAGTAGTACGCCTCTTTGTTCACAGGAGTGTTGTAGGGGTACAATTTGGCAGCGTTGCTCATCATTTCGTCGGTGATCTGAACATTGAGGAGCAGAGTGTTATCAGCCGGCCAGTTTTCGGCGAATTTTTGTTGTTAGGAGACGCAAACAGCTACTTTTGCAGCTGAAATAATGGTTATATAAAAAAAAAAACCTGCTGCTCAGTGAAAGCCTTGAGGCCATCGATCCAGCTGTAGCCAACACCGTCACTGAACTGCTCCTTCTGCCTGTAGAGAATATGCTGCAGATGCAGGCATCGCACAAAGTGTCAGCCCAGACATCACAATCCCGTAAACACAAACTAATATCTGAAAAAGCTTCAGAAACTGGTGTTTGTGTGTTACCTTTGGGAGGTAAGGGTTCTCCTCGTCATCGAACGCCTTCCTCATCACCCACTTCTCAATCCGACCCAGATCCTTGTCGTACTGCGCGCGTGGCAACCAGAAGACACCGTCAGAAATTCGGAACATCACTACGTGCTCCAAAGAGCAGCAGAACAGAGCTCGAACTGCAGCAGCCAGCAGAGCAGAGGTTTGAGACGTCGTACCATCTTCCATCAGGGTCCATGCCCATGGCGACGTCGATGAACTCCTTGTCGAGGAACGGTACGCGGACCTCCAGGCCCCATGCCGAGGTCGCCTTGTTTGCACGCAAGCAGTCGTACTGGTGCAGCGCCTTCACCTGCAGGGCCGGGTTCATTCGCGTCAGGATCAGACCCACTTTTCCCTCAGGATCCAACGAAATCGACTAGTGCCTACTGCCATGTGATCTGATGGACTAATGGTCGGTGCATGAGTGCATACCTTGCGGCAGGTCTCCTTGTGGAACTCCTCCTTGTTGGGCGCGAAGTGGAAGTAGAGGTAGCCGCCCAGGAGCTCGTCGGAGCCTTCTCCGGACAGCACCATCTTGACTCCCAGCGACTTGATCTTGCGTGCCATCAGGAACATGGGCGTGCTGGCACGGATCGTCGTCACGTCGTAGGTCTCATCGTGGTAGATCACCTCCTCGATCGCGTCGATGCCGTCCTGTGGGGTCGGATTTGCCAAACTCGTCAGCGTCACGTCCATGTTCATGCCCCAAAAGTGTCATTAGGATCGACTTCGTTTTTCAGGTTTCAGTGTGTCACGTTTCAGTGTGATGTTTCAGGGGGTTTAGGTTCGCAGCACGTCTTTGAATCGTGTGAATGATTTTTTTTCTTTCCTTTTACGTTTTTGTCCATCTGATCAGGCCGGTCGATCATTGTCGTCCGTGTGATGTGATTTTACCTGTACGGTGAAGTAGAACTCGTGGTGGATGGTTCCGAGGTAGTCGGCGACCTCTCTCGCCGCCTTCAGGTCCGGGGATCCCTGAAATTAAACATGCCGGCACGCAGGAGCCAAAATGCGTCAGCGCTAGCTCCAAAGATACACGCGTACGTTGCAGTTGCAGGGCAAAGCTGTAAGGCGTCAACGACGACAAAACCTCGAGGCCGACGACGAAGGAGTGGAGCTCGGTTCCGAACTTCTCGGCGGCCTCGGTCTCGACTAGGTGGCGCTTGGTCACGGAGGCGACGAGGGAGGAGTCGAGCCCGCCCGAGAGGAGCACGCCGAAGGGCACGTCGGTCATGAGCCTCTTGATGACCGCCTGCGGAGGGAACGAGCAAAGCACATGGCCACGTCAGTGTCAGATACGCCCTTCGTCCTTGTTACTACGAGTACTAGTTACCACCGACAGGGCAGAGTAGTGCAGGTCACCACGCACCTTCTCGAAGGCCGCTCTGAGCACGAGCGGGTCGTACGGCGTGTCCGGCACCTGCTCGAGGAACCAGCGCGGGTTGTACCAGCGCCGGAACCCGGCGATGGCGCTGGAGTAGAGGTGGCCCGGCGGGAAGAGCTCGAAGCGGACGCAGTCCTCGTTCAGCGCCTTCATCTCGGAGGAGAACCACACGGAACCTGCAGCAGCAACCGGACCAAGATTATCCAACTCCGTTATTGACTTCATCGTCGTGTGCGAGCGAGCCCGCCACGATATTTGTCTGAATTCGACCGCACATGCAGTGCAGCGCAGGCGTGGAACAGAAGCGTGAGCGGATAGGGCTAGAGGACGCCTACCGTCGCCGCCCCAGCCGATGTAGAGTGGGTTGACGCCGATGGCGTCGCGCGCGGCCATGTACGTGTTGTTGCGGGCGTCGTAGAGCACGAAGGCGAACACGCCGTCCAGCATGTCCACGAAGTTCTCGCCGTACTCCTCGTACTGCGGGACGGAGACGAAGAGTGGTCATCATGTTTGTGTTCATTCTTTTTTTTTCTTGTCTTTTGAGAAAAAAAAAATAAAGGCATGGCAAAGACAAAGTTTGGCTGTTGGGAGGACTAAGTGAAGAAATCTCTTTTACCAGAGGTATGATGACCTCGCAGTCACTGCCAGTGGTGAAGGTGTGCTTGCCGGTGAACTGCTTCCTGATCTTCCTGTGGTTGTAGATCTCTCCATTGGCCTGAAATGGGCAACAGAACATTGGTACGAGTTTGTGACATGCGTGGCCGGCCGTGGAAGCGTGTCAGGTTGTGCCGTATGGGCGCTAGGGTAGCTGATGATCATCGCGGCTCGTGTTGCTTACCACGACGACGACGGAGCGGTCCTCGTTGTACAGCGGCTGGTCGCCGGACAGCGGGGAGACGACGGCGAGACGCTGCTGGGCGAGGAAGTTGCCCTCGTGCTGGTACAGCCCCGACCAGTCGGGACCCCTGTGCTTCAGCCTGCACACGTACGCCACATGGATCGCGTCCACCGGGGTCAGAATTCAGAAAACCAACACAACCGCTGAAAGTACTAGTAGTAGTAAACAAGTAATTAACTCGTAAACACACGGGGCGAAATGAACGGCGAAGATTCCCGTGTGGGTTTTCAGATTGCCACTACCACCGCTCGATTCTTAATGAATAAATGCTTGTATGAGTTTGCTCCCACCCCGGCAAAAAAGACAAAACACCATCCGTTCAAAAAAAAAAAAAAAAGAGACAAAACACCCTCCCACACCAACCACCAGTCCTTGATTCTCCCATGGCTCGTTCCGGCAAGTTCAAGAACAGTGGGCAGCACCAAAGCACATGCTAGCTCTGATGACGTGCATGCTAACCACATGTCTAAACACGCCCACAACTTCATCAACATCACCCAAACACAAAGGACGGACGGTGCAATGGACGGCGGTATATGATGCTTGCCTGCGGGAGCAGGCGAGGACGCGAGCCCTCTGGGCCTGGGAGCAGTCGGCGCACCCGAGCGCGGCGAAGATGCCACACATGGTGAGTTGGTGAGTGGCGACACGAAGCGCGAGCGAGCAGAGGTGTGGGAGAAAGAAACGAGCGAGCGTGTGGGAGCGAGGGGAGGCGAGAGAGTGCGAGACGGTGATGAGAGCGCTCTCGCTGCTGGGATGCGGGAACCAGGGGGGGAGTGGCTGCCGTTTTATAGCCGGCCGGGGCGCGCGGCTCCGGGGCCTCGCGTCTGCGATCACCGGCCACGCGGCGGGCGCCCGTTCGGCGGGCTCCGTGCGCGCCGGGTGCTTATCCGTTCGGGATGCAGCGCCGGCCGAGTCAGCGTGGCCCATGCGGGCGTCAGCCTCTGAGCGTGGCCGTCAGATCTCCGTCCGACGGCTGGACGAGGCCCGGCGTGTGGGTCCGAGCGACCGGCCGGTGGGGCTAGGACGACGGGCCCCGCCGGATCCACCAATGGCCGGCGCCCGTGCACTTTGCTGCGAGATGCGATGCTATATTTGCCTTTTCTGTCGCGGGAAGTTTAGGCCTGTTTTTCCTTCGCGGGGAAGTGGTTTTTGTCGCGCGCGGGTGATGATGCAAACGACGATACCATTATTGTTGAGCATCTTCTTTGGAGATGAATAATAATGTATCCGGAGGACGTAAGTTCAGATGGTGGGGAGAGATTCGATGAATCCGCCTCGTTGTTTTTAATCTACAATGATGTCGTTAGATTTTATTTTTTTCGGGAGAAAATTTCAACGAAGATAATTGGAACCCGGCTAAGCTACAAATGGACGCCCCAATCAACGCGAGGCCACATGAAGGAAGCCACGATATGGTACGGCCTCCCAAATTATCCTCCTTGGGTTCGTTCGGTTCTAACCGTCTAAAACGCCTACTAGATAGAACATCAACTCCAAATCTTCAATTCACAATTATACAGTGGCGAAGTTAAAATAAATTAGCGTGGGGGCACACGCTTGACTTATCAGTAAATAGAGTTGAGTCATGGAAGTACAGATATGATGAAAATTTGGACATAATTACTGTTTTTTTCTTAGGGAGTTCATTAATCTCTACACAGCTTGGCACCTGCAATTATACACTGTCTGGTTAGATAGTGAAAAATGAATAGTGATTATGTTATGTGGTGTCCCAAGCTCATGTGTGTATTCTAGAGCCCTTATGAATTATTTGTAAAAA